>CAUEHS010000230.1:0-76000 GCA_958510865.1 Myrrha octodecimguttata | reverse complement strand
CCTCCTGAATCCAACAAAAAAAAAAAAAAAAAAACAAATAAGGTGAAGTGCAGTGTAAATTCTGGAGATTATTTCAAGTCCCTTTTCTGCGAATTAAGGCGCAATCGTGTGTTCCTTCCGTATGTTCTCTTGATAGATTTATCAGATTGTGGCGCTCCTCCGGCAGTTCTTTCAATCGATCTCTCATTCACTGGTGTATTTTGTGGAGGGTCATCCCCTGAAACCCCCGCCTGAACCTCAACTCGGCTAACCCGATACTGCACAATGTTACTTTCCGGCCCTTCTACGAGAGCTGGTGTCGGTGTTCCCGGAGCACTATTAGATTTTGCGTGTTCTATTCGGGATTCTTGCAGTTCTCGTATAGAAAATTCTCTATTGTCGACAACAAGTTTGCCGCTCTTAATGTAGCAAGTTTTACCCTTCTCCCTCTCCTCAATCAAATGTTCCTTCAGTACCCGATATTCACCCCGCTGCTGCTCCGTCAAATCACTCGTGATTGTAACACCAGTCCCTTTGAGTTTCTTACAGTTTTTAACGACTTCAATCTTCTTGAGATACGAGACGAACTCAATTTTCACCGGACGGTTTGACTTCTTACCCAGACAGAAAAAATCATCTATGTCCTTGCCGTGAACTTCAACACCCAGCAGCATTTGACGAAGAACACCCTGTATCTCAGTTGTTTCGAAAGTAAGACTTTTTATTTTTGGAACGTTATTCTGGATTGTGAAGAGGAATGATTGGTGAAAATTTCAGTCGAATCAGAGCATTGGTTCGAAAGATACTATACCTGTCATTTGACGAAGAACACCCTGTATCTCAGTTGTTTCGAAAGTTAGACTTTTTATTTTTGGTACGTTATTCTGGATTGTGAAGAGGAATGATTGGTGAAAATTTCAGTCGAATCAGAGCATTGGTTCGAAAGATACCATACCTGTCATTTGACGAAGAACACCCTGTATCTCAGTTGTTTCGAATGTTAGACTTTTTATTTTTGAAACGTTATTCTGGATTGTGAAGAGGAATGATTGGTGAAAATTTCAGTCGAATCAGAGCATTGGTTCGAAAGATACTATACCTGTCATTTGACGAAGAACACCCTGTATCTCAGTTGTTTCGAATGTTAGACTTTTTATTTTTGAATCGTTATTCTGGATTGTGAAGAGGAATGATTGGTGAAAATTTCAGTCGAATCAGAGCATTGGTTCGAAAGATACTATACCTGTCATTTGACGAAGAACACCCTGTATCTCAGTTGTTTCGAATGTTAGACTTTTTATTTTTGAATCTATATTCTGGATTGCGAAGAGGAATGATTGGTGAAAATTTCAGTCGAATCAGAGCATTGGTTCGAAAGATACTATACCTGTCATTTGACGAAGAACACCCTGTATCTCAGTTGTTTCGAAAGTTAGACTTTTTATTTTTGGAACGTTATTCTGGATTGTGAAGAGGAATGATTGGTGAAAATTTCAGTCGAATCAGAGCATTGGTTCGAAAGATACTATACCTGTCATTTGAAGAAGAACACCCTGTATCTCAGTTGTTTCGAATGTTAGACTTTTTCTTTTTGAAACGTTATTCTGGATTGTGAAGAGGAATGATTGGTGAAAATTTCAATCGAATCAGAGCATTGATTCGAAAGATACTAAACCTGTCATTTGACGAAGAACACCCTGTATCTCAGTTGTTTCGAAAGTAAGACTTTTTATTTTTGGAACGTCATTCTGGATTGTGAAGAGGAATGACTGGTGAAATTTTCAGTCGAATCAGAGCATTGGTTCGAAAGATACTATACCTGTCATTTGACGAAGAACACCCTGTATCTCAGTTGTTTCGGATGTTAGACTTTTTATTTTTGAAACGTTATTCTGGATTGTGAAGAGGAATGATTGGTGAAAATTTCAGTCGAATCAGAGCATTGGTTCGAATGATACTATGCCTGTCATTTGACGAAGAACACCCAGTATCTCAGTTGTTTCGAAAGTAAGACTTTTTATTTTTGGAACGTTATTCTGGATTGTGAAGAGGAATGATTGGTGAAAATTTCAGTCGAATCAGAGCATTGGTTCGAAAGATACTATACCTGTCATTTGACGAAGAACACCCTGTATCTCAGTTGTTTCAAATGTTAGACTTTTATTTTTGAAACGTTATTCTGGATTGTGAGGAGGAATGATTGGTGAAAATTTCAGTCGAATCAGAGCATTGGTTCGAAGGATACTATACCTGTCATTTGACGAAGAACAGCCTGTATCTCAGTTGTTTCGAATGTTAGACTTTTTATTTTTGAATCGTTATTCTGGATTGTGAAGAGGAATGATTGGTGAAAATTTCAGTCGAATCAGAGCATTGGTTCGAAAGATAGTATACCTGTCATTTGACGAAGAACACCCTGTATCTCAGTTGTTTCGAAAGTTACACTTTTTATTTTTGGAACGTTATTCTGGATTGTGAAGATGAATGATTGGTGAATATTTCAGTCGAATCAGAGCATTGGTTCGAAAGATACTATACCTGTTATTTGACGAAGAACACCCTGTATCTCAGTTGTTTCGAAAGTTAGACTTTTTATTTTTGGAACGTTTTTCTGGATTGGGAAGAGGAATGATTGGTGAAAATTTCAATCGAATCAGAGCATTGGTTCGAAAGATACTATACCTGTCATTTGACGGAGAACACCCTGTATCTCAGTTGTTTCGAAAGTTAGACTTTTTATTTTTGAAACGTTATTCTGGATTATGAAGAGGAATGATTGGTGAAAATTTCAGTCGAATCAGAGCATTGGTTCGAAAGATAGTATACCTGTCATTTGACGAAGAACACCCTGTATCTCAGTTGTTTCGAAAGTTAGACTTTTTATTTTTGAAACGTTATTCTGGATTGTGAAGAGGAATGATTGGTGAAAATTTCAGTCGAATCAGAGCATTGGTTCGAAAGATACTATACCTGTCATTTGACGAAGAACACCCTGTATCTCTGTTGATTCGAATGTTAGACTTTTTATTTTTGAAACGTTATTCTGGATTGTGAAGAGGAATGATTGGTGAAAATTTCAGTCGAATCAGAGCATTGGTTCGAAAGATACTATACCTGTCATTTGACGAAGAACACCCTGTATCTCAGTTGTTTCAAATGTTAGACTTTTTATTTTTGAATCTATATTCTGGATTGCGAAGAGGAATGATTGGTGAAAATCTCAGTCGAATCAGAGCATTGGTTCGAAAGATACTATACCTGTCATTTGAGGAAGAACACCCTGTATCTCAGTTGTTTCGAAAGTTAGACTTTTTATTTTAGAAACGTTATTCTGGATTGTGAAGAGGAATGATTGGTGAAAATTTCAGTCGAATCAGAGCATTGGTTCGAAAGATACTATACCTGTCATTTGACGAAGAACACCCTGTATCTCAGTTGTTTCGAACGTTAGACTTTTTATTTTTGAAACGTTATTCTGGATTTTGAAGAGGAATGATTGGTAAAAATTTCAGTCGAATCAGAGCATTGGTTCGAAAGATACTATACCTGTCATTTGACGAAGAACACCCTGTATCTCAGTTGTTTCGAAAGTTAGACTTTTTATTTTTGGAACGTAATTCTGGATTGTGAAGAGAAATGATTGGTGAGAATTTCAGTCGAATCAGAGCATTGGTTCGAAAGATAGTATACCTGTCATTTGACGAAGAACACCCTGTATCTCAGTTGTTTCGAAAGTTAGACTTTTTATTTTTGAAACGTTATTCTGGATTGTGAAGAGGAATGATTGGTGAAAATTTCAGTCGAATCAAAGCATTGGTTCGAAAGATACTATACCTGTCATTTGACGAAGAACACCCTGTATCTCTGTTGATTCGAATGTTAGACTTTTTATTTTTGAAACGTTATTCTGGATTGTGAAGAGGAATGATTGGTGAAAATTTCAGTCGAATCAGAGCATTGGTTCGAAAGATACTATACCTGTCATTTGACGAAGAACACCCTGTATCTCAGTTGTTTCAAATGTTAGACTTTTTATTTTTGAATCTATATTCTGGATTGCGAAGAGGAATGATTGGTGAAAATCTCAGTCGAATCAGAGCATTGGTTCGAAAGATACTATACCTGTCATTTGAGGAAGAACACCCTGTATCTCAGTTGTTTCGAAAGTTAGACTTTTTATTTTAGAAACGTTATTCTGGATTGTGAAGAGGAATGATTGGTAAAAATTTCAGTCGAATCAGAGCATTGGTTCGAAAGATACTATACCTGTCATTTGACGAAGAACACCCTGTATCTCAGTTGTTTCGAACGTTAGACTTTTTATTTTTGAAACGTTATTCTGGATTTTGAAGAGGAATGATTGGTAAAAATTTCAGTCGAATCAGAGCATTGGTTCGAAAGATACTATACCTGTCATTTGACGAAGAACACCCTGTATCTCAGTTGTTTCGAAAGTTAGACTTTTTATTTTTGGAACGTAATTCTGGATTGTGAAGAGGAATGATTGGTGAGAATTTCAGTCGAATCAGAGCATTGGTTCGAAAGATACTATACCTGTCATTTGACGAAGAACACCCTGTATCTCAGTTGTTTCGAAAGTTAGACTTTTTATTTTTGAAACGTTATTCTGGATTGTGAAGAGGAATAATTGGTGAAAATTTCAGTCGAATCAGAGCATTGGTTCGAAAGATACTATACCTTTCATTTGACGAAGAACACCCTGTATCTCAGTTGTTTCGAAAGTAAGACTTTTTATTTTTGGAACGTTATTCTGGATTGTGAAGAGGAATGATTGGTGAAAATTTCAGTCGAATCAGAGCATTGGTTCGAAAGATACTATACCTGTCATTTGACGAAGAACACCCTGTATCTCAGTTGTTTCGAAAGTTAGACTTTTTATTTTTGGTACGTTATTCTGGATTGTGAAGAGGAATGATTGGTGAAAATTTCAGTCGAATCAGAGCATTGGTTCGAAAGATACCATACCTGTCATTTGACGAAGAACACCCTGTATCTCAGTTGTTTCGAATGTTAGACTTTTTATTTTTGAAACGTTATTCTGGATTGTGAAGAGGAATGATTGGTGAAAATTTCAGTCGAATCAGAGCATTGGTTCGAAAGATACTATACCTGTCATTTGACGAAGAACACCCTGTATCTCAGTTGTTTCGAATGTTAGACTTTTTATTTTTGAATCGTTATTCTGGATTGTGAAGAGGAATGATTGGTGAAAATTTCAGTCGAATCAGAGCATTGGTTCGAAAGATACTATACCTGTCATTTGACGAAGAACACCCTGTATCTCAGTTGTTTCGAATGTTAGACTTTTTATTTTTGAATCTATATTCTGGATTGCGAAGAGGAATGATTGGTGAAAATTTCAGTCGAATCAGAGCATTGGTTCGAAAGATACTATACCTGTCATTTGACGAAGAACACCCTGTATCTCAGTTGTTTCGAAAGTTAGACTTTTTATTTTTGGAACGTTATTCTGCATTGTGAAGAGGAATGATTGGTGAAAATTTCAGTCGAATCAGAGCATTGGTTCGAAAGATACTATACCTGTCATTTGAAGAAGAACACCCTGTATCTCAGTTGTTTCGAATGTTAGACTTTTTCTTTTTGAAACGTTATTCTGGATTGTGAAGAGGAATGATTGGTGAAAATTTCAATCGAATCAGAGCATTGATTCGAAAGATACTAAACCTGTCATTTGACGAAGAACACCCTGTATCTGAGTTGTTTCGAAAGTTAGACTTTTTATTTTTGGAACGTCATTCTGGATTGTGAAGAGGAATGACTGGTGAAATTTTCAGTCGAATCAGAGCATTGGTTCGAAAGATACTATACCTGTCATTTGACGAAGAACACCCTGTATCTCAGTTGTTTCGGATGTTAGACTTTTTATTTTTGAAACGTTATTCTGGATTGTGAAGAGGAATGATTGGTGAAAATTTCAGTCGAATCAGAGCATTGGTTCGAATGATACTATGCCTGTCATTTGACGAAGAACACCCAGTATCTCAGTTGTTTCGAAAGTAAGACTTTTTATTTTTGGAACGTTATTCTGGATTGTGAAGAGGAATGATTGGTGAAAATTTCAGTCGAATCAGAGCATTGGTTCAAAAGATACTATACCTGTCATTTGACGAAGAACACCCTGTATCTCAGTTGTTTCAAATGTTAGACTTTTATTTTTGAAACGTTATTCTGGATTGTGAGGAGGAATGATTGGTGAAAATTTCAGTCGAATCAGAGCATTGGTTCGAAGGATACTATACCTGTCATTTGACGAAGAACAGCCTGTATCTCAGTTGTTTCGAATGTTAGACTTTTTATTTTTGAATCGTTATTCTGGATTGTGAAGAGGAATGATTGGTGAAAATTTCAGTCGAATCAGAGCATTGGTTCGAAAGATAGTATACCTGTCATTTGACGAAGAACACCCTGTATCTCAGTTGTTTCGAAAGTTACACTTTTTATTTTTGGAACGTTATTCTGGATTGTGAAGATGAATGATTGGTGAAAATTTCAGTCGAATCAGAGCATTGGTTCGAAAGATACTATACCTGTTATTTGACGAAGAACACCCTGTATCTCAGTTGTTTCGAAAGTTAGACTTTTTATTTTTGGAATGTTTTTCTGGATTGGGAAGAGGAATGATTGGTGAAAATTTCAATCGAATCAGAGCATTGGTTCGAAAGATACTATACCTGTCATTTGACGGAGAACACCCTGTATCTCAGTTGTTTCGAAAGTTAGACTTTTTATTTTTGAAACGTTATTCTGGATTGTGAAGAGGAATGATTGGTGAAAATTTCAGTCGAATCAGAGCATTGGTTCGAAAGATAGTATACCTGTCATTTGACGAAGAACACCCTGTATCTCAGTTGTTTCGAAAGTTAGACTTTTTATTTTTGAAACGTTATTCTGGATTGTGAAGAGGAATGATTGGTGAAAATTTCAGTCGAATCAGAGCATTGGTTCGAAAGATACTATACCTGTCATTTGACGAAGAACACCCTGTATCTCTGTTGATTCGAATGTTAGACTTTTTATTTTTGAAACGTTATTCTGGATTGTGAAGAGGAATGATTGGTGAAAATTTCAGTCGAATCAGAGCATTGGTTCGAAAGATACTATACCTGTCATTTGACGAAGAACACCCTGTATCTCAGTTGTTTCAAATGTTAGACTTTTTATTTTTGAATCTATATTCTGGATTGCGAAGAGGAATGATTGGTGAAAATCTCAGTCGAATCAGAGCATTGGTTCGAAAGATACTATACCTGTCATTTGAGGAAGAACACCCTGTATCTCAGTTGTTTCGAAAGTTAGACTTTTTATTTTAGAAACGTTATTCTGGATTGTGAAGAGGAATGATTGGTGAAAATTTCAGTCGAATCAGAGCATTGGTTCGAAAGATACTATACCTGTCATTTGACGAAGAACACCCTGTATCTCAGTTGTTTCGAACGTTAGACTTTTTATTTTTGAAACGTTATTCTGGATTTTGAAGAGGAATGATTGGTAAAAATTTCAGTCGAATCAGAGCATTGGTTCGAAAGATACTATACCTGTCATTTGACGAAGAACACCCTGTATCTCAGTTGTTTCGAAAGTTAGACTTTTTATTTTTGGAACGTAATTCTGGATTGTGAAGAGGAATGATTGGTGAGAATTTCAGTCGAATCAGAGCATTGGTTCGAAAGATACTATACCTGTCATTTGACGAAGAACACCCTGTATCTCAGTTGTTTCGAAAGTTAGACTTTTTATTTTTGAAACGTTATTCTGGATTGTGAAGAGGAATAATTGGTGAAAATTTCAGTCGAATCAGAGCATTGGTTCGAAAGATACTATACCTTTCATTTGACGAAGAACACCCTGTATCTCAGTTGTTTCGAAAGTAAGACTTTTTATTTTTGGAACGTTATTCTGGATTGTGAAGAGGAATGATTGGTGAAAATTTCAGTCGAATCAGAGCATTGGTTCGAAAGATACTATACCTGTCATTTGACGAAGAACACCCTGTATCTCAGTTGTTTCGAAAGTTAGACTTTTTATTTTTGGAACGTTATTCAGGATTGTGAAGAGGAATGATTGGTGAAAATTTCAGTCGAATCAGAGCATTGGTTCGAAAGATACTATACCTGTCATTTGACGAAGAACACCCTGTATCTCAGTTGTTTCGAATGTTAGACTTTTTATTTTTGAAATGTTATTCTGGATTGAGAAGAGGAATGATTGGTGAAAATTTCAGTCGAATCAGAGCATTGGTTCGAAAGATACTATACCTGTCATTTGACGAAGAACACCCTGTATCTCAGTTGTTTCGAATGTTAGACTTTTTATTTTTGAATCGTTATTCTGGATTGTGAAGAGGAATGATTGGTGAAAATTTCAGTCGAATCAGAGCATTGGTTCGAAAGATACTATACCTGTCATTTGACGAAGAACACCCTGTATCTCAGTTGTTTCGAATGTTAGACTTTTTATTTTTGAATCTATATTCTGGATTGCGAAGAGGAATGATTGGTGAAAATTTCAGTCGAATCAGAGCATTGGTTCGAAAGATACTATACCTGTCATTTGACGAAGAACACCCTGTATCTCAGTTGTTTCGAAAGTTAGACTTTTTATTTTTGGAACGTTATTCTGGATTGTGAAGAGGAATGATTGGTGAAAATTTCAGTCGAATCAGAGCATTGGTTCGAAAGATACAATACCTGTCATTTGACGAAGAACACCCTGTATCTCAGTTGTTTCGAACGTTAGACTTTTTATTTTTGAAACGTTATTCTGGATTTTGAAGAGGAATGATTTGTAAAAATTTCAGTCGAATCAGAGCATTGGTTCGAAAGATACTATACCTGTCATTTGACGAAGAACACCCTGTATCTCAGTTGTTTCGAATGTTAGACTTTTTATTTTTGAATCGTTATTCAAGATTGTGAGGAGGAATGATTGGTGAAAATTTCAGTCGAATCAGAGCATTGGTTCGAAAGATACTATACCTATCATTTGACGAAGAACACCCTGTATCTCAGTTGTTTCGAAAGTTAGCCTTTTTATTTTTGGAACGTTATTCTGGATTGTGAAGAGGAATGATTGGTGAAAATTTCAGTCGAATCAGAGCATTGGTTCGAAAGATACTATACCTGTCATTTGACGAAGAACACCCTGTATCTCAGTTGTTTCGAAAGTTAGACTTTTTATTTTTGGAACGTTATTCTGGATTGTGAAGAGGAATAATTGGTGAAAATTTCAGTCGAATCAGAGCATTGGTTCGAAAGATACTATACCTGTCATTTGACGAAGAACACCCTGTATCTCAGTTGTTTCGAATGTTAGACTTTTTATTTTTGAAACGTTATTCTGGATTGTGAAGAGGAATGATTGGTGAAAATTTCAGTCGAATCAGAGCATTGGTTCGAAAGATACTATACCTGTCATTTGACGAAGAACACCCTGTATCTCAGTTGTTTCGAATGTTAGACTTTTTATTTTTGAATCGTTATTCTGGATTGTGAAGAGGAATGATTGGTGAAAATTTCAGTCGAATCAGAGCATTGGTTCGAAAGATACTATACCTGTCATTTGACGAAGAACACCCTGTATCTCAGTTGTTTCGAATGTTAGACTTTTTATTTTTGAATCTATATTCTGGATTGCGAAGAGGAATGATTGGTGAAAATTTCAGTCGAATCAGAGCATTGGTTCGAAAGATACTATACCTGTCATTTGACGAAGAACACCCTGTATCTCAGTTGTTTCGAAAGTAAGACTTTTTATTTTTGGAACGTTATTCTGGATTGTGAAGAGGAATGATTGGTGAAAATTTCAGTCGAATCAGAGCATTGGTTCGAAAGATACTATACCTGTCATTTGACGAAGAACACCCTGTATCTCAGTTGTTTCGAACGTTAAACTTTTTATTTTTGAAACGTTATTCTGGATTTTAAAGAGCAATGATTTGTAAAAATTTCAGTCGAATCAGAGCATTGGTTCGAAAGATACTATACCTGTCATTTGACGAAGAACACCCTGTATCTCAGTTGTTTCGAATGTTAGACTTTTTATTTTTGAATCGTTATTCAAGATTGTGAGGAGGAATGATTGGTGAAAATTTCAGTCGAATCAGAGCATTGGTTCGAAAGATACTATACCTGTCATTTGACGAAGAACACACTGTATCTCAGTTGTTTCGAAAGTTAGACTTTTTATTTTTGGAACGTTATTCTGGATTGTGAAGAGGAATGATTGGTGAAAATTTCAGTCGAATCAGAGCATTGGTTCGAAAGATACTATACCTGTCATTTGAAGAAGAACACCCTGTATCTCAGTTGTTTCGAATGTTAGACTTTTTATTTTTGAAACGTTATTCTGGATTGTGAAGAGGAATGATTGGTGAAAATTCCAATCGAATCAGAGCATTGGTTCGAAAGATACTAAACCTGTCATTTGACGAAGAACACCCTGTATCTAAGTTGTTTCGAAAGTTAGACTTTTTATTTTTGGAACGTTATTCTGGATTGTGAAGAGGAATGATTGGTGAAAATTTCAGTCGAATCAGAGCATTGGTTCGAAAGATACTATACCTGTCATTTCACGAAGAACTCCCTGTATCTCAGTTGTTTCGAAAGTTAGACTTTTTATTTTTGGAACGTCATTCTGGATTGTGAAGAGGAATGACTGGTGAAATTTTCAGTCGAATCAGAGCATTGGTTCGAAAGATACTATACCTGTCATTTGACGAAGAACACCCTGTATCTCAGTTGTTTCGGATGTAAGACTTTTTATTTTTGAAACGTTATTCTGGATTGTGAAGAGGAATGGTTGGTGAAAATTTCAGTCGAATCAGAGCATTGGTTCGAATGATACTATGCCTGTCATTTGACGAAGAACACCCAGTATCTCAGTTGTTTCGAAAGTAAGACTTTTTATTTTTGGAACGTTATTCTGGATTGTGAAGAGGAATGATTGGTGAAAATTTCAGTCAAATCAGAGCATTGGTTCGAAAGATACTATACCTGTCATTTGACGAAGAACACCCTGTATCTCAGTTGTTTCAAATGTTAGACTTTTATTTTTGAAACGTTATTCAGGATTGTGAAGAGGAATGATTGGTGAAAATTTCAGTCGAATCAGAGCATTGGTTCGAAAGATACTATACCTGTCATTTGACGAAGAACAGCCTGTATCTCAGTTGTTTCGAATGTTAGACTTTTTATTTTTGAATCGTTATTCTGGATTGTGAAGAGGAATGATTGGTGAAAATTTCAGTCGAATCAGAGCATTGGTTCGAAAGATACTATACCTGTCATTTGACGAAGAACACCCTGTATCTCAGTTGTTTCGAAAGTTAAACTTTTTATTTTTGGAACGTTATTCTGGATTGTGAAGATGAATGATTGGTGAAAATTTCAGTCGAATCAGAGCATTGGTTCGAAAGATACTATACCTGTCATTTGACGAAGAACACCCTGTATCTCAGTTGTTTCGAAAGTTAGACTTTTTATTTTTGGAACGTTTTTCTGGATTGTGAAGAGGAATGATTGGTGAAAATTTCAATCGAATCAGAGCATTGGTTCGAAAGATACTATACCTGTCATTTGACGGAGAACACCCTGTATCTCAGTTGTTTCGAAAGTTAGACTTTTTATTTTTGAAACGTTATTCTGGATTGTGAAGAGGAATGATTGGTGAAAATTTCAGTCGAATCAGAGCATTGGTTCGAAAGATACTATACCTGTCATTTGACGAAGAACACCCTGTATCTCAGTTGTTTCGAAAGTTAGACTTTTTATTTTTGAAGCGTTATTCTGGATTGTGAAGAGGAATGATTGGTGAAAATTTCAGTCGAATCAGAGCATTGGTTCGAAAGATACTATACCTGTCATTTGACGAAGAACACCCTGTATCTCAGTTGTTTCGAATGTTAGACTTTTTATTTTTGAAACGTTATTCTGGATTGTGAAGAGGAATGATTGGTGAAAATTTCAGTCGAATCAGAGCATTGGTTCGAAAGATACTATACCTGTCATTTGACGAAGAACACCCTGTATCTCAGTTGTTTCGAATGTTAGACTTTTTATTTTTGAATCGTTATTCTGGATTGTGAAGAGGAATGATTGGTGAAAATTTCAGTCGAATCAGAGCATTGGTTCGAAAGATACTATACCTGTCATTTGACGAAGAACACCCTGTATCTCAGTTGTTTCGAATGTTAGACTTTTTATTTTAATCTATATTCTGGATTGCAAAGAGGAATGATTGGTGAAAATTTCAGTCGAATCAGAGCATTGGTTCGAAAGATACTATACCTGTCATTTGACGAAGAACACCCTGTATCTCAGTTGTTTCGAAAGTTAGACTTTTTATTTTTGGAACGTTATTCTGGATTGTGAAGAGGAATGATTGGTGAAAATTTCAGTCGAATCAGGGCATTGGTTCGAAAGATATTATACCTGTCATTTGACGAAGAACACCCTGTATCTCAGTTGTTTCGAACGTTAGACTTTTTATTTTTGAAACGTTATTCTGGATTTTGAAGAGGAATGATTTGTAAAAATTTCAGTCGAATCAGAGCATTGGTTCGAAAGATACTATACCTGTCATTTGACGAAGAACACCCTGTATCTCAGTTGTTTCGAATGTTAGACTTTTTATTTTTGAATCGTTATTCAAGATTGTGAGGAGGAATGATTGGTGAAAATTTCAGTCGAATCAGAGCATTGGTTCGAAAGATACTATACCTATCATTTGACGAAGAACACCCTGTATCCCAGTTGTTTCGAAAGTAAGCCTTTTTATTTTTGGAACGTTATTCTGGATTGTGAAGAGGAATGATTGGTGAAAATTTCAGTCGAATCAGAGCATTGGTTCGAAAGATACTATACCTGTCATTTGACGAAGAACACCCTGTATCTCAGTTGTTTCGAAAGTTAGACTTTTTATTTTTGGAACGTTATTCTGTATTGTGAAGAGGAATAATTGGTGAAAATTTCAGTCGAATCAGAGCATTGGTTCGAAAGATACTATACCTGTCATTTGACGAAGAACACCCTGTATCTCAGTTGTTTCGAACGTTAGACTTTTTATTTTTGAAACGTTATTCTGGATTGTGAAGAGGAATGATTGGTGAAAATTTCAGTCGAATCAGAGCATTGGTTCGAAAGATACTATACCTGTCATTTGACGAAGAACACCCTGTATCTCAGTTGTTTCGAATGTTAGACTTTTTATTTTTGAATCGTTATTCTGGATTGTGAAGAGGAATGATTGGTGAAAATTTCAGTCGAATCAGAGCATTGGTTCGAAAGATACTATACCTGTCATTTGACGAAGAACACCCTGTATCTCAGTTGTTTCGAATGTTAGACTTTTTATTTTTGAATCTATATTCTGGATTGCGAAGAGGAATGATTGGTGAAAATTTCAGTCGAATCAGAGCATTGGTTCGAAAGATACTATACCTGTCATTTGACGAAGAACACCCTGTATCTCAGTTGTTTCGAAAGTTAGACTTTTTATTTTTGGAACGTTATTCTGGATTGTGAAGAGGAATGATTGGTGAAAATTTCAGTCGAATCAGAGCATTGGTTCGAAAGATACTATACCTGTCATTTGACGAAGAACACCCTGTATCTCAGTTGTTTCGAACGTTAGACTTTTTATTTTTGGAACGTTATTCTGGATTTTGAAGAGCAATGATTTGTAAAAATTTCAGTCGAATCAGAGCATTGGTTCGAAAGATACTATACCTGTCATTTGACGAAGAACACCCTGTATCTCAGTTGTTTCGAATGTTAGACTTTTTATTTTTGAATCGTTATTCAAGATTGTGAGGAGGAATGATTGGTGAAAATTTCAGTCGAATCAGAGCATTGGTTCGAAAGATACTATACCTGTCATTTGACGAAGAACACCCTGTATCTCAGTTGTTTCGAAAGTTAGACTTTTTATTTTTGGAACGTTATTCTGGATTGTGAAGAGGAATGATTGGTGAAAATTTCAGTCGAATCAGAGCATTGGTTCGAAAGATACTATACCTGTCATTTGAAGAAGAACACCCTGTATCTCAGTTGTTTCGAATGTTAGACTTTTTATTTTTGAAACGTTATTCTGGATTGTGAAGAGGAATGATTGGTGAAAATTCCAATCGAATCAGAGCATTGGTTCGAAAGATACTAAACCTGTCATTTGACGAAGAACACCCTGTATCTAAGTTGTTTCGAAAGTTAGACTTTTTATTTTTGGAACGTTATTCTGGATTGTGAAGAGGAATGATTGGTGAAAATTTCAGTCGAATCAGAGCATTGGTTCGAATGATACTATACCTGTCATTTGACGAAGAACACCCTGTATCTCAGTTGTTTCGAAAGTTAGACTTTTTATTTTTGGAACGTCATTCTGGATTGTGAAGAGGAATGACTGGTGAAATTTTCAGTCGAATCAGAGCATTGGTTCGAAAGATACTATACCTGTCATTTGACGAAGAACACCCTGTATCTCAGTTGTTTCGGATGTAAGACTTTTTATTTTTGAAACGTTATTCTGGATTGTGAAGAGGAATGATTGGTGAAAATTTCAGTCGAATCAGAGCATTGGTTCGAATGATACTATGCCTGTCATTTGACGAAGAACACCGAGTATCTCAGTTGTTTCGAAAGTAAGACTTTTTATTTTTGGAACGTTATTCTGGATTGTGAAGAGGAATGATTGGTGAAAATTTCAGTCAAATCAGAGCATTGGTTCGAAAGATACTATACCTGTCATTTGACGAAGAACACCCTGTATCTCAGTTGTTTCAAATGTTAGACTTTTATTTTTGAAACGTTATTCTGGATTGTGAAGAGGAATGATTGGTGAAAATTTCAGTCGAATCAGAGCATTGGTTCGAAAGATACTATACCTGTCATTTGACGAAGAACAGCCTGTATCTCAGTTGTTTCGAATGTTAGACTTTTTATTTTTGAATCGTTATTCTGGATTGTGAAGAGGAATGATTGGTGAAAATTTCAGTCGAATCAGAGCATTGGTTCGAAAGATACAATACCTGTCATTTGACGAAGAACACCCTGTATCTCAGTTGTTTCGAAAGTTAGACTTTTTATTTTTGGAACGTTATTTTGGATTGTGAAGATGAATGATTGGTGAAAATTTCAGTCGAATCAGAGCATTCGTTCGAAAGATACTATACCTGTCATTTGACGAAGAACACCCTGTATCTCAGTTGTTTCGAAAGTTAGACTTTTTATTTTTGGAACGTTTTTCTGGATTGTGAAGAGGAATGATTGGTGAAAATTTCAATCGAATCAGAGCATTGGTTCGAAAGATACTATACCTGTCATTTGACGGAGAACACCCTGTATCTCAGTTGTTTCGAAAGTTAGACTTTTTATTTTTGAAACGTTATTCTGGATTGTGAAGAGGAATGATTGGTGAAAATTTCAGTCGAATCAGAGCATTGGTTCGAAAGATACTATACCTGTCATTTGACGAAGAACACCCTGTATCTCAGTTGTTTCGAAAGTTAGACTTTTTATTTTTGAAGCGTTATTCTGGATTGTGAAGAGGAATGATTGGTGAAAATTTCAGTCGAATCAGAGCATTGGTTCGAAAGATACTATACCTGTCATTTGACGAAGAACACCCTGTATCTCTGTTGTTTCGAATGTTAGACTTTTTATTTTTGAAACGTTATTCTGGATTGTGAAGAGGAATGATTGGTGAAAATTTCAGTCGAATCAGAGCATTGGTTCGAAAGATACTATACCTGTCATTTGACGAAGAACACCCTATATCTCAGTTGTTTCAAATGTTAGACTTTTTATTTTTGAATCGTTATTCTGGATTGTGAAGAGGAATGATTGGTGAAAATTTCAGTCGAATCAGAGCATTCGTTCGAAAGATACTATACCTGTCATTTGACGAAGAACACCCTGTATCTCAGTTGTTTCGAATGTTAGACTTTTTATTTTTGAATCTATATTCTGGATTGCGAAGAGGAATGATTGGTGAAAATCTCAGTCGAATCAGAGCATTGGTTCGAAAGATACTATACCTGTCATTTGACGAAGAACACCCTGTATCTCAGTTGTTTCGAAAGTAAGACTTTTTATTTTTGGAACGTTATTCTGGATTGTGAAGAGGAATGATTGGTGAAAATTTCAGTCGAATCAGAGCATTGGTTCGAAAGATACTATACCTGTCAATTGACGAAGAACACCCTGTATCTCAGTTGTTTCGAACGTTAGACTTTTTATTTTTGAAACGTTATTCTGGATTTTGAAGAGGAATGATTGGTAAAAATTTCAGTCGAATCAGAGCATTGGTTCGAAAGATACTATACCTGTCATTTGACGAAGAACACCCTGTATCTCTGTTGTTTCGAAAGTTAGACTTTTTATTTTTGGAACGTTATTCTGGATTGTGAAGAGGAATAATTGGTGAAAATTTCAGTCGAATCAGAGCATTGGTTCGAAAGATACTATACCTATCATTTGACGAAGAACACCCTGTATCTCAGTTGTTTCGAAAGTTAGACTTTTTATTTTTGGAACGTTATTCTGGATTGTGAAGAGGAATGATTGGTGAGAATTTCAGTCGAATCAGAGCATTGGTTCGAAAGATACTATACCTGTCATTTGACGAAGAACACCCTGTATCTCAGTTGTTTCGAAAGTTAGACTTTTTATTTTTGGAATGTCATTCTGGATTGTGAAGAGGAATGACTGGTGAAATTTTCAGTCGAATCAGAGCATTGGTTCGAAAGATACTATACCTGTCATTTGACGAAGAACACCCTGTATCTCAGTTGTTTCGAAAGTTAGACTTTTTATTTTTGAAACGTAATTCTGGATTGTGAAGAGGAATGATTGGTGAAAATTTCAGTCGAATCAGAGCATTGGTTCGAAAGATACTATACCTGTCATTTGACGAAGAACACCCTGTATCTCAGTTGTTTCGAAAGTTAGACTTTTTATTTTTGGAACGTTATTCTGGATTGTGAAGAGGAATGATTGGTGAAAATCTCAGTCGTATCAGAGCATTGGTTCGAAAGATACTATACCTGTCATTTAACGAAGAACACCCTGTATCTCAGTTGTTTCGAAAGTTAGACTTTTTATTTTTGGAACGTTATTCTGGATTGTGAAGAGGAATGATTGGTGAAAATTTCAGTCGAATCAGAGCATTGGTTCGAAAGATACTATACCTGTCATTTGACGAAGAACACCCTGTATCTCAGTTGTTTCGAACGTTACACTTTTTATTTTTGAAACGTTATTCTGGATTTTGAAGAGGAATGATTTGTAAAAATTTCAGTCGAATCAGAGCATTGGTTCGAAAGATACTATAACTGTCATTTGACGAAGAACACCCTGTATCTCAGTTGTTTCGAATGTTAGACTTTTTATTTTTGAATCGTTATTCAAGATTGTGAGGAGGAATGATTGGTGAAAATTTCAGTCGAATCAGAGCACTGGTTCGAAAGATACTATACCTGTCATTTGACGAAGAACACCCTGTATCTCAGTTGTTTCGAAAGTTAGACTTTTTATTTTTGGAACGTTTTTCTGGATTGCGAAGAGGAATGATTGGTGAAAATTTCAGTCGAATCAGAGCATTGGTTCGAAAGATACTATACCTGCCATTTGAAGAAGAACACCCTGTATCTCAGTTGTTTCGAATGTTAGACTTTTTATTTTTGAAACGTTATTCTGGATTGTGAAGAGGAATGATTGGTAAAAATTTCAGTCGAATCAGAGCATTGGTTCGAAAGATACTATACCTGTCATTTGACGAAGAACACCCTGTATCTCTGTTGTTTCGAATGTTAGACTTTTTATTTTTGAAACGTTATACTGGATTGTGAAGAGGAATGATTGGTGAAAATTTCAGTCGAATCAGAGCATTGGTTCGAAAGATACTATACCTGTCATTTGACGAAGAACACCCTGTATCTCAGTTGTTTCAAATGTTAGACTTTTTATTTTTGAATCGTTATTCTGGATTGTGAAGAGGAGTGATTGGTGAAAATTTCAGTCGAATCAGAGCATTGGTTCGAAAGATACTATACCTGTCATTTGACGAAGAACACCCTGTATCTCAGTTGTTTCGAATGTTAGACTTTTTATTTTTGAATCTATATTCTGAATTGCGAAGAGGAATGTTTGGTGAAAATCTCAGTCGATTCAGAGCATTGGTTCGAAAGATACTATACCTGTCATTTGACGAAGAACACCCTGTATCTCAGTTGTTTCGAATGTTAGACTTTTTATTTTTGAATCTATATTCTGGATTGCGAAGAGGAATGATTGGTGAAAATCTCAGTCGAATCAGAGCATTGGTTCGAAAGATACTATACCTGTCAATTGACGAAGAACACCCTGTGTCTCAGTTGTTTCGAACGTTAGACTTTTTATTTTTGAAACGTTATTCTGGATTTTGAAGAGGAATGATTGGTAAAAATTTCAGTCGAATCAGAGCATTTTTTCGAAAGATACTATACCTGTCATTTGACGAAGAACACCCTGTATCTCAGTTGTTTCGAAAGTTAGACTTTTTATTTTTGGAACGTAATTCTGGATTGTGAAGAGGAATGATTGGTGAAAATTTCAGTCGAATCAGAGCATTGGTTCGAAAGATACTATACCTGTCATTTGACGAAGAACACCCTGTATCTCAGTTGTTTCGAAAGTTAGACTTTTTATTTTTGGAAAGTTATTCTGGATTGTGAAGAGGAATAATTGGTGAAAATTTCAGTCGAATCAGAGCATTGGTTCGAAAGATACTATACCTGTCATTTGACGAAGAACACCCTGTATCTCAGTTGTTTCGAACGTTAGACTTTTTATTTTTGAAACGTTATTCTGGATTTTGAAGAGGAATGATTTGTAAAAATTTCAGTCGAATCAGAGCGTTGGTTCGAAAGATACTATAACTGTCATTTGACGAAGAACACCCTGTATCTCAGTTGTTTCGAATGTTAGACTTTTTATTTTTGAATCGTTATTCAAGATTGTGAGGAGGAATGATTGGTGAAAATCAGAGCACTGGTTCGAAAGATACTAAACCTGTCATTTGACGAAGAACACCCTGTATCTCAGTTGTTTTGAAAGTTAGACTTTTTATTTTTGGAACGTTTTTCTGGATTGCGAAGAGGAATGATTGGTGAAAATTTCAGTCGAATCAGAGCATTGGTTCGAAAGATACTATACCTGTCATTTGAAGAAGAACACCCTGTATCTCAGTTGTTTCGAATGTTAGTCTTTTTATTTTTGAAACGTTATTCTGGATTGTGAAGAGGAATGATTGGTGAAAATTTCAGTCGAATCAGAGCATTGGTTCGAAAGATACTATACCTGTCATTTGACGAAGAACACCCTGTATCTCTGTTGTTTCGAATGTTAGACTTTTTATTTTTGAAACATTATTCTGGATTGTGAAGAGGAATGATTGGTGAAAATTTCAGTCGAATCAGAGCATTGGTTCGAAAGATACTATACCTGTCATTTGACGAAGAACACCCTGTATCTCAGTTGTTTCAAATGTTAGACTTTTTATTTTTGAATCGTTATTCTGGATTGTGAAGAGGAATGATTGGTAAAAATTTCAGTCGAATCAGAGCATTGGTTCGAAAGATACTATACCTGTCATTTGACGAAGAACACCCTGTATCTCAGTTGTTTCGAAAGTTAGACTTTTTATTTTTGGAACGTTATTTTGGATTGTGAAGAGGAATGATTGGTGAAAATTTCAGTCGAATCAGAGCATTGGTTCGAAAGATACTATACCTGTCATTTGACGAAGAACACCCTGTATCTCAGTTGTTTCGAAAGTTAGACTTTTTATTTTTGGAACGTAATTCTGGATTGTGAAGAGGAATGATTGGTGAAAATTTCAGTCGAATCAGAGTATTGGTTTGAAAGATACTATACCTGTCATTTGACGAAGAACACCCTGTATCTCAGTTGTTTCGAAAGTTAGACTTTTTATTTTTGGAACGTTATTCTGGATTGTGAAGAGGAATGATTGGTGAAAATCTCAGTCGAATCAGAGCATTGGTTCGAAAGATACTATACCTGTCATTTGACGAAGAACACCCTGTATCTCAGTTGTTTCGAAAGTTAGACTTTTTATTTTTGGAACGTTATTCTGGATTGTGAAGAGGAATGATTGGTGAAAATTTCAGTCGAATCAGAGCATTGGTTCGAAAGATACTTTACCTGTCATTTGACGAAGAACACCCTGTATCTCAGTTGTTTCGAACGTTAGACTTTTTATTTTTGAAACGTTATTCTGGATTTTGAAGAGGAATGATTTGTAAAAATTTCAGTCGAATCAGAGCATTGGTTCGAAAGATACTATAACTGTCATTTGACGAAGAACACCCTGTATCTCAGTTGTTTCGAATGTTAGACTTTTTATTTTTGAATCGTTATTCAAGATTGTGAGGAGGAATGATTGGTGAAAATTTCAGTCGAATCAGAGCACTGGTTCGAAAGATACTATACCTGTCATTTGACGAAGAACACCCTGTATCTCAGTTGTTTCGAAAGTTAGACTTTTTATTTTTGAAACGTTTTTCTGGATTGCGAAGAGGAATGATTGGTGAAAATTTCAATCGAATCAGAGCATTGGTTCGAAAGATACTATACCTGTCATTTGAAGAAGAACACCCTGTATCTCAGTTGTTTCGAATGTTAGACTTTTTATTTTTGAAACGTTATTCTGGATTGTGAAGAGGAATGATTGGTGAAAATTTCAGTCGAATCAGAGCATTAGTTCGAAAGATACTATACCTGTCATTTGACGAAGAACACCCTGTATCTCTGTTGTTTCGAATGTTAGACTTTTTATTTTTGAAACGTTATTCTGGATTGTGAAGAGGAATGATTGGTGAAAATTTCAGTCGAATCAGAGCATTGGTTCGAAAGATACTATACCTGTCATTTGACGAAGAACACCCTGTATCTCGGTTGTTTCAAATGTTAGACTTTTTATTTTTGAATCGTTATTCTGGATTGTGAAGAGGAATGATTGGTGAAAATTTCAGTCGAATCAGAGCATTGGTTCAAAGATACTATACCTGTCATTTGACGAAGAACACCCTGTATCTCGGTTGTTTCAAATGTTAGACTTTTTATTTTTGAATCGTTATTCTGGATTGTGAAGAGGAATGATTGGTGAAAATTTCAGTCGAATCAGAGCATTGGTTCGAAAGATACTATACCTGTCATTTGACGAAGAACACCCTGTATCTCAGTTGTTTCGAAAGTTAGACTTTTTATTTTTGGAACGTTATTCTGGATTGTGAAGAGGAATGATTGGTGAAAATTTCAGTCGAATCGGAGCATTGGTTCGAAAGATACTATACCTGTCATTTGACGAAGAACACCCTGTATCTCAGTTGTTTCGAAAGTTAGACTTTTTATTTTTGGAACGTAATTCTGGATTGTGAAGAGGAATGATTGGTGAAAATTTCAGTCGAATCAGAGCATTGGTTCGAAAGATACTATACCTGTCATTTGACGAAGAACACCCTATATCTCAGTTGTTTCGAAAGTTAGACTTTTTATTTTTGGAACGTTATTCTGGATTGTGAAGAGGAATGATTGGTGAAAATCTCAGTCGAATCAGAGCATTGGTTCGAAAGATACTATACCTGTCATTTGACGAAGAACACCCTGTATCTCAGTTGTTTCGAAAGTTAGACTTTTTATTTTTGGAACGTTTTTCTGGATTGCGAAGAGGAATGATTGGTGAAAATTTCAGTCGAATCAGAGCATCGGTTCGAAAGATACTATACCTGTCATTTGAAGAAGAACACCCTGTATCTCAGTTGTTTCGAATGTTAGACTTTTTATTTCTGAAACGTTATTCTGGATTGTGAAGAGGAATGATTGGTGAAAATCTCAGTCGAATCAGAGCATTGGTTCGAAAGATACTATACCTGTCATTTGACGAAGAATAACCTGTATCTCAGTTGTTTCGAAAGTTAGACTTCTTATTTTTGGAACGTTATTCTGGATTGTGAAGAGGAATGATTGGTGAAAATTTCAGTCGAATCAGAGCATTGGTTCGAAAGATACTATACCTGTCATTTGACGAAGAACACCCTGTATCTCGGTTGTTTCGAACGTTAGACTTTTTATTTTTGAAACGTTATTCTGGATTTTGAAGAGGAATGATTTGAAAAAATTTCAGTCGAATCAGAGCATTGGTTCGAAAGATACTATACCTGTCATTTGACGAAGAACACCCTGTATCTCAGTTGTTTCGAATGTTAGACTTTTTATTTTTGAATGGTTATTCAAGATTGTGAGGAGGAATGATTGGTGAAAATTTCAGTCGAATCAGAGCATTGGTTCGAAAGATACTATACCTATCATTTGACGAAGAACACCCTGTATCTCAGTTGTTTCGAAAGTTAGACTTTTTATTTTTGGAACGTTATTCTGGATTGTGAAGAGGAATGATTGGTGAAAATTTCAGTCGAATCAGAGCATTGGTTCGAAAGATACTATACCTGTCATTTGACGAAGAACACCCTGTATCTCAGTTGTTTCGAAAGTTAGACTTTTTATTTTTGGAACGTTATTCTGGATTGTGAAGAGGAATAATTGGTGAAAATTTCAGTCGAATCAGAGCATTGGTTCGAAAGATACTATACCTGTCATTTGACGAAGAACACCCTGTATCTCAGTTGTTTCGAATGTTAGACTTTTTATTTTTGAAACGTTATTCTGGATTGTGAAGAGGAATGATTGGTGAAAATTTCAGTCGAATCAGAGCATTGGTTCGAAAGATACTATACCTGTCATTTGACGAAGAACACCCTGTATCTCAGTTGTTTCGAATGTTAGACTTTTTATTTTTGAATCGTTATTCTGGATTGTGAAGAGGAATGATTGGTGAAAATTTCAGTCGAATCAGAGCATTGGTTCGAAAGATACTATACCTGTCATTTGACGAAGAACACCCTGTATCTCAGTTGTTTCGAATGTTAGACTTTTTATTTTTGAATCTATATTCTGGATTGCGAAGAGGAATGATTGGTGAAAATTTCAGTCGAATCAGAGCATTGGTTCGAAAGATACTATACCTGTCATTTGACGAAGAACACCCTGTATCTCAGTTGTTTCGAAAGTTAGACTTTTTATTTTTGGAACGTTATTCTGGATTGTGAAGAGGAATGATTGGTGAAAATTTCAGTCGAATCAGAGCATTGGTTCGAAAGATACTATACCTGTCATTTGACGAAGAACACCCTGTATCTCAGTTGTTTCGAACGTTAGACTTTTTATTTTTGAAACGTTATTCTGGATTTTGAAGAGCAATGATTTGTAAAAATTTCAGTCGAATCAGAGCATTGGTTCGAAAGATACTATACCTGTCATTTGACGAAGAACACCCTGTATCTCAGTTGTTTCGAATGTTAGACTTTTTATTTTTGAATCGTTATTCAAGATTGTGAGGAGGAATGATTGGTGAAAATTTCAGTCGAATCAGAGCATTGGTTCGAAAGATACTATACCTGTCATTTGACGAAGAACACCCTGTATCTCAGTTGTTTCGAAAGTTAGACTTTTTATTTTTGGAACGTTATTCTGGATTGTGAAGAGGAATGATTGGTGAAAATTTCAGTCGAATCAGAGCATTGGTTCGAAAGATACTATACCTGTCATTTGAAGAAGAACACCCTGTATCTCAGTTGTTTCGAATGTTAGACTTTTTATTTTTGAAACGTTATTCTGGATTGTAAAGAGGAATGATTGGTGAAAATTTCAATCGAATCAGAGCATTGGTTCGAAAGATACTAAACCTGTCATTTGACGAAGAACACCCTGTATCTAAGTTGTTTCGAAAGTAAGACTTTTTATTTTTGGAACGTTATTCTGGATTGTGAAGAGGAATGATTGGTGAAAATTTCAGTCGAATCAGAGCATTGGTTCGAAAGATACTATACCTGTCATTTGACGAAGAACACCCTGTATCTCAGTTGTTTCGAAAGTTAGACTTTTTCTTTTTGGAACGTCATTCTGGATTGTGAAGAGGAATGACTGGTGAAATTTTCAGTCGAATCAGAGCATTGGTTCGAAAGATACTATACCTGTCATTTGACGAAGAACACCCTGTATCTCAGTTGTTTCGGATGTGAGACTTTTTATTTTTGAAACGTTATTCTGGATTGTGAAGAGGAATGATTGGTGAAAATTTCAGTCGAATCAGAGCATTGGTTCGAATGATACTATGCCTGTCATTTGACGAAGAACACCCAGTATCTCAGTTGTTTCGAAAGTAAGACTTTTTATTTTTGGAACGTTATTCTGGATTGTGAAGAGGAATGATTCGTGAAAATTTCAGTCAAATCAGAGCATTGGTTCGAAAGATACTATACCTGTCATTTGACGAAGAACACCCTGTATCTCAGTTGTTTCAAATGTTAGACTTTTATTTTTGAAACGTTATTCTGGATTGTGAAGAGGAATGATTGGTGAAAATTTCAGTCGAATCAGAGCATTGGTTCGATAGATACTATACCTGTCATTTGACGAAGAACAGCCTGTATCTCAGTTGTTTCGAATGTTAGACTTTTTATTTTTGAATCGTTATTCTGGATTGTGAAGAGGAATGATTGGTGAAAATTTCAGTCGAATCAGAGCATTGGTTCGAAAGATACTATACTTGTCATTTGACGAAGAACACCCTGTATCTCAGTTGTTTCGAAAGTTAGACTTTTTATTTTTGGAACGTTATTCTGGATTGTGAAGATGAATGATTGGTGAAAATTTCAGTCGAATCAGAGCATTGGTTCGAAAGATACTATACCTGTCATTTGACGAAGAACACCCTGTATCTCAGTTGTTTCGAAAGTTAGACTTTTTATTTTTGGAACGTTTTTCTGGATTGTGAAGAGGAATGATTGGTGAAAATTTCAATCGAATCAGAGCATTGGTTCGAAAGATACTATACCTGTCATTTGACGGAGAACACCCTGTATCTCAGTTGTTTCGAAAGTTAGACTTTTTATTTTTGAAACGTTATTCTGGATTGTGAAGAGGAATGATTGGTGAAAATTTCAGTCGAATCAGAGCATTGGTTCGAAAGATACTATACCTGTCATTTGACGAAGAACACCCTGTATCTCAGTTGTTTCGAAAGTTAGACTTTTTGCGCGCATGTTCTAGGGGAACAGCGTGCTATCGTTTTGATCAAATGTCTGTAATTTTGGATGATTGAGCCGAAAATGGTCTTAATCGACTAGGTTGGACTCACTGATGACGAATCCGGTGTCAAAATCGATTCTGTCCGGCCGGCCGGCCGGCCGGCTGGCCGGCCGGCCGGCCGGCCGTAGACACGATAACTGTCGAACGAAGTGAGCTAGCGACTTGAAACTTTCAGGGTAGGTCGCGCATTGGAATGCCGCGGTTAAGTTCGTTAATGGGCCAAATCGATCGAATAGTTTCGGAGTTATAGGCATTTGAAGTTTTGAAGTTATTTATTTTTTATTTCAGAAACTACTTGAGCGATTGGATTCAAACTTGGCAGTTTGGTGGAGTATAACGACGCGCAACTTTGAGCCAAATTTCGTCAAGATCATATTGTCAATAAATTTAAAAAAAAATTTTTTTCGAAATTTTTTTACAAAAAAATTTTTTTTTCGGAAACCATTCATCATATCCAAAAAAAAATTATACTCACACTTTGACCTTCTAATTTCACAGCAGTGTACTAAATTTCAGCTCGATACGATCATAAGTTTTGGAGATATCGGGAAAAAATATGTCAAATTTCGAGGTTTTCTTCTCGATATCGTTGATTTTTTCGGTATTACTCGAGAAATACTGATTCAGTCCTGATTAAACTTCACAGCTAGTTTTAAGATGCTGAAAGACAACTTTGTGCAAAATTTCGTGATAATCGGGTTATTGGAACAATTTGAAAAAAAAAATTTACATGATTTTTTCATCATATCATCCTCATTAAATTCTGTATGAAACTTCGAACTGTTATTTTCGATGAAGTACTGGATTTCAATTCGATCTGGTCTGTATTTTTGGAAATATTGGAAAAATAAAATTTTGATTGGGTATATCTACGGAATCATTGGGTGGATTTTACCCATTCACGAATTCGGCCTTCGTAATTAAGGTCCAAACCTTCTCTACAAATATCGAGTTTCTAAGTTGTTTCTTTCGGAAGTTATTGTGTTTACGCAGTCGGCCGTTAGGCTGACCGTAAACACAATAACTTCCGGAAGAAACGACTTAGAAACTCGATATTTGTAGAGTAGGTTTGGGGCTTAATTACGAAGGTCGAATTCGTGAATGGGTAAAATCCGCCCAATGATTCCGTAGATATACCCAATCAAAATTTTATTTTTCCAATGTTTCCAAAAATACAGATCAGATCGAATTTAAATTCAGTACTTCATCGAAAATAACAGTTCGAAGTTTCATACAGAATTTAATGAGGATGATATGATGAGAAAATCATATAATTTTTTTTTTTCAAATTGTTCTAATAACACGATTATCACGAAATTTTGCATAAAGTTGTCTTTTAGCATCTTAAAACTAGCTGTGAAGTTTAATCAGGACTGAATCAGTATTTCTCGAGTAATACCGAAAAAATCAACGATATCGAGAAGAAAACCTCGAAATTTGACAAATTTTTTCCCGATATCTCCAGAACTTATGATCCTATCGAACTGAAATTTGGTACGCGCGCACGTTCAAATTCGTTGCTGAAGCGGTCATCTACATTGAACATGCGCGCAAAAGTTGCTGCCTTCACGGCAGTGCTTTTTGAAATTTTTATTTTTGAAACGTTATTCTGGATTGTGAAGAGGAATGATTGGTGAAAATTTCAGTCGAATCAGAGCATTGGTTCGAAAGATACTATACCTGTCATTTGACGAAGAACACCCTGTATCTCTGTTGTTTCGAATGTTAGACTTTTTTTTTTTGAAACGTTATTCTGGATTGTGAAGAGGAATGATTCGTGAAAATTTCAGTCGAATCAGAGCATTAGTTCGAAAGATACTATACCTGTCATTTGACGAAGAACACCCTATATCTCAGTTGTTTCAAATGTTTTATTTTTGAATCGTTATTCTGGATTGTGAAGAGGAATGATTGGTGAAAATTTCAGTCGAATCAGAGCATTCGTTCGAAAGATACTATACCTGTCATTTGACGAAGAACACCCTGTATCTCAGTTGTTCGAATATTAGACTATTTATTTTTGAATCTATATTCTGGATTGCGAAGAGGAATGATTGGTGAAAATCTCCGTCGAATCAGAGCATTGGTTCGAAAGATACTATACCTGTCATTTGACGAAGAACACCCTGTATCTCAGTTGTTTCGAAAGTAAGACTTTTTATTTTTGAAACGTTATTCTGGATTGTGAAGAGGAATGATTGGTGAAAATTTCAGTCGAATCAGAGCATTGGTTCGAAAGATACTATACCTGTCAATTGACGAAGAACACCCTGTATCTCAGTTGTTTCGAACGTTAGACTTTTTATTTTTGAAACGTTATTCTGGATTTTGAAGAGGAATGATTGGTAAAAATTTCAGTCGAATCAGAGCATTGGTTCGAAAGATACTATACCTGTCATTTGACGAAGAACACCCTGTATCTCAGTTGTTTCGAAAGTTAGACTTTTTATTTTTGGAACGTTATTCTGGATTGTGAAGAGGAATGATTGGTGAAAATTTCAGTCGAATCAGAGCATTGGTTCGAAAGATACTATACCTGTCATTTGACGAAGAACACCCTGTATCTCAGTTGTTTCGAAAGTTAGACTTTTTATTTTTGGAACGTTATTCTGGATTGTGAAGAGGAATAATTGGTGAAAATTTCAGTCGAATCAGAGCATTGGTTCGAAAGATACTATACCTATCATTTGACGAAGAACACCCTGTATCTCAGTTGTTTCGAAAGTTAGACTTTTTATTTTTGGAACGTTATTCTGGATTGTGAAGAGGAATGATTGGTGAGAATTTCAGTCGAATCAGAGCATTGGTTCGAAAGATACTATACCTGTCATTTGACGAAGAACACCCTGTATCTCAGTTGTTTCGAAAGTTAGACTTTTTATTTTTGGAATGTCATTCTGGATTGTGAAGAGGAATGACTGGGAAATTTTCAGTCGAATCAGAGCATTGGTTCGAAAGATACTATACCTGTCATTTGACGAAGAACACCCTGTATCTCAGTTGTTTCGAAAGTTAGACTTTTTATTTTTGAAACGTAATTCTGGATTGTGAAGAGGAATGATTGGTGAAAATTTCAGTCGAATCAGAGCATTGGTTCGAAAGATACTATACCTGTCATTTGACGAAGAACACCCTGTATCTCAGTTGTTTCGAAAGTTAGACTTTTTATTTTTGGAACGTTATTCTGGATTGTGAAGAGGAATGATTGGTGAAAATCTCAGTCGTATCAGAGCATTGGTTCGAAAGATACTATACCTGTCATTTGACGGAGAACACCCTGTATCTCAGTTGTTTCGAAAGTTAGACTTTTTATTTTTGGAACGTTATTCTGGATTGTGAAGAGGAATGATTGGTGAAAATTTCAGTCGAATCAGAGCATTGGTTCGAAAGATACTATACCTGTCATTTGACGAAGAACACCCTGTATCTCAGCTGTTTCGAACGTTACACTTTTTATTTTTGAAACGTTATTCTGGATTGTGAAGAGGAATGATTGGTGAAAATTTCAGTCGAATCAGAGCATTGGTTCGAAAGATACTATACCTGTCATTTGACGAAGAACACCCTGTATCTCAGTTGTTTCGAACGTTAGACTTTTTATTTTTGAAACGTTATTCTGGATTTTGAAGAGGAATGATTTGTAAAAATTTCAGTCGAATCAGAGCATTGGTTCGAAAGATACTATACCTGTCATTTGACGAAGAACACCCTGTATCTCAGTTGTTTCGAATGTTAGACTTTTTATTTTTGAATGGTTATTCAAGATTGTGAGGAGGAATGATTGGTGAAAATTTCAGTCGAATCAGAGCATTGGTTCGAAAGATACTATTACTATCATTTGACGAAGAACACCCTGTATCTCAGTTGTTTCGAAAGTTAGACTTTTTATTTTTGGAACGTTATTCTGGATTGTGAAGAGGAATGATTGGTGAAAATTTCAGTCGAATCAGAGCATTGGTTCGAAAGATACTATACCTGTCATTTGACGAAGAACACCCTGTATCTCAGTTGTTTCGAATGTAAGACTTTTTATTTTTGAAACGTTATTCTGGATTGTGAAGAGGAATGATTGGTGAAAATTTCAGTCGAATCAGAGCATTGGTTCGAAAGATACTATACCTGTCATTTGACGAAGAACACCCTGTATCTCAGTTGTTTCGAATGTTAGACTTTTTATTTTTGAATCGTTATTCTGGATTGTGAAGAGGAATGATTGGTGAAAATTTCAGTCGAATCAGAGCATTGGTTCGAAAGATACTATACCTGTCATTTGACGAAGAACACCCTGTATCTCAGTTGTTTCGAATGTTAGACTTTTTATTTTTGAATCTATATTCTGGATTGCGAAGAGGAATGATTGGTGAAAATTTCAGTCGAATCAGAGCATTGGTTCGAAAGATACTATACCTGTCATTTGACGAAGAACACCCTGTATCTCAGTTGTTTCGAAAGTTAGACTTTTTATTTTTGGAACGTTATTCTGGATTGTGAAGAGGAATGATTGGTGAAAATTTCAGTCGAATCAGAGCATTGGTTCGAAAGATACTATACCTGTCATTTGACGAAGAACACCCTGTATCTCAGTTGTTTCGAACGTTAGACTTTTTATTTTTGAAACGTTATTCTGGATTTTGAAGAGCAATGATTTGTGAAAATTTCAGTCGAATCAGAGCATTGGTTCGAAAGATACTATACCTGTCATTTGACGAAGAACACCCTGTATCTCAGTTGTTTCGAATGTTAGACTTTTTATTTTTGAAACGTTATTCTGGATTGTGAAGAGGAATGATTGGTGAAAATTTCAGTCGAATCAGAGCATTGGTTCGAAAGATACTATACCTGTCATTTGACGAAGAACACCCTGTATCTCAGTTGTTTCGAATGTTAGACTTTTTATTTTTGAATCGTTATTCTGGATTGTGAAGAGGAATGATTGGTGAAAATTTCAGTCGAATCAGAGCATTGGTTCGAAAGATACTATACCTGTCATTTGACGAAGAACACCCTGTATCTCAGTTGTTTCGAATGTTAGACTTTTTATTTTTGAATCTATATTCTGGATTGCGAAGAGGAATGATTGGTGAAAATTTCAGTCGAATCAGAGCATTGGTTCGAAAGATACTATACCTGTCATTTGACGAAGAACACCCTGTATCTCAGTTGTTTCGAAAGTTAGACTTTTTATTTTTTGAACGTTATTCTGGATTGTGAAGAGGAATGATTGGTGAAAATTTCAGTCGAATCAGAGCATTGGTTCGAAAGATACTATACCTGTCATTTGACGAAGAACACCCTGTATCTCAGTTGTTTCGAACGTTAAACTTTTTATTTTTGAAACGTTATTCTGGATTTTGAAGAGCAATGATTTGTAAAAATTTCAGTCGAATCAGAGCATTGGTTCGAAAGATACTATACCTGTCATTTGACGAAGAACACCCTGTATCTCAGTTGTTTCGAATGTTAGACTTTTTATTTTTGAATCGTTATTCAAGATTGTGAGGAGGAATGATTGGTGAAAATTTCAGTCGAATCAGAGCATTGGTTCGAAAGATACTATACCTGTCATTTGACGAAGAACACCCTGTATCTCAGTTGTTTCGAAAGTTAGACTTTTTATTTTTGGAACGTTATTCTGGATTGTGAAGAGGAATGATTGGTGAAAATTTCAGTCGAATCAGAGCATTGGTTCGAAAGATACTATACCTGTCATTTGAAGAAGAACACCCTGTATCTCAGTTGTTTCGAATGTTAGACTTTTTATTTTTGAAACGTTATTCTGGATTGTGAAGAGGAATGATTGGTGAAAATTTCAATCGAATCAGAGCATTGGTTCGAAAGATACTAAACCTGTCATTTGACGAAGAACACCCTGTATCTAAGTTGTTTCGAAAGTTAGACTTTTTGCGCGCATGTTCTAGGGGAACAGCGTGCTATCGTTTTGATCAAATGTCTGTAATTTTGGATGATTGAGCCGAAAATGGTCTCAATCGACTAGGTTGGACTCACTGATGACGAATCCGGTGTCAAAATCGATTCTGTCCGGCCGGCCGGCCGGCCGGCTGGCCGGCCGGCCGGCCGGCCGTAGACACGATAACTGTCGAACGAAGTGAGCTAGCGACTTGAAACTTTCAGGGTAGGTCGCGCATTGGAATGCCGCGGTTAAGTTCGTTAATGGGCCAAATCGATCGAATAGTTTCGGAGTTATAGGCATTTGAAGTTTTGAAGTTATATATTTTTTATTTCAGAAACTACTTGAGCGATTGGATTCAAACTTGGCAGTTTGGTGGAGTATAACGACGCGCAACTTTGAGCCAAATTTCGTCAAGATCATATTGCCAATAAATTTTTAAAAAAATTTTTTTCAAAATTTTTTTACAAAAACATTTTTTTTTCGGAAACCATTCATCATATCCAAAAAAAATTATACTCACACTTTAACCTTCTAATTTCACAGCAGTGTACTAAATTTCAGCTCGATACGATTATAAGTTATGGAGATATCGGGAAGAAATATGTCAAATTTCGAGGTTTTCTTCTCGATATCGTTGATTTTTTTGGTATTGCTCGAGAAATACTGATTCAGTCCTGATTAAACTTCACAGCTAGTTTTAAGATGCTGAAAGACAACTTTGTGCAAAATTTCGTGATAATCGGGTTATTAGAACAATTTGAAAAAAAAAATTTATATGATTTTTTCATCATATCATCCTCATTAAATTCTGTATGAAACTTCGAACTGTTATTTTCGATGAAGTACTGGGTAAAATCCGCCCAATGATTCCGTAGATATACCCAATCAAAATTTTATTTTTCCAATGTTTCCAAAAATACAGATCAGATCGAATTGAAATTCAGTACTTCATCGAAAATAACAGTTCGAAGTTTCATACAGAATTTAATGAGGATGATATGATGAGAAAATCATAAAAATTTTTTTTTTAAATTGTTCTTATAACACGATTATCACGAAATTTTGCATAAAGTTGTCTTTTAGCATCTTAAAACTAGCTGTGAAGTTTAATCAGGACTGAATCAGTATTTCTCGAGTAATACCGAAAAAATCAACGATATCGAGAAGAAAACCTCGAAATTTGACATATTTTTTCCCGATATCTCCAGAACTTATGATCGTATCGAACTGAAATTTGGTACGCGCGCACGTTCAAATTCGTTGCTGAAGCGGTCATCTACATTGAACATGCGCGCAAAAGTTGCTGCCTTCACGGCAGTGCTTTTTGAACTTTTTTATTTTTGGAACGTTATTCTGGATTGTGAAGAGGAATGATTGGTGAAAATTTCAGTCGAATCAGAGCATTGGTTCGAAAGATACTATACCTGTCATTTGACGAAGAACACCCTGTATCTCAGTTGTTTCGAAAGTTAGACTTTTTATTTTTGGAACGTCATTCTGGATTGTGAAGAGGAATGACTGGTGAAATTTTCTGTCGAATCAGAGCATTGGTTCGAAAGATACTATACCTGTCATTTGACGAAGAACACCCTGTATCTCAGTTGTTTCGGATGTAAGACTTTTTATTTTTGAAACGTTATTCTGGATTGTGAAGAGGAATGATTGGTGAAAATTTCAGTCGAATCAGAGCATTGGTTCGAATGATACTATGCCTCTCATTTGACGAAGAACACCCAGTATCTCAGTTGTTTCGAAAGTAAGACTTTTTATTTTTGGAACGTTATTCTGGATTGTGAAGAGGAATGATTCGTGAAAATTTCAGTCAAATCAGAGCATTGGTTCGAAAGATACTATACCTGTCATTTGACGAAGAACACCCTGTATCTCAGTTGTTTCAAATGTTAGACTTTTATTTTTGAAACGTTATTCTGGATTGTGAAGAGGAATGATTGGTGAAAATTTCAGTCGAATCAGAGCATTGGTTCGATAGATACTATACCTGTCATTTGACGAAGAACAGCCTGTATCTCAGTTGTTTCGAATGTTAGACTATTTATTTTTGAATCGTTATTCTGGATTGTGAAGAGGAATGATTGGTGAAAATTTCAGTCGAATCAGAGCATTGGTTCGAAAGATACTATACCTGTCATTTGACGAAGAACACCCTGTATCTCAGTTGTTTCGAAAGTTAGACTTTTTATTTTTGGAACGTTATTCTGGATTGTGAAGATGAATGATTGGTGAAAATTTCAGTCGAATCAGAGCATTGGTTCGAAAGATACTATACCTGTCATTTGACGAAGAACACCCTGTATCTCAGTTGTTTCGAAAGTTAGACTTTTTATTTTTGGAACGTTTTTCTGGATTGTGAAGAGAAATGATTGGTGAAAATTTCAATCGAATCAGAGCATTGGTTCGAAAGATACTATACCTGTCATTTGACGGAGAACACCCTGTATCTCAGTTGTTTCGAAAGTTAGACTTTTTATTTTTGAAACGTTATTCTGGATTGTGAAGAGGAATGATTGGTGAAAATTTCAGTCGAATCAGAGCATTGGTTCGAAAGATACTATACCTGTCATTTGACGAAGAACACCCTGTATCTCAGTTGTTTCGAAAGTTAGACTTTTTATTTTTGAAACGTTATTCTGGATTGTGAAGAGGAATGATTGGTGAAAATTTCAGTCGAATCAGAGCATTGGTTCGAAAGATACTATACCTGTCATTTGACGAAGAACACCCTGTATCTCTGTTGTTTCGAATGTTAGACTTTTTATTTTTGAAACGTTATTCTGGATTGTGAAGAGGAATGATTCGTGAAAATTTCAGTCGAATCAGAGCATTAGTTCGAAAGATACTATACCTGTCATTTGACGAAGAACACCCTATATCTCAGTTGTTTCAAATGTTAGACTTTTTATTTTTGAATCGTTATTCTGGATTGTGAAGAGGAATGATTGGTGAAAATTTCAGTCGAATCAGAGCATTCGTTCGAAAGATACTATACCTGTCATTTGACGAAGAACACCCTGTATCTCAGTTGTTTCGAATATTAGACTTTTTATTTTTGAATCTATATTCTGGATTGCGAAGAGGAATGATTGGTGAAAATCTCAGTCGAATCAGAGCATTGGTTCGAAAGATACTATACCTGTCATTTGACGAAGAACACCCTGTATCTCAGTTGTTTCGAAAGTAAGACTTTTTATTTTTGGAATGTCATTCTGGATTGTGAAGAGGAATGACTGGTGAAATTTTCAGTCGAATCAGAGCATTGGTTCGAAAGATACTATACCTGTCATTTGACGAAGAACACCCTGTATCTCAGTTGTTTCGAAAGTTAGACTTTTTATTTTTGAAACGTAATTCTGGATTGTGAAGAGGAATGATTGGTGAAAATTTCAGTCGAATCAGAGCATTGGTTCGAAAGATACTATACCTGTCATTTGACGAAGAACACCCTGTATCTCAGTTGTTTCGAAAGTTAGACTTTTTATTTTTGGAACGTTATTCTGGATTGTGAAGAGGAATGATTGGTGAAAATCTCAGTCGTATCAGAGCATTGGTTCGAAAGATACTATACCTGTCATTTGACGAAGAACACCCTGTATCTCAGTTGTTTCGAAAGTTAGACTTTTTATTTTTGGAACGTTATTCTGGATTGTGAAGAGGAATGATTGGTGAAAATCTCAGTCGTATCAGAGCATTGGTTCGAAAGATACTATACCTGTCATTTGACGAAGAACACCCTGTATCTCAGTTGTTTCGAAAGTTAGACTTTTTATTTTTGGAATGTCATTCTGGATTGTGAAGAGGAATGACTGGTGAAATTTTCAGTCGAATCAGAGCATTGGTTCGAAAGATACTATACCTGTCATTTGACGAAGAACACCCTGTATCTCAGTTGTTTCGAAAGTTAGACTTTTTATTTTTGAAACGTAATTCTGGATTGTGAAGAGGAATGATTGGTGAAAATTTCAGTCGAATCAGAGCATTGGTTCGAAAGATACTATACCTGTCATTTGACGAAGAACACCCTGTATCTCAGTTGTTTCGAAAGTTAGACTTTTTATTTTTGGAATGTCATTCTGGATTGTGAAGAGGAATGACTGGTGAAATTTTCAGTCGAATCAGAGCATTGGTTCGAAAGATACTATACCTGTCATTTGACGAAGAACACCCTGTATCTCAGTTGTTTCGGAAGTTAGACTTTTTATTTTTGAAACGTAATTCTGGATTGTGAAGAGGAATGATTGGTGAAAATTTCAGTCGAATCAGAGCATTGGTTCGAAAGATACTATACCTGTCATTTGACGAAGAACACCCTGTATCTCAGTTGTTTCGAAAGTTAGACTTTTTATTTTTGGAACGTTATTCTGGATTGTGAAGAGGAATGATTGGTGAAAATCTCAGTCGTATCAGAGCATTGGTTCGAAAGATACTATACCTGTCATTTGACGAAGAACACCCTGTATCTCAGTTGTTTCGAAAGTAAGACTTTTTATTTTTGGAACGTTATTCTGGATTGTGAAGAGGAATGATTGGTGAAAATTTCAGTCGAATCAGAGCATTGGTTCGAAAGATACTATACCTGTCATTTGACGAAAAACACCCTGTATCTCAGTTGTTTCGAACGTTACACTTTTTATTTTTGAAACGTTATTCTGGATTTTGAAGAGGAATGATTTGTCAAAATTTCAGTCGAATCAGAGCATTGGTTCGAAAGATACTATAACTGTCATTTGACGAAGAACACCCTGTATCTCAGTTGTTTCGAATGTTAGACTTTTTATTTTTGAATCGTTATTCAAGATTGTGAGGAGGAATGATTGGTGAAAATTTCAGTCGAATCAGAGCACTGGTTCGAAAGATACTATACCTGTCATTTGACGAAGAACACCCTGTATCTCAGTTGTTTCGAAAGTTAGACTTTTTATTTTTGGAACGTTTTTCTGGATTGCGAAGAGGAATGATTGGTGAAAATTTCAGTCGAATCAGAGCATTGGTTCGAAAGATACTATACCTGTCATTTGAAGAAGAACACCCTGTATCTCAGTTGTTTCGAATGTTAGACTTTTTATTTTTGAAACGTTATTCTGGATTGTGAAGAGGAATGATTGGTGAAAATTTCAGTCGAATCAGAGCATTGGTTCGAAAGATACTATACCTGTCATTTGACGAAGAACACCCTGTATCTCTGTTGTTTCGAATGTTAGACTTTTTATTTTTGAAACGTTATTCTGGATTGTGAAGAGGAATGATTGGTGAAAATTTCAGTCGAATCAGAGCATTGGTTCGAAAGATACTATACCTGTCATTTGACGAAGAACACCCTGTATCTCAGGTGTTTCAAATGTTAGACTTTTTATTTTTGAATCGTTATTCGGGATTGTGAAGAGGAGTGATTGGTGAAAATTTCAGTCGAATCAGAGCATTGGTTCGAAAGATACTATACCTGTCATTTGACGAAGAACACCCTGTATCTCAGTTGTTTCGAATGTTAGACTTTTTATTTTTGAATCTATATTCTGAATTGCGAAGAGGAATGTTTGGTGAAAATCTCAGTCGAATCAGAGCATTGGTTCGAAAGATACTATACCTGTCATTTGAGGAAGAACACCCTGTATCTCAGTTGTTTCGAATGTTAGACTTTTTATTTTTGAATCTATATTCTGGATTGCGAAGAGGAATGATTGGTGAAAATCTCAGTCGAATCAGAGCATTGGTTCGAAAGATACTATACCTGTCAATTGACGAAGAACACCCTGTGTCTCAGTTGTTTCGAACGTTAGACTTTTTATTTTTGAAACGTTATTCTGGATTTTGAAGAGGAATGATTGGTAAAAATTTCAGTCGAATCAGAGCATTTTTTCGAAAGATACTATACCTGTCATTTGACGAAGAACACCCTGTATCTCAGTTGTTTCGAAAGTTAGACTTTTTATTTTTGGAACGTAATTCTGGATTGTGAAGAGGAATGATTGGTGAACATTTCAGTCGAATCAGAGCATTGGTTCGAAAGATACTATACCTGTCATTTGACGAAGAACACCCTGTATCTCAGTTGTTTCAAAAGTTAGACTTTTTATTTTTGGAAAGTTATTCTGGATTGTGAAGAGGAATAATTGGTGAAAATTTCAGTCGAATCAGAGCATTGGTTCGAAAGATACTATACCTATCATTTGACGAAGAACACCCTGTATCTCAGTTGTTTCGAAAGTTAGACTTTTTATTTTTGGAACGTTATTCTGGATTGTGAAGAGGAATGATTGGTGAAAATTTCAGTCGAATCAGAGCATTGGTTTGAAAGATACTATACCTGTCATTTGACGAAGAACACCCTGTATCTCAGTTGTTTCGAGAGTTAGACTTTTTATTTTTGGAATGTCATTCTGGATTGTGAAGAGGAATGACTGGTGAAATTTTCAGTCGAATCAGAGCATTGGTTCGAAAGATACTATACCTGTCATTTGACGAAGAACACCCTGTATCTCAGTTGTTTCGAAAGTTAGACTTTTTATTTTTGGAACGTAATTCTGGATTGTGAAGAGGAATGATTCGTGAAAATTTCAGTCGAATCAGAGCATTGGTTCGAAAGATACTATACCTGTCATTTGACGAAGAACACCCTGTATCTCAGTTGTTTCGAAAGTAAGACTGTTTATTTTTGGAACGTTAATCTGGATTGTGAAGAGGAATAATTGGCGAAAATTTCAGTCGAATCCGAGCATTGGTTCGAAAGATACCATACCTGTCATTTGACGAAGAACACCCTGTATCTCAGTTGTTTCGAAAGTTAGACTTTTTATTTTTGGAACGTTATTCTGGATTGTGAAGAGGAATGATTGGTGAGAATTTCAGTCGAATCAGAGCATTGGTTCGAAAGATACTATACCTGTCATTTGACGAAGAACACCCTGTATCTCAGTTGTTTCGAAAGTTAGACTTTTTATTTTTGGAATGTCATTCTGGATTGTGAAGAGGAATGACTGGTGAAATTTTCAGTCGAATCAGAGCATTGGTTTGAAAGATACTATACCTGTCATTTGACGAAGAACACCCTGTATCTCAGTTGTTTCGAAAGTTAGACTTTTTATTTTTGAAACGTAATTCTGGATTGTGAAGAGGAATGATTGGTGAAAATTTCAGTCGAATCAGAGCATTGGTTCGAAAGATACTATACCTGTCATTTGACGAAGAACACCCTGTATCTCAGTTGTTTCGAAAGTTAGACTTTTTATTTTTGGAACGTTATTCTGGATTGTGAAGAGGAATGATTGGTGAAAATCTCAGTCGTATCAGAGCATTGGTTCGAAAGATACTATACCTGTCATTTGACGAAGAACACCCTGTATCTCAGTTGTTTCGAAAGTTAGACTTTTTATTTTTGAAACGTTATTCTGGATTGTGAAGAGGAATGATTGGTGAAAATTTCAGTCGAATCAGAGCATTGGTTCGAAAGATACTATACCTGTCATTTGACGAAGAACACCCTGTATCTCAGTTGTTTCGAACGTTACACTTTTTATTTTTGAAACGTTATTCTGGATTTTGAAGAGGAATGATTTGTAAAAATTTCAGTCGAATCAGAGCATTGGTTCGAAAGATACTATAACTGTCATTTGACGAAGAACACCCTGTATCTCAGTTGTTTCGAATGTTAGACTTTTTATTTTTGAATCGTTATTCAAGATTGTGAGGAGGAATGATTGGTGAAAATTTCAGTCGAATCAGAGCACTGGTTCGAAAGATACTATACCTGTCATTTGACGAAGAACACCCTGTATCTCAGTTGTTTCGAAAGTTAGACTTTTTATTTTTGGAACGTTTTTCTGGATTGCGAAGAGGAATGATTGGTGAAAATTTCAGTCGAATCAGAGCATTGGTTCGAAAGATACTATACCTGTCATTTGAAGAAGAACACCCTGTATCTCAGTTGTTTCGAATGTTAGACTTTTTATTTTTGAAACGTTATTCTGGATTGTGAAGAGGAATGATTGGTGAAAATTTCAGTCGAATCAGAGCATTGGTTCGAAAGATACTATACCTGTCATTTGACGAAGAACACCCTGTATCTCTGTTGTTTCGAATGTTAGACTTTTTATTTTTGAAACGTTATTCTGGATTGTGAAGAGGAATGATTGGTGAAAATTTCAGTCGAATCAGAGCATTGGTTCGAAAGATACTATACCTGTCATTTGACGAAGAACACCCTGTATCTCAGTTGTTTCAAATGTTAGACTTTTTATTTTTGAATCGTTATTCTGGATTGTGAAGAGGAGTGATTGGTGAAAATTTCAGTCGAATCAGAGCATTGGTTCGAAAGATACTATACCTGTCATTTGACGAAGAACACCCTGTATCTCAGTTGTTTCGAATGTTAGACTTTTTATTTTTGAATCTATATTCTGAATTGCGAAGAGGAATGTTTGGTGAAAATCTCAGTCGAATCAGAGCATTGGTTCGAAAGATACTATACCTGTCATTTGACGAAGAACACCCTGTATCTCAGTTGTTTCGAATGTTAGACTTTTTATTTTTGAATCTATATTCTGGATTGCGAAGAGGAATGATTGGTGAAAATCTCAGTCGAATCAGAGCATTGGTTCGAAAGATACTATACCTGTCAATTGACGAAGAACACCCTGTGTCTCAGTTGTTTCGAACGTTAGACTTTTTATTTTTGAAACGTTATTCTGGATTTTGAAGAGGAATGATTGGTAAAAATTTCAGTCGAATCAGAGCATTTTTTCGAAAGATACTATACCTGTCATTTGACGAAGAACACCCTGTATCTCAGTTGTTTCGAAAGTTAGACTTTTTATTTTTGGAACGTAATTCTGGATTGTGAAGAGGAATGATTGGTGAAAATTTCAGTCGAATCAGAGCATTGGTTCGAAAGATACTATACCTGTCATTTGACGAAGAACACCCTGTATCTCAGTTGTTTCGAAAGTTAGACTTTTTATTTTTGGAAAGTTATTCTGGATTGTGAAGAGGAATAATTGGTGAAAATTTCAGTCGAATCAGAGCATTGGTTCGAAAGATACTATACCTATCATTTGACGAAGAACACCCTGTATCTCAGTTGTTTCGAAAGTTAGACTTTTTATTTTTGGAACGTTATTCTGGATTGTGAAGAGGAATGATTGGTGAAAATTTCAGTCGAATCAGAGCATTGGTTTGAAAGATACTATACCTGTCATTTGACGAAGAACACCCTGTATCTCAGTTATTTCGAGAGTTAGACTTTTTATTTTTGGAATGTCATTCTGGATTGTGAAGAGGAATGACTGGTGAAATTTTCAGTCGAATCAGAGCATTGGTTCGAAAGATACTATACCTGTCATTTGACGAAGAACACCCTGTATCTCAGTTGTTTCGAAAGTTAGACTTTTTAGTTTTGGAACGTAATTCTGGATTGTGAAGAGGAATGATTCGTGAAAATTTCAGTCGAATCAGAGCATTGGTTCGAAAGATACTATACCTGTCATTTGACGAAGAACACCCTGTATCTCAGTTGTTTCGAAAGTTAGACTTTTTATTTTTGGAACGTTATTCTGGATTGTGAAGAGGAATGATTGGTGAAAATCTCAGTCGAATCAGAGCATTGGTTCGAAAGATACTATACCTGTCATTTGACGAAGAACACCCTGTATCTCAGTTGTTTCGAAAGTTAGACTTTTTATTTTTGGAACGTTATTCTGGATTGTGAAGAGAAATGATTGGTGAAAATTTCAGTCGAATCAGAGCATTGGTTCGAAAGATACTATACCTGTCATTTGACGAAGAACACCCTGTATCTCAGTTGTTTCGAACGTTAGACTTTTTATTTTTGAAACGTTATTCTGGATTTTGAAGAGGAATGATTTGTAAAAATTTCAGTCGAATCAGAGCATTGGTTCGAAAGATACTATAACTGTCATTTGACGAAGAACACCCTGTATCTCAGTTGTTTCGAATGTTAGACTTTTTATTTTTGAATCGTTATTCAAGATTGTGAGGAGGAATGATTGGTGAAAATCAGAGCATTGGTTCGAAAGATACTATACCTGTCATTTGACGAAGAACACCCTGTATCTCAGTTGTTTCGAATGTTAGACTTTTTATTTTTGGAACGTTTTTCTGGATTGCGAAGAGGAATGATTGGTGAAAATTTCAGTCGAATCAGAGCATTGGTTCGAAAGATACTATACCTGTCATTTGAAGAAGAACACCCTGTATCTCAGTTGTTTCGAATGTTAGACTTTTTATTTTTGAAACGTTATTCTGGATTGTGAAGAGGAATGATTGGTGAAAATTTCAGTCGAATCAGAGCATTGGTTCGAAAGATACTATACCTGTCATTTGACGAAGAACACCCTGTATCTCTGTTGTTTCGAATGTTAGACTTTTTATTTTTGAAACATTATTCTGGATTGTGAAGAGGAATGATTGGTGAAAATTTCAGTCGAATCAGAGCATTGGTTCGAAAGATACTATACCTGTCATTTGACGAAGAACACCCTGTATCTCAGTTGTTTCAAATGTTAGACTTTTTATTTTTGAATCGTTATTCTGGATTGTGAAGAGGAATGATTGGTGAAAATTTCAGTCGAATCAGAGCATTGGTTCGAAAGATACTATACCTGTCATTTGACGAAGAACACCCTGTATCTCAGTTGTTTCGAATGTTAGACTTTTTATTTTTGAATCTATATTCTGGATTGCGAAGAGGAATGATTGGTGAAAATTTCAGTCGAATCAGAGCATTGGTTCGAAAGATACTATACCTGTCATTTGACGAAGAACACCCTGTATCTCTGTTGTTTCGAATGTTAGACTTTTTATTTTTGAAACATTATTCTGGATTGTGAAGAGGAATGATTGGTGAAAATTTCAGTCGAATCAGAGCATTGGTTCGAAAGATACTATACCTGTCATTTGACGAAGAACACCCTGTATCTCAGTTGTTTCGAATGTTAGACTTTTTATTTTTGAATCGTTATTCTGGATTGTGAAGAGGAGTGATTGGTGAAAATTTCAGTCGAATCAGAGCATTGGTTCGAAAGATACTATACCTGTCATTTGACGAAGAACACCCTGTATCTCTGTTGTTTCGAATGTTAGACTTTTTATTTTTGAAACGTTATTCTGGATTGTGAAGAGGAATGATTGGTGAAAATTTCAGTCGAATCAGAGCATTGGTTCGAAAGATACTATACCTGTCATTTGACGAAGAACACCCTGTATCTCAGTTGTTTCAAATGTTAGACTTTTTATTTTTGAATCGTTATTCTGGATTGTGAAGAGGAGTGATTGGTGAAAATTTCAGTCGAATCAGAGCATTGGTTCGAAAGATACTATACCTGTCATTTGACGAAGAACACCCTGTATCTCAGTTGTTTCGAATGTTAGACTTTTTATTTTTGAATCTATATTCTGAATTGCGAAGAGGAATGTTTGGTGAAAATCTCAGTCGAATCAGAGCATTGGTTCGAAAGATACTATACCTGTCATTTGACGAAGAACACCCTGTATCTCAGTTGTTTCGAATGTTAGACTTTTTATTTTTGAATCTATATTCTGGATTGCGAAGAGGAATGATTGGTGAAAATCTCAGTCGAATCAGAGCATTGGTTCGAAAGATACTATACCTGTCAATTGACGAAGAACACCCTGTGTCTCAGTTGTTTCGAACGTTAGACTTTTTATTTTTGAAACGTTATTCTGGATTTTGAAGAGGAATGATTGGTAAAAATTTCAGTCGAATCAGAGCATTTTTTCGAAAGATACTATACCTGTCATTTGACGAAGAACACCCTGTATCTCAGTTGTTTCGAAAGTTAGACTTTTTATTTTTGGAACGTAATTCTGGATTGTGAAGAGGAATGATTGGTGAAAATTTCAGTCGAATCAGAGCATTGGTTCGAAAGATACTATACCTGTCATTTGACGAAGAACACCCTGTATCTCAGTTGTTTCGAAAGTTAGACTTTTTATTTTTGGAAAGTTATTCTGGATTGTGAAGAGGAATAATTGGTGAAAATTTCAGTCGAATCAGAGCATTGGTTCGAAAGATACTATACCTATCATTTGACGAAGAACACCCTGTATCTCAGTTGTTTCGAAAGTTAGACTTTTTATTTTTGGAACGTTATTCTGGATTCTGAAGAGGAATGATTGGTGAAAATTTCAGTCGAATCAGAGCATTGGTTTGAAAGATACTATACCTGTCATTTGACGAAGAACACCCTGTATCTCAGTTATTTCGAGAGTTAGACTTTTTATTTTTGGAATGTCATTCTGGATTGTGAAGAGGAATGACTGGTGAAATTTTCAGTCGAATCAGAGCATTGGTTCGAAAGATACTATACCTGTCATTTGACGAAGAACACCCTGTATCTCAGTTGTTTCGAAAGTTAGACTTTTTAGTTTTGGAACGTAATTCTGGATTGTGAAGAGGAATGATTCGTGAAAATTTCAGTCGAATCAGAGCATTGGTTCGAAAGATACTATACCTGTCATTTGACGAAGAACACCCTGTATCTCAGTTGTTTCGAAAGTTAGACTTTTTATTTTTGGAACGTTATTCTGGATTGTGAAGAGGAATGATTGGTGAAAATCTCAGTCGAATCAGAGCATTGGTTCGAAAGATACTATACCTGTCATTTGACGAAGAACACCCTGTATCTCAGTTGTTTCGAAAGTTAGACTTTTTATTTTTGGAACGTTATTCTGGATTGTGAAGAGAAATGATTGGTGAAAATTTCAGTCGAATCAGAGCATTGGTTCGAAAGATACTATACCTGTCATTTGACGAAGAACACCCTGTATCTCAGTTGTTTCGAACGTTAGACTTTTTATTTTTGAAACGTTATTCTGGATTTTGAAGAGGAATGATTTGTAAAAATTTCAGTCGAATCAGAGCATTGGTTCGAAAGATACTATAACTGTCATTTGACGAAGAACACCCTGTATCTCAGTTGTTTCGAATGTTAGACTTTTTATTTTTGAATCGTTATTCAAGATTGTGAGGAGGAATGATTGGTGAAAATCAGAGCATTGGTTCGAAAGATACTATACCTGTCATTTGACGAAGAACACCCTGTATCTCAGTTGTTTCGAATGTTAGACTTTTTATTTTTGGAACGTTTTTCTGGATTGCGAAGAGGAATGATTGGTGAAAATTTCAGTCGAATCAGAGCATTGGTTCGAAAGATACTATACCTGTCATTTGAAGAAGAACACCCTGTATCTCAGTTGTTTCGAATGTTAGACTTTTTATTTTTGAAACGTTATTCTGGATTGTGAAGAGGAATGATTGGTGAAAATTTCAGTCGAATCAGAGCATTGGTTCGAAAGATACTATACCTGTCATTTGACGAAGAACACCCTGTATCTCTGTTGTTTCGAATGTTAGACTTTTTATTTTTGAAACATTATTCTGGATTGTGAAGAGGAATGATTGGTGAAAATTTCAGTCGAATCAGAGCATTGGTTCGAAAGATACTATACCTGTCATTTGACGAAGAACACCCTGTATCTCAGTTGTTTCAAATGTTAGACTTTTTATTTTTGAATCGTTATTCTGGATTGTGAAGAGGAATGATTGGTGAAAATTTCAGTCGAATCAGAGCATTGGTTCGAAAGATACTATACCTGTCATTTGACGAAGAACACCCTGTATCTCAGTTGTTTCGAATGTTAGACTTTTTATTTTTGAATCTATATTCTGGATTGCGAAGAGGAATGATTGGTGAAAATTTCAGTCGAATCAGAGCATTGGTTCGAAAGATACTATACCTGTCATTTGACGAAGAACACCCTGTATCTCTGTTGTTTCGAATGTTAGACTTTTTATTTTTGAAACATTATTCTGGATTGTGAAGAGGAATGATTGGTGAAAATTTCAGTCGAATCAGAGCATTGGTTCGAAAGATACTATACCTGTCATTTGACGAAGAACACCCTGTATCTCAGTTGTTTCGAAAGTTAGACTTTTTATTTTTGGAACGTTATTCTGGATTGTGAAGAGGAATGATTGGTGAAAATTTCAGTCGAATCAGAGCTTTGGTTTTTTCTGCTGCTGAATATTGTTGTTCGGTTTGGTTTAATAGCGCTCATGTGAGTAAAATAGATGTACAGCTTAATGTTGCTATGAGAATTATTAGTGGGACCATAAGATCTACTCCTTTACAGTGGTTACCAGTTCTCTCAAATATTGTACCGCCCCATATTCGTAGACAGGTTGCAGTGATAAAGTCTTGGGATAAATATCGTTCCTTTCCGAATTTATTCCCAATCATGTCTTATATTCCGGATTCTAAAATTGCTAGATTGAAATCTCGTAAACCTTTATGGATCAACGATTTTCTTTACACCAATAAAAGTGACAAAGAAATTTGGCATTCGGAATGGAATTCGTGTAATGTTTTTAACAAAGGTTTGATCAGCGATCCTTCAGAAAAAGTTCATGGTTTCAATCTTCCTAGGAAAATTTGGTGCATTTTGAATCGACTTAGAACCGGTCATGGTCGCTGTAATAGTTTCCTCTTCAAATGGAATTCGGTCGAAAGTCCAAGGTGCGAGTGCGGAGAAGAAGAGGAAACAATAGAACATTTAGTAAATACTTGTCCAATATATAAATTTGACGATGGTTTCGAGGCAATTCATTCGGTGTCTGATTCTTTTTTGAGATGGATTGCGAACTTCAAATTAATTTAATGAGTACTAAATCATTTACTAGTTCATATTAGTTCTTTCGTCTCCTTTTTTGTTTTCAGGTATGTTTCCAAGATTTCAGCCTGCATCGCATAGGAAGGAGGAAATTTTGTCAATGAAAAAGAAGCCCTTCAATAAAAAACAACAATTTCATTACACTAATACGGGGAGACAGAGTTTTTCCTGAGGTTTTTATCTGTGCTCTTGTATCATACGTAAAAATGTATGGTACCCCGTTGACATTTCCTCAGCTAATACTGTTATGACACAAATTGTTTGATATAAAAAAAAATGTAAATGCTCATCTCAAAAGAATATATATATATATTGGTTCGAAAGATACTATACCTGTCATTTGACGAAGAACACCCTGTATCTCAGTTGTTTCGAAAGTTAGACTTTTTATTTTTGGAACGTAATTCTGGATTGTGAAGAGGAATGATTGGTGAAAATTTCAGTCGAATCAGAGTATTGGTTCGAAAGATACTATACCTGTCATTTGACGAAGAACACCCTGTATCTCAGTTGTTTCTAAAGTTAGACTTTTTATTTTTGGAACGTTATTCTGGATTGTGAAGAGGAATGATTGGTGAAAATCTCAGTCGAATCAGAGCATTGGTTCGAAAGATAATATACCTGTCATTTGACGAAGAACACCCTGTATCTCAGTTGTTTCGAAAGTTAGACTTTTTATTTTTGGAACGTTATTCTGGATTGTGAAGAGGAATGATTGGTGAAAATTTCAGTCGAATCAGAGCATTGGTTCGAAAGATACTTCACCTGTCATTTGACGAAGAACACCCTGTATCTCAGTTGTTTCGAACGTTAGACTTTTTATTTTTGAAACGTTATTCTGGATTTTGAAGAGGAATGATTTGTAAAAATTTCAGTCGAATCAGAGCATTGGTTCGAAAGATACTATAACTGTCATTTGACGAAGAACACCCTGTATCTCAGTTGTTTCGAATGTTAGACTTTTTATTTTTGAATCGTTATTCAAGATTGTGAGGAGGAATGATTGGTGAAAATTTCAGTCGAATCAGAGCACTGGTTCGAAAGATACTATACCTGTCATTTGACGAAGAACACCCTGTATCTCAGTTGTTTCGAAAGTTAGACTTTTTATTTTTGAAACGTTTTTCTGGATTGCGAAGAGGAATGATTGGTGAAAATTTCAGTCGAATCAGAGCATTGGTTCGAAAGATACTATACCTGTCATTTGAAGAAGAACACCCTGTATCTCAGTTGTTTCGAATGTTAGACTTTTTATTTTTGAAACGTTATTCTGGATTGTGAAGAGGAATGATTGGTGAAAATTTCAGTCGAATCAGAGCATTGGTTCGAAAGATACTATACCTGTCATTTGACGAAGAACACCCTGTATCTCTGTTGTTTCGAATGTTAGACTTTTTATTTTTGAAACGTTATTCTGGATTGTGAAGAGGAATGATTGGTGAAAATTTCAGTCGAATCAGAGCATTGGTTCGAAAGATACTATACCTGTCATTTGACGAAGAACACCCTGTATCTCAGTTGTTTCAAATGTTAGACTTTTTATTTTTGAATCGTTATTCTGGATTGTGAAGAGGAATGATTGGTGAAAATTTCAGTCGAATCAGAGCATTGGTTCGAAAGATACTATACCTGTCATTTGACGAAGAACACCCTGTATCTCAGTTGTTTCGGATGTTAGACTTTTTATTTTTGAATCTATATTCTGGATTGCGAAGAGGAATGATTGGTGAAAATCTCAGTCGAATCAGAGCATTGGTTCGAAAGATACTATACCTGTCATTTGACGAAGAACACCCTGTATCTCAGTTGTTTCGAAAGTTAGACTTTTTATTTTTGGAACGTTATTTTGGATTGTAAAGAGGAATGATTGGTGAAAATTTCAGTCGAATCGGAGCATTGGTTCGAAAGATACTATACCTGTCATTTGACGAAGAACACCCTGTATCTCAGTTGTTTCGAAAGTTAGACTTTTTATTTTTGGAACGTAATTCTGGATTGTGAAGAGGAATGATTGGTGAAAATTTCAGTCGAATCAGAGCATTGGTTCGAAAGATACTATACCTGTCATTTGACGAAGAACACCCTGTATCTCAGTTGTTTCGAAAGTTAGACTTTTTATTTTTGGAACGTTATTCTGGATTGTGAAGAGGAATGATTGGTGAAAATCTCAGTCGAATCAGAGCATTGGTTCGAAAGATACTATACCTGTCATTTGACGAAGAACACCCTGTATCTCAGTTGTTTCGAAAGTTAGACTTTTTATTTTTGGAACGTTTTTCTGGATTGCGAAGAGGAATGATTGGTGAAAATTTCAGTCGAATCAGAGCATCGGTTCGAAAGATACTATACCTGTCATTTGAAGAAGAACACCCTGTATCTCAGTTGTTTCGAATGTTAGACTTTTTATTTCTGGAACGTTATTCTGGATTGTGAAGAGGAATGATTGGTGAAAATCTCAGTCGAATCAGAGCATTGGTTCGAAAGATACTATACCTGTCATTTGACGAAGAATAACCTGTATCTCAGTTGTTTCGAAAGTTAGACTTCTTATTTTTGGAACGTTATTCTGGATTGTGAAGAGGAATGATTGGTGAAAATTTCAGTCGAATCAGAGCATTGGTTCGAAAGATACTATACCTGTCATTTGACGAAGAACACCCTGTACCTCAGTTGTTTCGAACGTTGGACTTTTTATTTTTGAAACGTTATTCTGGATTTTGAAGAGGAATGATTTGTAAAAATTTCAGTCGAATCAGAGCATTGGTTCGAAAGATACTATACCTGTCATTTGACGAAGAACACCCTGTATCTCAGTTGTTTCGAATGTTAGACTTTTTATTTTTGAATCGTTATTCAAGATTGTGAGGAGGAATGATTGGTGAAAATTTCAGTCGAATCAGAGCACTGGTTCGAAAGATACTATACCTGTCATTTGACGAAGAACACCCTGTATCTCAGTTGTTTCGAAAGTTAGACTTTTTATTTTTGGAACGTTTTTCTGGATTGCGAAGAGGAATGATTGGTGAAAATTTCAGTCGAATCAGAGCATTGGTTCGAAAGATACTATACCTGTCATTTGACGAAGAACACCCTGTATCTCAGTTGTTTCGAATGTTAGACTTTTTATTTTTGAAACGTTATTCTGGATTGTGAAGAGGAATGATTGGTGAAAATTTCAGTCGAATCAGAGCATTGGTTCGAAAGATACTATACCTGTCATTTGACGAAGAACACCCTGTATCTCTGTTGTTTCGAATGTTAGCCTTTTTATTTTTGAAACATTATTCTGGATTGTGAAGAGGAATGATTGGTGAAAATTTCAGTCGAATCAGAGCATTGGTTCGAAAGATACTATACCTGTCATTTGACGAAGAACACCCTGTATCTCAGTTGTTTCAAATGTTAGACTTTTTATTTTTGAATCGTTATTCTATGTTGTGAAGAGGAATGATTGGTGAAAATTTCAGTCGAATCAGAGCATTGGTTCGAAAGATACTATACCTGTCATTTGACGAAGAACACCCTGTATCTCAGTTGTTTCGAATATTAGACTTTTTATTTTTGAATCTATATTCTGGATTGCGAAGAGGAATGATTGGTGAAAATCTCAGTCGAATCAGAGCATTGGTTCGAAAGATACTATACCTGTCATTTGACGAAGAACACCCTGTATCTCAGTTGTTTCGAAAGTAAGACTTTTTATTTTTGGAACGTTATTCTGGATTGTGAAGAGGAATGATTGGTAAAAATTTCAGTCGAATCAGAGCATTGGTTCGAAAGATACTATACCTGTCATTTGACGAAGAACACCCTGTATCTCAGTTGTTTCGAACGTTAGACTTTTTATTCTTGAATCGTTATTCTGGATTTAGAAGAGGAATGATTGGTGAAAATTACAGTCGAATCAGAGCATTGGTTCGAAAGATACTATTCCTGTCATTTGACGAAGAACACCCTGTATCTCAGTTGTTTCGAAAGTTAGACTTTTTATTTTTGGAACGTAATTCTGGATTGTGAAGAGGAATGATTGGTGAAAATTTCAGTCGAATCAGAGCATTGGTTCGAAAGATACTATACCTGTCATTTGACGAAGAACACCCTGTATCTCAGTTGTTTCGAAAGTTAGACTTTTTATTTTTGGAACGTTATTCTGGATTGTGAAGGGGAATAATTGGTGAAAATTTCAGTCGAATCAGAGCATTGGTTCGAAAGATACTATACCTATCATTTGACGAAGAACACCCTGTATCTCAGTTGTTTCGAAAGTTAGACTTTTTATTTTTGGAACGTTATTCTGGATTGTGAAGAGGAATGATTGGTGAAAATTTCAGTTGAATCAGAGCATTGGTTCGAAAGATACTATACCTGTCATTTGACGAAGAACACCCTGTATCTCAGTTGTTTCGAAAGTTAGACTTTTTATCTTTGGAACTTCATTCTGGATTGTGAAGAGGAATGACTGGTGAAATTTTCAGTCGAATCAGAGCATTGGTTCGAAAGATACTATACCTGTCATTTGACGAAGAACACCCTGTATCTCAGTTGTTTCGAAAGTTAGACTTTTTATTTTTGGAACGTAATTCTGGATTGTGAAGGGGAATGATTGGTGAAAATTTCAGTCGAATCAGAGCATTGGTTCGAAAGATACTATACCTGTCATTTGACGAAGAACACCCTGTATCTCAGTTGTTTCGAAAGTTAGACTTTTTATTTTTGGATCGTTATTCTGGATTGTGAAGAGGAATGATTGGTGAAAATCTGAGTCGAATCAGAGCATTGGTTCGAAAGATACTATACCTGTCATTTGACGAAGAACACCCTGTATCTCAGTTGTTTCGAAAGTTAGACTTTTTATTTTTGGAACGTTATTCTGGATTGTGAAGAGGAATGATTGGTGAAAATTTCAGTCGAATCAGAGCATTGGTTCGAAAGATACTATACCTGTCATTTGACGAAGAACACCCTGTATCTCAGTTGTTTCGAACGTTAGACTTTTTATTTTTGAAACGTTATTCTGGATTTTGAAGAGGAATGATTTGTAAAAATTTCAGTCGAATCAGAGCCTTGGTTCGAAAGATACTATACCTGTCATTTGACGAAGAACACCCTGTATCTCAGTTGTTTCGAATGTTAGACTTTTTATTTTTGAATCGTTATTCAAGATTGTGAGGAGGAATGATTGGTGAAAATTTCAGTCGAATCAGAGCACTGGTTCGAAAGATACTATACCTGTCATTTGACGAAGAACACCCTGTATCTCAGTTGTTTCGAAAGTAAGACTTTTTATTTTTGGAACGTTTTTCTGGATTGCGAAGAGGAATGATTGGTGAAAATTTCAGTCGAATCAGAGCATTGGTTCGAAAGATACTATACCTGTCATTTGAAGAAGAACACCCTGTATCTCAGTTGTTTCGAACGTTAGACTTTTTATTTTTGAAACGTTATTCTGGATTGTGAAGAGGAATGATTGGTGAAAATTTCAATCGAATCAGAGCATTGGTTCGAAAGATACTAAACCTGTCATTTGACGAAGAACACCCTGTATCTCAGTTGTTTCGAAAGTTAGACTTTTTATTTTTGGAACGTTATTCTGGATTGTGAAGAGGAATGATTGGTGAAAATTTCAGTCGAATCAGAGCATTGGTTCGAAAGATACTATACCTGTCATTTGACGAAGAACACCCTGTATCTCTGTTGTTTCGAATGTTAGCCTTTTTATTTTTGAAACATTATTCTGGATTGTGAAGAGGAATGATTGGTGAAAATTTCAGTCGAATCAGAGCATTGGTTCGAAAGATACTATACCTGTCATTTGACGAAGAACACCCTGTATCTCAGTTGTTTCAAATGTTAGACTTTTTATTTTTGAATCGTTATTCTATGTTGTGAAGAGGAATGATTGGTGAAAATTTCAGTCGAATCAGAGCATTGGTTCGAAAGATACTATACCTGTCATTTGACGAAGAACACCCTGTATCTCAGTTGTTTCGAATATTAGACTTTTTATTTTTGAATCTATATTCTGGATTGCGAAGAGGAATGATTGGTGAAAATCTCAGTCGAATCAGAGCATTGGTTCGAAAGATACTATACCTGTCATTTGACGAAGAACACCCTGTATCTCAGTTGTTTCGAAAGTAAGACTTTTTATTTTTGGAACGTTATTCTGGATTGTGAAGAGGAATGATTGGTAAAAATTTCAGTCGAATCAGAGCATTGGTTCGAAAGATACTATACCTGTCATTTGACGAAGAACACCCTGTATCTCAGTTGTTTCGAACGTTAGACTTTTTATTCTTGAATCGTTATTCTGGATTTAGAAGAGGAATGATTGGTGAAAATTACAGTCGAATCAGAGCATTGGTTCGAAAGATACTATTCCTGTCATTTGACGAAGAACACCCTGTATCTCAGTTGTTTCGAAAGTTAGACTTTTTATTTTTGGAACGTAATTCTGGATTGTGAAGAGGAATGATTGGTGAAAATTTCAGTCGAATCAGAGCATTGGTTCGAAAGATACTATACCTGTCATTTGACGAAGAACACCCTGTATCTCAGTTGTTTCGAAAGTTAGACTTTTTATTTTTGGAACGTTATTCTGGATTGTGAAGGGGAATAATTGGTGAAAATTTCAGTCGAATCAGAGCATTGGTTCGAAAGATACTATACCTATCATTTGACGAAGAACACCCTGTATCTCAGTTGTTTCGAAAGTTAGACTTTTTATTTTTGGAACGTTATTCTGGATTGTGAAGAGGAATGATTGGTGAAAATTTCAGTTGAATCAGAGCATTGGTTCGAAAGATACTATACCTGTCATTTGACGAAGAACACCCTGTATCTCAGTTGTTTCGAAAGTTAGACTTTTTATCTTTGGAACTTCATTCTGGATTGTGAAGAGGAATGACTGGTGAAATTTTCAGTCGAATCAGAGCATTGGTTCGAAAGATACTATACCTGTCATTTGACGAAGAACACCCTGTATCTCAGTTGTTTCGAAAGTTAGACTTTTTATTTTTGGAACGTAATTCTGGATTGTGAAGGGGAATGATTGGTGAAAATTTCAGTCGAATCAGAGCATTGGTTCGAAAGATACTATACCTGTCATTTGACGAAGAACACCCTGTATCTCAGTTGTTTCGAAAGTTAGACTTTTTATTTTTGGATCGTTATTCTGGATTGTGAAGAGGAATGATTGGTGAAAATCTGAGTCGAATCAGAGCATTGGTTCGAAAGATACTATACCTGTCATTTGACGAAGAACACCCTGTATCTCAGTTGTTTCGAAAGTTAGACTTTTTATTTTTGGAACGTTATTCTGGATTGTGAAGAGGAATGATTGGTGAAAATTTCAGTCGAATCAGAGCATTGGTTCGAAAGATACTATACCTGTCATTTGACGAAGAACACCCTGTATCTCAGTTGTTTCGAACGTTAGACTTTTTATTTTTGAAACGTTATTCTGGATTTTGAAGAGGAATGATTTGTAAAAATTTCAGTCGAATCAGAGCCTTGGTTCGAAAGATACTATACCTGTCATTTGACGAAGAACACCCTGTATCTCAGTTGTTTCGAATGTTAGACTTTTTATTTTTGAATCGTTATTCAAGATTGTGAGGAGGAATGATTGGTGAAAATTTCAGTCGAATCAGAGCACTGGTTCGAAAGATACTATACCTGTCATTTGACGAAGAACACCCTGTATCTCAGTTGTTTCGAAAGTAAGACTTTTTATTTTTGGAACGTTTTTCTGGATTGCGAAGAGGAATGATTGGTGAAAATTTCAGTCGAATCAGAGCATTGGTTCGAAAGATACTATACCTGTCATTTGAAGAAGAACACCCTGTATCTCAGTTGTTTCGAACGTTAGACTTTTTATTTTTGAAACGTTATTCTGGATTGTGAAGAGGAATGATTGGTGAAAATTTCAATCGAATCAGAGCATTGGTTCGAAAGATACTAAACCTGTCATTTGACGAAGAACACCCTGTATCTCAGTTGTTTCGAAAGTTAGACTTTTTATTTTTGGAACGTTATTCTGGATTGTGAAGAGGAATGATTGGTGAAAATTTCAGTCGAATCAGAGCATTGGTTCGAAAGATACTATACCTGTCATTTGACGAAGAACACCCTGTATCTCAGTTGTTTCGAATGTTAGACTTTTTATTTTTGAATCGTTATTCAAGATTGTGAGGAGGAATGATTGGTGAAAATTTCAGTCGAATCAGAGCACTGGTTCGAAAGATACTATACCTGTCATTTGACGAAGAACACCCTGTATCTCAGTTGTTTCGAACGTTAGACTTTTTATTCTTGAATCGTTATTCTGGATTTAGAAGAGGAATGATTGGTGAAAATCACAGTCGAATCAGAGCATTGGTTCGAAAGATACTATTCCTGTCATTTGACGAAGAACACCCTGTATCTCAGTTGTTTCGAAAGTTAGACTTTTTATTTTTGGAACGTAATTCTGGATTGTGAAGAGGAATGATTGGTGAAAATTTCAGTCGAATCAGAGCATTGGTTCGAAAGATACTATACCTGTCATTTGACGAAGAACACCCTGTATCTCAGTTGTTTCGAAAGTTAGACTTTTTATTTTTGGAACGTTATTCTGGATTGTGAAGGGGAATAATTGGTGAAAATTTCAGTCGAATCAGAGCATTGGTTCGAAAGATACTATACCTATCATTTGACGAAGAACACCCTGTATCTCAGTTGTTTCGAAAGTTAGACTTTTTATTTTTGGAACGTTATTCTGGATTGTGAAGAGGAATGATTGGTGAAAATTTCAGTCGAATCAGAGCATTGGTTCGAAAGATACTATACCTGTCATTTGACGAAGAACACCCTGTATCTCAGTTGTTTCGAAAGTTAGACTTTTTATCTTTGGAACTTCATTCTGGATTGTGAAGAGGAATGACTGGTGAAATTTTCAGTCGAATCAGAGCATTGGTTCGAAAGATACTATACCTGTCATTTGACGAAGAACACCCTGTATCTCAGTTGTTTCGAAAGTTAGACTTTTTATTTTTGGAACGTAATTCTGGATTGTGAAGGGGAATGATTGGTGAAAATTTCAGTCGAATCAGAGCATTGGTTCGAAAGATACTATACCTGTCATTTGACGAAGAACACCCTGTATCTCAGTTGTTTCGAAAGTTAGACTTTTTATTTTTGGATCGTTATTCTGGATTGTGAAGAGGAATGATTGGTGAAAATCTGAGTCGAATCAGAGCATTGGTTCGAAAGATACTATACCTGTCATTTGACGAAGAACACCCTGTATCTCAGTTGTTTCGAACGTTAGACTTTTTATTTTTGAAACGTTATTCTGGATTTTGAAGAGGAATGATTTGTAAAAATTTCAGTCGAATCAGAGCCTTGGTTCGAAAGATACTATACCTGTCATTTGACGAAGAACACCCTGTATCTCAGTTGTTTCGAATGTTAGACTTTTTATTTTTGAATCGTTATTCAAGATTGTGAGGAGGAATGATTGGTGAAAATTTCAGTCGAATCAGAGCACTGGTTCGAAAGATACTATACCTGTCATTTGACGAAGAACACCCTGTATCTCAGTTGTTTCGAAAGTAAGACTTTTTATTTTTGGAACGTTTTTCTGGATTGCGAAGAGGAATGATTGGTGAAAATTTCAGTCGAATCAGAGCATTGGTTCGAAAGATACTATACCTGTCATTTGAAGAAGAACACCCTGTATCTCAGTTGTTTCGAACGTTAGACTTTTTATTTTTGAAACGTTATTCTGGATTGTGAAGAGGAATGATTGGTGAAAATTTCAATCGAATCAGAGCATTGGTTCGAAAGATACTAAACCTGTCATTTGACGAAGAACACCCTGTATCTCAGTTGTTTCGAAAGTTAGACTTTTTATTTTTGGATCGTTATTCTGGATTGTGAAGAGGAATGATTGGTGAAAATCTCAGTCGAATCAGAGCATTGGTTCGAAAGATACTATACCTGTCATTTGACGAAGAATAACCTGTATCTCAGTTGTTTCGAAAGTTAGACTTCTTATTTTTGGAACGTTATTCTGGATTGTGAAGAGGAATGATTGGTGAAAATTTCAGTCGAATCAGAGCATTGGTTCGAAAGATACTATACCTGTCATTTGACGAAGAACACCCTGTACCTCAGTTGTTTCGAACGTTGGACTTTTTATTTTTGAAACGTTATTCTGGATTTTGAAGAGGAATGATTTGTAAAAATTTCAGTCGAATCAGAGCATTGGTTCGAAAGATACTATACCTGTCATTTGACGAAGAACACCCTGTATCTCAGTTGTTTCGAATGTTAGACTTTTTATTTTTGAATCGTTATTCAAGATTGTGAGGAGGAATGATTGGTGAAAATTTCAGTCGAATCAGAGCACTGGTTCGAAAGATACTATACCTGTCATTTGACGAAGAACACCCTGTATCTCAGTTGTTTCGAAAGTTAGACTTTTTATTTTTGGATCGTTATTCTGGATTGTGAAGAGGAATGATTGGTGAAAATCTCAGTCGAATCAGAGCATTGGTTCGAAAGATACTATACCTGTCATTTGACGAAGAATAACCTGTATCTCAGTTGTTTCGAAAGTTAGACTTCTTATTTTTGGAACGTTATTCTGGATTGTGAAGAGGAATGATTGGTGAAAATTTCAGTCGAATCAGAGCATTGGTTCGAAAGATACTATACCTGTCATTTGACGAAGAACACCCTGTACCTCAGTTGTTTCGAACGTTGGACTTTTTATTTTTGAAACGTTATTCTGGATTTTGAAGAGGAATGATTTGTAAAAATTTCAGTCGAATCAGAGCATTGGTTCGAAAGATACTATACCTGTCATTTGACGAAGAACACCCTGTATCTCAGTTGTTTCGAATGTTAGACTTTTTATTTTTGAATCGTTATTCAAGATTGTGAGGAGGAATGATTGGTGAAAATTTCAGTCGAATCAGAGCACTGGTTCGAAAGATACTATACCTGTCATTTGACGAAGAACACCCTGTATCTCAGTTGTTTCGAAAGTTAGACTTTTTATTTTTGGAACGTTATTCTGGATTGTGAAGGGGAATAATTGGTGAAAATTTCAGTCGAATCAGAGCACTGGTTCGAAAGATACTATACCTGTCATTTGACGAAGAACACCCTGTATCTCAGTTGTTTCGAAAGTAAGACTTTTTATTTTTGGAACGTTTTTCTGGATTGCGAAGAGGAATGATTGGTGAAAATTTCAGTCGAATCAGAGCATTGGTTCGAAAGATACTATACCTGTCATTTGAAGAAGAACACCCTGTATCTCAGTTGTTTCGAACGTTAGACTTTTTATTTTTGAAACGTTATTCTGGATTGTGAAGAGGAATGATTGGTGAAAATTTCAATCGAATCAGAGCATTGGTTCGAAAGATACTAAACCTGTCATTTGACGAAGAACACCCTGTATCTCAGTTGTTTCGAAAGTTAGACTTTTTATTTTTGGATCGTTATTCTGGATTGTGAAGAGGAATGATTGGTGAAAATCTCAGTCGAATCAGAGCATTGGTTCGAAAGATACTATACCTGTCATTTGACGAAGAATAACCTGTATCTCAGTTGTTTCGAAAGTTAGACTTCTTATTTTTGGAACGTTATTCTGGATTGTGAAGAGGAATGATTGGTGAAAATTTCAGTCGAATCAGAGCATTGGTTCGAAAGATACTATACCTGTCATTTGACGAAGAACACCCTGTACCTCAGTTGTTTCGAACGTTGGACTTTTTATTTTTGAAACGTTATTCTGGATTTTGAAGAGGAATGATTTGTAAAAATTTCAGTCGAATCAGAGCATTGGTTCGAAAGATACTATACCTGTCATTTGACGAAGAACACCCTGTATCTCAGTTGTTTCGAATGTTAGACTTTTTATTTTTGAATCGTTATTCAAGATTGTGAGGAGGAATGATTGGTGAAAATTTCAGTCGAATCAGAGCACTGGTTCGAAAGATACTATACCTGTCATTTGACGAAGAACACCCTGTATCTCAGTTGTTTCGAAAGTTAGACTTTTTATTTTTGGAACGTTATTCTGGATTGTGAAGGGGAATAATTGGTGAAAATTTCAGTCGAATCAGAGCATTGGTTCGAAAGATACTATACCTATCATTTGACGAAGAACACCCTGTATCTCAGTTGTTTCGAAAGTTAGACTTTTTATTTTTGGAACGTTATTCTGGATTGTGAAGAGGAATGATTGGTGAAAATTTCAGTCGAATCAGAGCATTGGTTCGAAAGATACTATACCTGTCATTTGACGAAGAACACCCTGTATCTCAGTTGTTTCGAAAGTTAGACTTTTTATTTTTGGAACGTAATTCTGGATTGTGAAGGGGAATGATTGGTGAAAATTTCAGTCGAATCAGAGCATTGGTTCGAAAGATACTATACCTGTCATTTGACGAAGAACACCCTGTATCTCAGTTGTTTCGAAAGTTAGACTTTTTATTTTTGGATCGTTATTCTGGATTGTGAAGAGGAATGATTGGTGAAAATCTGAGTCGAATCAGAGCATTGGTTCGAAAGATACTATACCTGTCATTTGACGAAGAACACCCTGTATCTCAGTTGTTTCGAAAGTTAGACTTTTTATTTTTGGAACGTTATTCTGGATTGTGAAGAGGAATGATTGGTGAAAATTTCAGTCGAATCAGAGCATTGGTTCGAAAGATACTATACCTGTCATTTGACGAAGAACACCCTGTATCTCAGTTGTTTCGAACGTTAGACTTTTTATTTTTGAAACGTTATTCTGGATTTTGAAGAGGAATGATTTGTAAAAATTTCAGTCGAATCAGAGCCTTGGTTCGAAAGATACTATACCTGTCATTTGACGAAGAACACCCTGTATCTCAGTTGTTTCGAATGTTAGACTTTTTATTTTTGAATCGTTATTCAAGATTGTGAGGAGGAATGATTGGTGAAAATTTCAGTCGAATCAGAGCACTGGTTCGAAAGATACTATACCTGTCATTTGACGAAGAACACCCTGTATCTCAGTTGTTTCGAAAGTAAGACTTTTTATTTTTGGAACGTTTTTCTGGATTGCGAAGAGGAATGATTGGTGAAAATTTCAGTCGAATCAGAGCATTGGTTCGAAAGATACTATACCTGTCATTTGAAGAAGAACACCCTGTATCTCAGTTGTTTCGAACGTTAGACTTTTTATTTTTGAAACGTTATTCTGGATTGTGAAGAGGAATGATTGGTGAAAATTTCAATCGAATCAGAGCATTGGTTCGAAAGATACTAAACCTGTCATTTGACGAAGAACACCCTGTATCTCAGTTGTTTCGAAAGTTAGACTTTTTATTTTTGGATCGTTATTCTGGATTGTGAAGAGGAATGATTGGTGAAAATCTCAGTCGAATCAGAGCATTGGTTCGAAAGATACTATACCTGTCATTTGACGAAGAATAACCTGTATCTCAGTTGTTTCGAAAGTTAGACTTCTTATTTTTGGAACGTTATTCTGGATTGTGAAGAGGAATGATTGGTGAAAATTTCAGTCGAATCAGAGCATTGGTTCGAAAGATACTATACCTGTCATTTGACGAAGAACACCCTGTACCTCAGTTGTTTCGAACGTTGGACTTTTTATTTTTGAAACGTTATTCTGGATTTTGAAGAGGAATGATTTGTAAAAATTTCAGTCGAATCAGAGCATTGGTTCGAAAGATACTATACCTGTCATTTGACGAAGAACACCCTGTATCTCAGTTGTTTCGAATGTTAGACTTTTTATTTTTGAATCGTTATTCAAGATTGTGAGGAGGAATGATTGGTGAAAATTTCAGTCGAATCAGAGCACTGGTTCGAAAGATACTATACCTGTCATTTGACGAAGAACACCCTGTATCTCAGTTGTTTCGAAAGTTAGACTTTTTATTTTTGGAACGTTTTTCTGGATTGCGAAGAGGAATGATTGGTGAAAATTTCAGTCGAATCAGAGCATTGGTTCGAAAGATACTATACCTGTCATTTGACGAAGAACACCCTGTATCTCAGTTGTTTCGAATGTTAGACTTTTTATTTTTGAAACGTTATTCTGGATTGTGAAGAGGAATGATTGGTGAAAATTTCAGTCGAATCAGAGCATTGGTTCGAAAGATACTATACCTGTCATTTGACGAAGAACACCCTGTATCTCTGTTGTTTCGAATGTTAGCCTTTTTATTTTTGAAACATTATTCTGGATTGTGAAGAGGAATGATTGGTGAAAATTTCAGTCGAATCAGAGCATTGGTTCGAAAGATACTATACCTGTCATTTGACGAAGAACACCCTGTATCTCAGTTGTTTCAAATGTTAGACTTTTTATTTTTGAATCGTTATTCTATGTTGTGAAGAGGAATGATTGGTGAAAATTTCAGTCGAATCAGAGCATTGGTTCGAAAGATACTATACCTGTCATTTGACGAAGAACACCCTGTATCTCAGTTGTTTCGAATATTAGACTTTTTATTTTTGAATCTATATTCTGGATTGCGAAGAGGAATGATTGGTGAAAATCTCAGTCGAATCAGAGCATTGGTTCGAAAGATACTATACCTGTCATTTGACGAAGAACACCCTGTATCTCAGTTGTTTCGAAAGTAAGACTTTTTATTTTTGGAACGTTATTCTGGATTGTGAAGAGGAATGATTGGTAAAAATTTCAGTCGAATCAGAGCATTGGTTCGAAAGATACTATACCTGTCATTTGACGAAGAACACCCTGTATCTCAGTTGTTTCGAACGTTAGACTTTTTATTCTTGAATCGTTATTCTGGATTTAGAAGAGGAATGATTGGTGAAAATTACAGTCGAATCAGAGCATTGGTTCGAAAGATACTATTCCTGTCATTTGACGAAGAACACCCTGTATCTCAGTTGTTTCGAAAGTTAGACTTTTTATTTTTGGAACGTAATTCTGGATTGTGAAGAGGAATGATTGGTGAAAATTTCAGTCGAATCAGAGCATTGGTTCGAAAGATACTATACCTGTCATTTGACGAAGAACACCCTGTATCTCAGTTGTTTCGAAAGTTAGACTTTTTATTTTTGGAACGTTATTCTGGATTGTGAAGGGGAATAATTGGTGAAAATTTCAGTCGAATCAGAGCATTGGTTCGAAAGATACTATACCTATCATTTGACGAAGAACACCCTGTATCTCAGTTGTTTCGAAAGTTAGACTTTTTATTTTTGGAACGTTATTCTGGATTGTGAAGAGGAATGATTGGTGAAAATTTCAGTCGAATCAGAGCATTGGTTCGAAAGATACTATACCTGTCATTTGACGAAGAACACCCTGTATCTCAGTTGTTTCGAAAGTTAGACTTTTTATCTTTGGAACTTCATTCTGGATTGTGAAGAGGAATGACTGGTGAAATTTTCAGTCGAATCAGAGCATTGGTTCGAAAGATACTATACCTGTCATTTGACGAAGAACACCCTGTATCTCAGTTGTTTCGAAAGTTAGACTTTTTATTTTTGGAACGTAATTCTGGATTGTGAAGGGGAATGATTGGTGAAAATTTCAGTCGAATCAGAGCATTGGTTCGAAAGATACTATACCTGTCATTTGACGAAGAACACCCTGTATCTCAGTTGTTTCGAAAGTTAGACTTTTTATTTTTGGATCGTTATTCTGGATTGTGAAGAGGAATGATTGGTGAAAATCTGAGTCGAATCAGAGCATTGGTTCGAAAGATACTATACCTGTCATTTGACGAAGAACACCCTGTATCTCAGTTGTTTCGAAAGTTAGACTTTTTATTTTTGGAACGTTATTCTGGATTGTGAAGAGGAATGATTGGTGAAAATTTCAGTCGAATCAGAGCATTGGTTCGAAAGATACTATACCTGTCATTTGACGAAGAACACCCTGTATCTCAGTTGTTTCGAACGTTAGACTTTTTATTTTTGAAACGTTATTCTGGATTTTGAAGAGGAATGATTTGTAAAAATTTCAGTCGAATCAGAGCCTTGGTTCGAAAGATACTATACCTGTCATTTGACGAAGAACACCCTGTATCTCAGTTGTTTCGAATGTTAGACTTTTTATTTTTGAATCGTTATTCAAGATTGTGAGGAGGAATGATTGGTGAAAATTTCAGTCGAATCAGAGCACTGGTTCGAAAGATACTATACCTGTCATTTGACGAAGAACACCCTGTATCTCAGTTGTTTCGAAAGTAAGACTTTTTATTTTTGGAACGTTTTTCTGGATTGCGAAGAGGAATGATTGGTGAAAATTTCAGTCGAATCAGAGCATTGGTTCGAAAGATACTATACCTGTCATTTGAAGAAGAACACCCTGTATCTCAGTTGTTTCGAACGTTAGACTTTTTATTTTTGAAACGTTATTCTGGATTGTGAAGAGGAATGATTGGTGAAAATTTCAATCGAATCAGAGCATTGGTTCGAAAGATACTAAACCTGTCATTTGACGAAGAACACCCTGTATCTCAGTTGTTTCGAAAGTTAGACTTTTTATTTTTGGATCGTTATTCTGGATTGTGAAGAGGAATGATTGGTGAAAATCTCAGTCGAATCAGAGCATTGGTTCGAAAGATACTATACCTGTCATTTGACGAAGAATAACCTGTATCTCAGTTGTTTCGAAAGTTAGACTTCTTATTTTTGGAACGTTATTCTGGATTGTGAAGAGGAATGATTGGTGAAAATTTCAGTCGAATCAGAGCATTGGTTCGAAAGATACTATACCTGTCATTTGACGAAGAACACCCTGTACCTCAGTTGTTTCGAACGTTGGACTTTTTATTTTTGAAACGTTATTCTGGATTTTGAAGAGGAATGATTTGTAAAAATTTCAGTCGAATCAGAGCATTGGTTCGAAAGATACTATACCTGTCATTTGACGAAGAACACCCTGTATCTCAGTTGTTTCGAATGTTAGACTTTTTATTTTTGAATCGTTATTCAAGATTGTGAGGAGGAATGATTGGTGAAAATTTCAGTCGAATCAGAGCACTGGTTCGAAAGATACTATACCTGTCATTTGACGAAGAACACCCTGTATCTCAGTTGTTTCGAAAGTTAGACTTTTTATTTTTGGAACGTTATTCTGGATTGTGAAGGGGAATAATTGGTGAAAATTTCAGTCGAATCAGAGCATTGGTTCGAAAGATACTATACCTATCATTTGACGAAGAACACCCTGTATCTCAGTTGTTTCGAAAGTTAGACTTTTTATTTTTGGAACGTTATTCTGGATTGTGAAGAGGAATGATTGGTGAAAATTTCAGTCGAATCAGAGCATTGGTTCGAAAGATACTATACCTGTCATTTGACGAAGAACACCCTGTATCTCAGTTGTTTCGAAAGTTAGACTTTTTATTTTTGGAACGTAATTCTGGATTGTGAAGGGGAATGATTGGTGAAAATTTCAGTCGAATCAGAGCATTGGTTCGAAAGATACTATACCTGTCATTTGACGAAGAACACCCTGTATCTCAGTTGTTTCGAAAGTTAGACTTTTTATTTTTGGATCGTTATTCTGGATTGTGAAGAGGAATGATTGGTGAAAATCTGAGTCGAATCAGAGCATTGGTTCGAAAGATACTATACCTGTCATTTGACGAAGAACACCCTGTATCTCAGTTGTTTCGAAAGTTAGACTTTTTATTTTTGGAACGTTATTCTGGATTGTGAAGAGGAATGATTGGTGAAAATTTCAGTCGAATCAGAGCATTGGTTCGAAAGATACTATACCTGTCATTTGACGAAGAACACCCTGTATCTCAGTTGTTTCGAACGTTAGACTTTTTATTTTTGAAACGTTATTCTGGATTTTGAAGAGGAATGATTTGTAAAAATTTCAGTCGAATCAGAGCCTTGGTTCGAAAGATACTATACCTGTCATTTGACGAAGAACACCCTGTATCTCAGTTGTTTCGAATGTTAGACTTTTTATTTTTGAATCGTTATTCAAGATTGTGAGGAGGAATGATTGGTGAAAATTTCAGTCGAATCAGAGCACTGGTTCGAAAGATACTATACCTGTCATTTGACGAAGAACACCCTGTATCTCAGTTGTTTCGAAAGTAAGACTTTTTATTTTTGGAACGTTTTTCTGGATTGCGAAGAGGAATGATTGGTGAAAATTTCAGTCGAATCAGAGCATTGGTTCGAAAGATACTATACCTGTCATTTGAAGAAGAACACCCTGTATCTCAGTTGTTTCGAACGTTAGACTTTTTATTTTTGAAACGTTATTCTGGATTGTGAAGAGGAATGATTGGTGAAAATTTCAATCGAATCAGAGCATTGGTTCGAAAGATACTAAACCTGTCATTTGACGAAGAACACCCTGTATCTCAGTTGTTTCGAAAGTTAGACTTTTTATTTTTGGATCGTTATTCTGGATTGTGAAGAGGAATGATTGGTGAAAATCTCAGTCGAATCAGAGCATTGGTTCGAAAGATACTATACCTGTCATTTGACGAAGAATAACCTGTATCTCAGTTGTTTCGAAAGTTAGACTTCTTATTTTTGGAACGTTATTCTGGATTGTGAAGAGGAATGATTGGTGAAAATTTCAGTCGAATCAGAGCATTGGTTCGAAAGATACTATACCTGTCATTTGACGAAGAACACCCTGTACCTCAGTTGTTTCGAACGTTGGACTTTTTATTTTTGAAACGTTATTCTGGATTTTGAAGAGGAATGATTTGTAAAAATTTCAGTCGAATCAGAGCATTGGTTCGAAAGATACTATACCTGTCATTTGACGAAGAACACCCTGTATCTCAGTTGTTTCGAATGTTAGACTTTTTATTTTTGAATCGTTATTCAAGATTGTGAGGAGGAATGATTGGTGAAAATTTCAGTCGAATCAGAGCACTGGTTCGAAAGATACTATACCTGTCATTTGACGAAGAACACCCTGTATCTCAGTTGTTTCGAAAGTTAGACTTTTTATTTTTGGAACGTTTTTCTGGATTGCGAAGAGGAATGATTGGTGAAAATTTCAGTCGAATCAGAGCATTGGTTCGAAAGATACTATACCTGTCATTTGACGAAGAACACCCTGTATCTCAGTTGTTTCGAATGTTAGACTTTTTATTTTTGAAACGTTATTCTGGATTGTGAAGAGGAATGATTGGTGAAAATTTCAGTCGAATCAGAGCATTGGTTCGAAAGATACTATACCTGTCATTTGACGAAGAACACCCTGTATCTCAGTTGTTTCGAAAGTTAGACTTTTTATCTTTGGAACTTCATTCTGGATTGTGAAGAGGAATGACTGGTGAAATTTTCAGTCGAATCAGAGCATTGGTTCGAAAGATACTATACCTGTCATTTGACGAAGAACACCCTGTATCTCAGTTGTTTCGAAAGTTAGACTTTTTATTTTTGGAACGTAATTCTGGATTGTGAAGGGGAATGATTGGTGAAAATTTCAGTCGAATCAGAGCATTGGTTCGAAAGATACTATACCTGTCATTTGACGAAGAACACCCTGTATCTCAGTTGTTTCGAAAGTTAGACTTTTTATTTTTGGATCGTTATTCTGGATTGTGAAGAGGAATGATTGGTGAAAATCTGAGTCGAATCAGAGCATTGGTTCGAAAGATACTATACCTGTCATTTGACGAAGAACACCCTGTATCTCAGTTGTTTCGAAAGTTAGACTTTTTATTTTTGGAACGTTATTCTGGATTGTGAAGAGGAATGATTGGTGAAAATTTCAGTCGAATCAGAGCATTGGTTCGAAAGATACTATACCTGTCATTTGACGAAGAACACCCTGTATCTCAGTTGTTTCGAACGTTAGACTTTTTATTTTTGAAACGTTATTCTGGATTTTGAAGAGGAATGATTTGTAAAAATTTCAGTCGAATCAGAGCCTTGGTTCGAAAGATACTATACCTGTCATTTGACGAAGAACACCCTGTATCTCAGTTGTTTCGAATGTTAGACTTTTTATTTTTGAATCGTTATTCAAGATTGTGAGGAGGAATGATTGGTGAAAATTTCAGTCGAATCAGAGCACTGGTTCGAAAGATACTATACCTGTCATTTGACGAAGAACACCCTGTATCTCAGTTGTTTCGAAAGTAAGACTTTTTATTTTTGGAACGTTTTTCTGGATTGCGAAGAGGAATGATTGGTGAAAATTTCAGTCGAATCAGAGCATTGGTTCGAAAGATACTATACCTGTCATTTGAAGAAGAACACCCTGTATCTCAGTTGTTTCGAACGTTAGACTTTTTATTTTTGAAACGTTATTCTGGATTGTGAAGAGGAATGATTGGTGAAAATTTCAATCGAATCAGAGCATTGGTTCGAAAGATACTAAACCTGTCATTTGACGAAGAACACCCTGTATCTCAGTTGTTTCGAAAGTTAGACTTTTTATTTTTGGAACGTTATTCTGGATTGTGAAGAGGAATGATTGGTGAAAATTTCAGTCGAATCAGAGCATTGGTTCGAAAGATACTATACCTGTCATTTGACGAAGAACACCCTGTATCTCAGTTGTTTCGAATGTTAGACTTTTTATTTTTGAATCGTTATTCAAGATTGTGAGGAGGAATGATTGGTGAAAATTTCAGTCGAATCAGAGCACTGGTTCGAAAGATACTATACCTGTCATTTGACGAAGAACACCCTGTATCTCAGTTGTTTCGAACGTTAGACTTTTTATTCTTGAATCGTTATTCTGGATTTAGAAGAGGAATGATTGGTGAAAATCACAGTCGAATCAGAGCATTGGTTCGAAAGATACTATTCCTGTCATTTGACGAAGAACACCCTGTATCTCAGTTGTTTCGAAAGTTAGACTTTTTATTTTTGGAACGTAATTCTGGATTGTGAAGAGGAATGATTGGTGAAAATTTCAGTCGAATCAGAGCATTGGTTCGAAAGATACTATACCTGTCATTTGACGAAGAACACCCTGTATCTCAGTTGTTTCGAAAGTTAGACTTTTTATTTTTGGAACGTTATTCTGGATTGTGAAGGGGAATAATTGGTGAAAATTTCAGTCGAATCAGAGCATTGGTTCGAAAGATACTATACCTATCATTTGACGAAGAACACCCTGTATCTCAGTTGTTTCGAAAGTTAGACTTTTTATTTTTGGAACGTTATTCTGGATTGTGAAGAGGAATGATTGGTGAAAATTTCAGTCGAATCAGAGCATTGGTTCGAAAGATACTATACCTGTCATTTGACGAAGAACACCCTGTATCTCAGTTGTTTCGAAAGTTAGACTTTTTATCTTTGGAACTTCATTCTGGATTGTGAAGAGGAATGACTGGTGAAATTTTCAGTCGAATCAGAGCATTGGTTCGAAAGATACTATACCTGTCATTTGACGAAGAACACCCTGTATCTCAGTTGTTTCGAAAGTTAGACTTTTTATTTTTGGAACGTAATTCTGGATTGTGAAGGGGAATGATTGGTGAAAATTTCAGTCGAATCAGAGCATTGGTTCGAAAGATACTATACCTGTCATTTGACGAAGAACACCCTGTATCTCAGTTGTTTCGAAAGTTAGACTTTTTATTTTTGGATCGTTATTCTGGATTGTGAAGAGGAATGATTGGTGAAAATCTGAGTCGAATCAGAGCATTGGTTCGAAAGATACTATACCTGTCATTTGACGAAGAACACCCTGTATCTCAGTTGTTTCGAACGTTAGACTTTTTATTTTTGAAACGTTATTCTGGATTTTGAAGAGGAATGATTTGTAAAAATTTCAGTCGAATCAGAGCCTTGGTTCGAAAGATACTATACCTGTCATTTGACGAAGAACACCCTGTATCTCAGTTGTTTCGAATGTTAGACTTTTTATTTTTGAATCGTTATTCAAGATTGTGAGGAGGAATGATTGGTGAAAATTTCAGTCGAATCAGAGCACTGGTTCGAAAGATACTATACCTGTCATTTGACGAAGAACACCCTGTATCTCAGTTGTTTCGAAAGTTAGACTTTTTATTTTTGGAACGTTTTTCTGGATTGCGAAGAGGAATGATTGGTGAAAATTTCAGTCGAATCAGAGCATTGGTTCGAAAGATACTATACCTGTCATTTGAAGAAGAACACCCTGTATCTCAGTTGTTTCGAACGTTAGACTTTTTATTTTTGAAACGTTATTCTGGATTGTGAAGAGGAATGATTGGTGAAAATTTCAATCGAATCAGAGCATTGGTTCGAAAGATACTAAACCTGTCATTTGACGAAGAACACCCTGTATCTCAGTTGTTTCGAAAGTTAGACTTTTTATTTTTGGAACGTTATTCTGGATTGTGAAGAGGAATGATTGGTGAAAATTTCAGTCGAATCAGAGCATTGGTTCGAAAGATACTATACCTGTCATTTGACGAAGAACACCCTGTATCTCAGTTGTTTCGAATGTTAGACTTTTTATTTTTGAATCGTTATTCAAGATTGTGAGGAGGAATGATTGGTGAAAATTTCAGTCGAATCAGAGCACTGGTTCGAAAGATACTATACCTGTCATTTGACGAAGAACACCCTGTATCTCAGTTATTTCGAAAGTTAGACTTTTTATTTTTGGAACGTTTTTCTGGATTGCGAAGAGGAATGATTGGTGAAAATTTCAGTCGAATCAGAGCATTGGTTCGAAAGATACTATACCTGTCATTTGAAGAAGAACACCCTGTATCTCAGTTGTTTCGAATGTTAGACTTTTTATTTTTGAAAGGTTATTCTGGATTGTGAAGAGGAATGATTGGTGAAAATTTCAGTCGAATCAGAGCACTGGTTCGAAAGATACTTTACCTGTCATTTGACGAAGAACACCCTGTATCTCAGTTGTTTCGAAAGTTAGACTTTTTATTCTTGGAACGTTTTTCTGGATTGCGAAGAGGAATGATTGGTGAAAATTTCAGTCGAATCAGAGCATTGGTTCGAAAGATACTATACCTGTCATTTGAAGAAGAACACCCTGTATCTCAGTTGTTTCGAATGTTAGACTTTTTATTTTTGAAACGTTATTCTGGATTGTAAAGAGGAATGATTGGTGAAAATTTCAATCGAATCAGAGCATTGGTTCGAAAGATACTATACCTGTCATTTGACGATGAACACCCTGTATCTCAGTTGTTTCGAAAGTTAGACTTTTTATTTTTGGAACGTCATTCTGGATTGTGAAGAGGAATGACTGGTGAATATTTCAGTCGAATCAGAGCATTGGTTCGAAAGATACTATACCTATCATTTGACGAAGAACACCCTGTATCTCAGTTGTTTCGAAAGTAAGACTTTTTATTTTTGGAACGTAATTCTGGATTGTGAAGAGGAATGATTGGTGAAAATTTCAGTCAAATCAGAGCATTGGTTCGAAAGATACTATACCTGTCATTTGACGAAGAACACCCTGTATCTCAGTTGTTTCGGAAGTTAGACTTTTTATTTTTGGAACGTAATTCTGGATTGTGAAGAGGAATGATTGGTGAAAATTTCAGTCAAATCAGAGCATTGGTTCGAAAGATACTATACCTGTCATTTGACGAAGAACACCCTGTATCTCAGTTGTTTCGAATGTTAGACTTTTTATTTTCGAAATGTTATTCTGGATTGTGAAGAGGAATGATTGGTGAAAATTTCAGTCAAATCAGAGCATTGGTTCGAAAGATACTATACCTGTCATTTGACGAAGAACACCCTGTATCTCAGTTGTTTCGAATGTTAGACTTTTTATTTTCGGAACGTAATTCTGGATTGTGAAGAGGAATGATTGGTGAAAACTTAAGTCGAATCAGAGCATTGGTTCGAAAGATATTATACCTGTCATTTGACGAAGAACACCCTGTATCTCAGTTGTTTCGAAAGTTAGACTTTTTATTTTTGGAACGTAATTCTGGATTGTGAAGAGGAATGATTGGTGAAAATTTCAGTCAAATCAGAGCATTGGTTCGAAAGATACTATACCTGTCATTTGACGAAGAACACCCTGTATCTCAGTTGTTTCGAATGTTAGACTTTTTATTTTTGAAACGTTGTTCTGGATTGCGAAGAGGAATGATTGGTGAAAATTTCAGTCGAATCAGAGCATTGGTTCGAAAGATACTATACCTGTCATTTGAAGAAGAACACCCTGTATCTCAGTTGTTTCGAAAGTTAGACTTTTTATTTTTGGAACGTTATTCTGGATTGTGAAGAGGAATGATTGGTGAAACTTACAGTCGAATCAGAGCATTGGTTCGAAAGATACTATACCTGTCATTTGACGAAGAACACCCTGTATCTCAGTTGTTTCGAAAGTTAGACTTTTTATTTTTGGAACGTTTTTCTGGATTGCGAAGAGGAATGATTGGTGAAAATTTCAGTCGAATCAGAGCATTGGTTCGAAAGATACTATACCTGTCATTTGAAGAAGAACACCCTGTATCTCAGTTGTTTCGAATGTTAGACTTTTTATTTTTGAAACGTTATTCTGGATTGTGAAGAGGAATGATTGGTGAAAATTTCAGTCTATACCTGTCATTTGACGAAGAACACCCTGTATCTCAGTTGTTTCGAATGTTAGACTTTTTATTTTTGAAACGTTATTCTGGATTGTGAAGAGGAATGATTGGTGAAAATTTCAGTCGAATCAGAGCATTGGTTCGAAAGATACTATACCTGTCATTTGACGAAGAACACCCTGTATCTCAGTTGTTTCGGAAGTTAGACTTTTTATTTTAAAAAAGGTATTTTGGATTGTGAATAGGAATGATTGGTGAAAATTTCAGTCGAATCAGAGCATTGGTTCCAGAGATACTTTACCTGTCATTTGACGAAGAACACCTTGTATCTCAGTTGTTTCAAAAGTTAGACTTCTTATTTTTGGAACGTTATTCTGGATTGTGAAGAGGAATGATTGGTGAAAATTTTTGTCGAATCAGAGCATTGGTTCGAAAGATACTATACCTGTCATTTGACGAAGAACACCCTGTATCTCAGTTGTTTCGAATGTTAGACTTTTTATTTTTGAATCGTTTTTCTGGATTGTGAAGAGGAATGATTGGTGAAAATTTCAGTCGAATCAGAGCATTGGTTCGAAAGATACTATACCTGTCATTTGACGAAGAACACCCTGTATCTCAGTTGTTTCCAGAGTTAGACTTTTTATTTTTGGAACATTATTCTGGATTGTGAAGAGGAATGATTGGTGAAAATTTCAGTCGAATCAGAGCATTGGTTCGAAAGATACTATTCCTGTCATTTGAGGAAGAACACCCTGTATCTCAGTTGTTTCGAAAGTTAGACTTTTTATTTTTGGAACGTTATTCTGGATTGTGAGGAGGAATGATTTGTGAAAATTTCAGTCGAATCAGGGCATTGGTTCGAAAGAAACTATACCTGTCATTTGACGAAGAACACCCTGTATCTCAGTTGTTTCGAAAGTTAGACTTTTTATTTTTGGAACGTTATTCTGGATTGTGAAGAGGAATGATTGGTGAAAATTACAGTCGAATCAGAGCATTGGTTCGAAAGATACTATACCTGTCATTTGACGAAGAACACCCTGTATCTCAGTTGTTTCGAAAGTAAGACTTTTTATTTTTGGAACGTTATTCTGGATTGTGAGGAGGAATGATTGGTGAAAATTTTTGTCGAATCAGAGCATTGGTTCGAAAGATACTATACCTGTCATTTGACGAAGAACACCCTGTATCTCAGTTGTTTCGAATGTTAGACTTTTTATTTTTGAATCGTTATTCTGGATTGTGAAGAGGAATGATTGGTGAAAATTTCAGTCGAATCAGAGCATTGGTTCGAAAGATACTATACCTGTCATTTGACGAAGAACACCCTGTATCTCAGTTGTTTCCAGAGTTAGACTTTTTATTTTTGGAACATTATTCTGGATTGTGAAGAGGAATGATTGGTGAAAATTTCAGTCGAATCAGAGCATTGGTTCGAAAGATACTATACCTGTCATTTGAGGAAGAACACCCTGTATCTCAGTTGTTTCGAAAGTTAGACTTTTTATTTTTGGAACGTTATTCTGGATTGTGAAGAGGAATGATTGGTGAAAATTTCAGTCGAATCAGAGCATTGGTTCGAAAGATACTATACCTGTCATTTGACGAAGAACACCCTGTATCTCAGTTGTTTCGGAAGTTAGACTTTTTATTTTTGGAACGTTATTCTGGATTGTGAAGAGAAATGATTGGTGAAAATTTCAGTCGATTCAGAGCATTGGTTGGAAAGATACTATACCTGTCATTTGACGAAGAACGCCCTGTATCTCAGTTGTTTCGAATGTTAGACTTTTTATTTTTGAATCGTTATTCTGGATTGTGAAGAGGAATGATTGGTGAAAATTTCAGTCGAATCGGAGCATTGGTTCGAAAGATACTATACCTGTCATTTGACGAAGAACACCCTGTTTCTCAGTTGTTCCGAATGTAAGACTTTTTATTTTTGGAACGTTATATTGGATCGTAAAGAGGAATGATTGGTGAAAATTTCAGTCGAATCAGAGCATTGGTTCGAAAGATACTATACCTGTCATTTGACGAAGAACACCATGTATCTCAGTTGTTTCGAATGTTAGACTTTTTATTTTTGAAATGTTATTCTGGATTGTGAATAGGAATGATCGGTGAAAATTTCAGACGAATCAGAGCATTGGTTCGAAAGATACTATACCTGTCATTTGACGAAGAACACCCTGTATCTCAGTTGTTTCGAATGTTAGACTTTTTATTTTTGACACGTTATTTTGGATTGTGAAGAGGAATGATTGGTGAAAATTTCAGTCGAATCAGAGCATTGGTTCGAAAGATACTATACCTGTCATTTGACGAAGAACACCATGTATCTCAGTTGTTTCGAATGTTAGACTTTTTATTTTTGAAACGTTATTCTGGATTGTGAAGAGGAATGATTGGTGAAAATTTCAGTCGAATCAGAGCATTGGTTCGAAAGATACTATACCTGTCATTTGACGAAGAACACCCTGTATCTCAGTTGTTTCGAAAGTAAGACTTTTTATTTTTGGAACGTTATTCTGGATTGTGAAGAGGAATGATTGGTGAAAATTTCAGTCCAATCAGAGCATTGGTTCGAAAGATACTATACCTGTCATTTGACGAAGAACACCCTGTATCTCAGTTGTTTCGAAAGTTAGACTTTTTATTTTTGGAACGTTATTCTGGATTGTGAAAAGGAATGATTGGTGAAAATTTCAGTCGAATCAGAGCATTGGTTCGAAAGATACTATACCTGTCATTTGACGAAGAACACCCTGTATCTCAGTTGTTTCGAAAGTTAGACCTTTTATTTTTAGAAACTTATTTTGGATTGTGAAGAGGAATGATTGGTGAAAATTTCAGTCGAATCAGAGCATTGGTTCGAAAGATACTATACCTGTCATTTGACGAAGAACACCCTCTATCTCAGTTGTTTCGAAAGTTAGACTTTTTATTTTTGGAACGTTATTCTGGATTGTGAAGAGGAATGATTGGTGAAAATTTCAGTCGAATCAGAGCATTGGTTCGAAAGATACTATACCTGTCATTTGACGAAGAACACCCTGTATCTCAGTTGTTTCGAATGTTAGACTTTTTATTTTTGAAACGTTATTCTGGATTGTGAAGAGGAATGATTGGTGAAAATTTCAGTCGAATCAGAGCATTGGTTCGAAAGATACTATACCTGTCATTTGACGAAGAACACCCTGTATCTCAGTTGTTTCGAATGTTAGACTTTTTATTTTTGAAATGTTATTCTGGATTGTGAAGAGGAATGATTGGTGAAAATTTCAGTCGAATCAGAGCATTGGTTCGAAAGATACTATACCTGTCATTTGACGAAGAACACCCTGTATCTCAGTTGTTTCGAAAGTTAGACTTTTTATTTTTGAAATGTTATTCTGGATTGTGAAGAGGAATGATTGGTGAAAATTTTAGTCGAATCAGAGTATTGGTTCGAAAGATACTATACCTGTCATTTGACGAAGAACACCCTATATCTCAGTTGTTTCGAAAGTTAGACTTTTTATTTTTGGAACGTTATTCTGGATTGTGAGGAGGAATGATTTGTGAAAATTTCAGTCGAATCAGAGCATTGGTTCGAAAGAAACTATACCTGTCATTTGACGAAGAACACCCTGTATCTCAGTTGTTTCGAAAGTTAGACTTTTTATTTTTGGAACGTTATTCTGGATTGTGAAGAGGAATGATTGGTGAAAATTACAGTCGAATCAGAGCATTGGTTCGAAAGATACTATACCTGTCATTTGACGAAGAATAACCTGTATCTCAGTTGTTTCGAAAGTTAGACTTCTTATTTTTGGAACGTTATTCTGGATTGTGAAGAGGAATGATTGGTGAAAATTTCAGTCGAATCAGAGCATTGGTTCGAAAGATACTATACCTGTCATTTGACGAAGAACACCCTGTATCTCAGTTGTTTCGAACGTTAGACTTTTTATTTTTGAAACGTTATTCTGGATTTTGAAGAGGAATGATTTGTAAAAATTTCAGTCGAATCAGAGCATTGGTTCGAAAGATACTATACCTGTCATTTGACGAAGAACACCCTGTATCTCAGTTGTTTCGAATGTTAGACTTTTTATTTTCGAATCGTTATTCAAGATTGTGAGGAGGAATGATTGGTGAAAATTTCAGTCGAATCAGAGCATTGGTTCGAAAGATACTATACCTATCATTTGACGAAGAACACCCTGTATCTCAGTTGTTTCGAAAGTTAGACTTTTTATTTTTGGAACGTTATTCTGGATTGTGAAGAGGAATGATTGGTGAAAATTTCAGTCGAATCAGAGCATTGGTTCGAAAGATACTATACCTGTCATTTGACGAAGAACACCCTGTATCTCAGTTGTTTCGAAAGTTAGACTTTTTATTTTTGGAACGTTATTCTGGATTGTGAAGAGGAATAATTGGTGAAAATTTCAGTCGAATCAGAGCATTGGTTCGAAAGATACTATACCTGTCATTTGACGAAGAACACCCTGTATCTCAGTTGTTTCGAATGTTAGACTTTTTATTTTTGAAACGTTATTCTGGATTGTGAAGAGGAATGATTGGTGAAAATTTCAGTCGAATCAGAGCATTGGTTCGAAAGATACTATACCTGTCATTTGACGAAGAACACCCTGTATCTCAGTTGTTTCGAATGTTAGACTTTTTATTTTTGAATCGTTATTCTGGATTGTGAAGAGGAATGATTGGTGAAAATTTCAGTCGAATCAGAGCATTGGTTCGAAAGATACTATACCTGTCATTTGACGAAGAACACCCTGTATCTCAGTTGTTTCGAATGTTAGACTTTTTATTTTTGAATCTATATTCTGGATTGCGAAGAGGAATGATTGGTGAAAATTTCAGTCGAATCAGAGCATTGGTTCGAAAGATACTATACCTGTCATTTGACGAAGAACACCCTGTATCTCAGTTGTTTCGAAAGTTAGACTTTTTATTTTTGGAACGTTATTCTGGATTGTGAAGAGGAATGATTGGTGAAAATTTCAGTCGAATCAGAGCATTGGTTCGAAAGATACTATACCTGTCATTTGACGAAGAACACCCTGTATCTCAGTTGTTTCGAACGTTAGACTTTTTATTTTTGAAACGTTATTCTGGATTTTGAAGAGCAATGATTTGTAAAAATTTCAGTCGAATCAGAGCATTGGTTCGAAAGATACTATACCTGTCATTTGACGAAGAACACCCTGTATCTCAGTTGTTTCGAATGTTAGACTTTTTATTTTTGAATCGTTATTCAAGATTGTGAGGAGGAATGATTGGTGAAAATTTCAGTCGAATCAGAGCATTGGTTCGAAAGATACTATACCTGTCATTTGACGAAGAACACCCTGTATCTCAGTTGTTTCGAAAGTTAGACTTTTTATTTTTAGAACGTTATTCTGGATTGTGAAGAGGAATGATTGGTGAAAATTTCAGTCGAATCAGAGCATTGCTTCGAAAGATACTATACCTGTCATTTGAAGAAGAACACCCTGTATCTCAGTTGTTTCGAATGTTAGACTTTTTATTTTTGAAACGTTATTCTGGATTGTGAAGAGGAATGATTGGTGAAAATTTCAATCGAATCAGAGCATTGGTTCGAAAGATACTAAACCTGTCATTTGACGAAGAACACCCTGTATCTAAGTTGTTTC
>CAUEHS010000228.1:0-105454 GCA_958510865.1 Myrrha octodecimguttata | reverse complement strand
AACTGAGATACAGGGTGTTCTTCGTCAAATGACAGGTATAGTATCTTTCGAACCAATGCTCTGATTCGACTGAAATTTTCACCAATCATTCCTCTTCACAATCCAGAATAACGTTCCAAAAATAAAAAGTCTAACTTTCGAAACAACTGAGATACAGGGTGTTCTTCGTCAAATGACAAGTAGAGTATCTTTCGAACCAATGCTCTGATTCGACTGAAATTTTTACCAATCATTCCTCTTCACAATCCAGAATAACGATTCAAAAATAAAAAGTCTAACTTTCGAAACAAATGAGATACAGGGTGTTCTTCGTCAAATGACAGGTATAGTATCTTTCGAACCAATGCTCTGATTCGACTGAAATTTTCACCAATCATTCCTCTTCAAAATCCAGAATAACGTTCCAAAAATAAAAAGTCTAACTTTCGAAACAACTGAGATACAGGGTGTTCTTCGTCAAATGACAAGTATAGTATCTTTCGAACCAATGCTCTGATTCGACTGAAATTTTCACCAATCATTCCTCTTCACAATCCAGAATAACGTTCCAAAAATAAAAAGTCTAACTTTCGAAACAACTGAGATACAGGGTGTTCTTCGTCAAATGACAGGTATAGTATCTTTCGAACCAATGCTCTGATTCGACTGAAATTTTCACCAATCATTCCTCTTCACAATCCAGAATAACGTTCCAAAAATAAAAAGTCTAACTTTCGAAACAACTGAGATACAGGGTGTTCTTCGTCAAATGACAAGTATAGTATCTTTCGAACCAATGCTCTGATTCGACTGAAATTTTCACCAATCATTCCTCTTCACAATCCAGAATAACGTTCCAAAAATAAAAAGTCTAACTTACGAAACAACTGAGATACAGGGTGTTCTTCGTCAAATGACAGGTATAGTATCTTTCGAACCAATGCTCTGATTCGACTGAAATTTTCACCAATCATTCCTCTTCAAAATTCAGAATAACGTTTCAAAAATAAAAAGTCTAACTTTCGAAACAACTGAGATACAGGGTGTTCTTCGTCAAATGACAAGTATAGTATCTTTCGAACCAATGCTCTGATTCGACTGAAATTTTCACCAACCATTCCTCTTCACAATCCAGAATAACGATTCAAAAATAAAAAGTCTAACTTTCGAAACAACTGAGATACAGGGTGTTCTTCGTCAAATGACAGGTATAGTATCTTTCGAACCAATGCTCTGATTCGACTGAAATTTTCACCAATCATTCCTCTTCACAATCCAGAATAACGTTCCAAAAATAAAAAGTCTAACTTTCGAAACAACTGAGATACAGGGTGTTCTTCGTCAAATGACAAGTATAGTATCTTTCGAACCAATGCTCTGATTCGACTGAAATTTTCACCAATCATTCCTCTTCACAATCCAGAATAACGATTCAAAAATAAAAAGTCTTACTTTCGAAACAACTGAGATACAGGGTGTTCTTCGTCAAATGACAAGTAATAGTATCTTTCGAACCAATGCTCTGATTCGACTGAAATTTTCACCAATCATTCCTCTTCAAAATCCAGAATAACGTTCCAAAAATAAAAAGTCTTACTTTCGAAACAACTGAGATACAGGGTGTTCTTCGTCAAATGACAGGTATAGTATCTTTCGAACCAATGCTCTGATTCGACTGAAATTTTCACCAATCATTCCTCTTCACAATCCAGAATAACGTTCCAAAAATAAAAAGTCTAACTTTCGAAACAACTGAGATACAGGATGTTCTTCGTCAAATGACAGGTATAGTATCTTTCGAACCAATGCTCTGATTCGACTGAAATTTTCACCAATCATTCCTCTTCACAATCCAGAATAACGTTCCAAAAATAAAAAGTCTAACTTACGAAACAACTGAGATACAGGGTGTTCTTCGTCAAATGACAGGTATAGTATCTTTCGAACCAATGCTCTGATTCGACTGAAATTTTCACCAATCATTCCTCTTCACAATCCAGAATAACGTTCCAAAAATAAAAAGTCTAACTTTCGAAACAACTGAGATACAGGGTGTTCTTCGTCAAATGACAGGTATAGTATCTTTCGAACCAATGCTCTGATTCGACTGAAATTTTCACCAATCATTCCTCTTCACAATCCAGAATAACATTCCAAAAATAAAAAGTCTTACTTTCGAAACAACTGAGATACAGGGTGTTCTTCGTCAAATGACAGGTATAGTATTTTTCGAACCAATGCTCTGATTCGACTGAAATTTTCACCAATCATTCCTCTTCACAATCCAGAATAACGTTCCAAAAATAAAAAGTCTAACTTTCGAAACAACTGAGATACAGGGTGTTCTTCGTCAAATGACAAGTATAGTATCTTTCGAACCAATGCTCTGATTCGACTGAAATTTTCACCAATCATTCCTCTTCACAATCCAGAATAACGATTCAAAAATAAAAAGTCTAACTTTCGAAACAACTGAGATACAGGGTGTTCTTCGTCAAATGACAGGTATAGTATCTTTCGAACCAATGCTCTGATTCGACTGAAATTTTCACCAATCATTCCTCTTCACAATCCAGAATAACGTTCCAAAAATAAAAAGTCTAACTTTCGAAACACCTGAGATACAGGGTGTTCTTCGTCAAATGACAGGTATAGTATCTTTCGAACCAATGCTCTGATTCGACTGAAATTTTCACCAATCATTCCTCATCACAATCCAGAATAACGTTCCAAAAATAAAAAGTCTAACTTTCGAAACAACTGAGATACAGGGTGTTCTTCGTCAAATGACAGGTATAGTATCTTTCGAACCAATGCTCCGATTCGACTGAAATTTTCACCAATCATTCCTCTTCACAATCCAGAATAACGATTCAAAAATAAAGAGTCTAACTTTCGAAACAACTGAGATACAGGGTGTTCTTCGTCAAATGACAGGTATAGTATCTTTCGAACCAATGCTCTGATTCGACTGAAATTTTTACCAATCATTCCTCTTCAAAATCCAGAATAACGTTCCAAAAATAAAAAGTCTTACTTTCGAAACAACTGAGATACAGGGTGTTCTTCGTCAAATGACAGGTATAGTATCTTTCGAACCAATGCTCTGATTCGACTGAAATTTTCACCAATCATTCCTCTTCACAATCCAGAATAACGTTCCAAAAATAAAAAGTCTAACTTTCGAAACAACTGAGATACAGGGTGTTCTTCGTCAAATGACAGGTATAGTATCTTTCGAACCAATGCTCTGATTCGACTGAAATTTTCACCAATCATTCCTCTTCACAATCCAGAATAACGTTCCAAAAATAAAAAGTCTAACTTACGAAACAACTGAGATACAGGGTGTTCTTCGTCAAATGACAGGTATAGTATCTTTCGAACCAATGCTCTGATTCGACTGAAATTTTCACCAATCATTCCTCTTCAAAATCCAGAATAACGTTCCAAAAATAAAAAGTCTAACTTTCGAAACAACTGAGATACAGGGTGTTCTTCGTCAAATGACAGGTATAGTATCTTTCGAACCAATGCTCTGATTCGACTGAAATTTTCACCAATCATTCCTCTTCACAATCCAGAATAACGTTCCAAAAATAAAAAGTCTAACTTTCGAAACAACTGAGATACAGGGTGTTCTTCGGCAAATGACAAGTATAGTATCTTTCGAACCAATGCTCTGATTCGACTGAAATTTTCACCAATCATTCCTCTTCACAATCCAGAATAACGATTCAAAAATAAAAAGTCTAACTTTCGAAACAACTGAGATACAGGTTGTTCTTCGTCAAATGACAGGTATATTATCTTTCGAACCAATGCTCTGATTCGACTGAAATTTTCACCAATCATTCCTCTTCAAAATCCAGAATAACGTTCCAAAAATAAAAAGTCTAACTTTCGAAACAACTGAGATACAGGGTGTTCTTCGTCAAATGACAGGTATAGTATCTTTCGAACCAATGCTCTGATTCGACTGAAATTTTCACCAATCATTCCTCTTCACAATCCAGAATAACGTTTCAAAAATAAAAAGTCTAACTTTCGAAACAACTGAGATACAGGGTGTTCTTCGTCAAATGACAGGTATAGTATCTTTCGAACCAATGCTCTGATTCGACTGAAATTTTCACCAATCATTCCTCTTCACAATCCAGAATAACGTTCCAAAAATAAAAAGTCTAACTTTCGAAACAACTGAGATACAGGGTGTTCTTCGTCAAATGACAGGTATAGTATCTTTCGAACCAATGCTCTGATTCGACTGAAATTTTCACCAATCATTCCTCTTCACAATCCAGAATAACGTTCCAAAAATAAAAAGTCTAACTTTCGAAACAACTGAGATACAGGGTGTTCTTCGTCAAATGACAAGTATAGTATCTTTCGAACCAATGCTCTGATTCGACTGAAATTTTCACCAATCATTCCTCTTCACAATCCAGAATAACGATTCAAAATTAAAAAGTCTAACTTTCGAAACAACTGAGATACAGGGTGTTCTTCGTCAAATGACAGGTATAGTATCTTTCGAACCAATGCTCTGATTCGACTGAAATTTTCACCAATCATTCCTCTTCACAATCCAGAATAACGTTCCAAAAATAAAAAGTCTAACTTTCGAAACAACTGAGATACAGGCTGTTCTTCGTCAAATGACAAGTATAGTATATTTCGAACCAATGCTCTGATTCGACTGAAATTTTCACCAATCATTCCTCTTCACAATCCAGAATAACGATTCAAAAATAAAAAGTCTAACTTTCGAAACAACTGAGATACAGGGTGTTCTTCGTCAAATGACAGGTATAGTATCTTTCGAACCAATGCTCTGATTCGACTGAAATTTTCACCAATCATTCCTCTTCACAATCCAGAATAACGTTTCAAAAATAAAAAGTCTAACTTTCGAAACAACTGAGATACAGGGTGTTCTTCGTCAAATGACAGGTATAGTATCTTTCGAACCAATGCTCTGATTCGACTGAAATTTTCACCAATCATTCCTCTTCACAATCCAGAATAACGTTCCAAAAATAAAAAGTCTAACTTTCGAAACAACTGAGATACAGGGTGTTCTTCGTCAAATGACAAGTATAGTATCTTTCGAACCAATGCTCTGATTCGACTGAAATTTTCACCAACCATTCCTCTTCACAATCCAGAATAACGATTCAAAAATAAAAAGTCTAACTTTCGAAACAACTGAGATACAGGGTGTTCTTCGTGAAATGACAGGTATAGTATCTTTCGAACCAATGCTCTGATTCGACTGAAATTTTCACCAATCATTCCTCTTCACAATCCAGAATAACATTCCAAAAATAAAAAGTCTTACTTTCGAAACAACTGAGATACAGGGTGTTCTTCGTCAAATGACAGGTATAGTATTTTTCGAACCAATGCTCTGATTCGACTGAAATTTTCACCAATCATTCCTCTTCACAATCCAGAATAACGTTCCAAAAATAAAAAGTCTAACTTTCGAAACAACTGAGATACAGGGTGTTCTTCGTCAAATGACAAGTATAGTATCTTTCGAACCAATGCTCTGATTCGACTGAAATTTTCACCAATCATTTCTCTTCACAATCCAGAATAACGATTCAAAAATGAAAAGTCTAACTTTCGAAACAACTGAGATACAGGGTGTTCTTCGTCAAATGACAGGTATAGTATCTTTCGAACCAATGCTCTGATTCGACTGAAATTTTCACCAATCATTCCTCTTCACAATCCAGAATAACGTTCCAAAAATAAAAAGTCTAACTTTCGAAACACCTGAGATACAGGGTGTTCTTCGTCAAATGACAGGTATAGTATCTTTCGAACCAATGCTCTGATTCGACTGAAATTTTCACCAATCATTCCTCTTCACAATCCAGAATAACGTTCCAAAAATAAAAAGTCTAACTTTCGAAACAACTGAGATACAGGGTGTTCTTCGTCAAATGACAGGTATAGTATCTTTCGAACCAATGCTCTGATTCGACTGAAATTTTCACCAATCATTCCTCTTCACAATCCAGAATAACGTTCCAAAAATAAAAAGTCTAACTTTCGAAACAACTGAGATACAGGGTGTTCTTCGTCAAATGACAAGTAGAGTATCTTTCGAACCAATGCTCTGATTCGACTGAAATTTTTACCAATCATTCCTCTTCACAATCCAGAATAACGATTCAAAAATAAAAAGTCTAACTTTCGAAACAAATGAGATACAGGGTGTTCTTCGTCAAATGACAGGTATAGTATCTTTCGAACCAATGCTCTGATTCGACTGAAATTTTCACCAATCATTCCTCTTCAAAATCCAGAATAACGTTCCAAAAATAAAAAGTCTAACTTTCGAAACAACTGAGATACAGGGTGTTCTTCGTCAAATGACAAGTATAGTATCTTTCGAACCAATGCTCTGATTCGACTGAAATTTTCACCAATCATTCCTCTTCACAATCCAGAATAACGTTCCAAAAATAAAAAGTCTAACTTTCGAAACAACTGAGATACAGGGTGTTCTTCGTCAAATGACAGGTATAGTATCTTTCGAACCAATGCTCTGATTCGACTGAAATTTTCACCAATCATTCCTCTTCACAATCCAGAATAACGTTCCAAAAATAAAAAGTCTAACTTTCGAAACAACTGAGATACAGGGTGTTCTTCGTCAAATGACAAGTATAGTATCTTTCGAACCAATGCTCTGATTCGACTGAAATTTTCACCAATCATTCCTCTTCACAATCCAGAATAACGTTCCAAAAATAAAAAGTCTAACTTACGAAACAACTGAGATACAGGGTGTTCTTCGTCAAATGACAGGTATAGTATCTTTCGAACCAATGCTCTGATTCGACTGAAATTTTCACCAATCATTCCTCTTCAAAATTCAGAATAACGTTTCAAAAATAAAAAGTCTAACTTTCGAAACAACTGAGATACAGGGTGTTCTTCGTCAAATGACAAGTATAGTATCTTTCGAACCAATGCTCTGATTCGACTGAAATTTTCACCAACCATTCCTCTTCACAATCCAGAATAACGATTCAAAAATAAAAAGTCTAACTTTCGAAACAACTGAGATACAGGGTGTTCTTCGTCAAATGACAGGTATAGTATCTTTCGAACCAATGCTCTGATTCGACTGAAATTTTCACCAATCATTCCTCTTCACAATCCAGAATAACGTTCCAAAAATAAAAAGTCTAACTTTCGAAACAACTGAGATACAGGGTGTTCTTCGTCAAATGACAAGTATAGTATCTTTCGAACCAATGCTCTGATTCGACTGAAATTTTCACCAATCATTCCTCTTCACAATCCAGAATAACGATTCAAAAATAAAAAGTCTTACTTTCGAAACAACTGAGATACAGGGTGTTCTTCGTCAAATGACAAGTAATAGTATCTTTCGAACCAATGCTCTGATTCGACTGAAATTTTCACCAATCATTCCTCTTCAAAATCCAGAATAACGTTCCAAAAATAAAAAGTCTTACTTTCGAAACAACTGAGATACAGGGTGTTCTTCGTCAAATGACAGGTATAGTATCTTTCGAACCAATGCTCTGATTCGACTGAAATTTTCACCAATCATTCCTCTTCACAATCCAGAATAACGTTCCAAAAATAAAAAGTCTAACTTTCGAAACAACTGAGATACAGGGTGTTCTTCGTCAAATGACAGGTATAGTATCTTTCGAACCAATGCTCTGATTCGACTGAAATTTTCACCAATCATTCCTCTTCACAATCCAGAATAACGTTCCAAAAATAAAAAGTCTAACTTACGAAACAACTGAGATACAGGGTGTTCTTCGTCAAATGACAGGTATAGTATCTTTCGAACCAATGCTCTGATTCGACTGAAATTTTCACCAATCATTCCTCTTCACAATCCAGAATAACGTTCCAAAAATAAAAAGTCTAACTTTCGAAACAACTGAGATACAGGGTGTTCTTCGTCAAATGACAGGTATAGTATCTTTCGAACCAATGCTCTGATTCGACTGAAATTTTCACCAATCATTCCTCTTCACAATCCAGAATAACATTCCAAAAATAAAAAGTCTTACTTTCGAAACAACTGAGATACAGGGTGTTCTTCGTCAAATGACAGGTATAGTATTTTTCGAACCAATGCTCTGATTCGACTGAAATTTTCACCAATCATTCCTCTTCACAATCCAGAATAACGTTCCAAAAATAAAAAGTCTAACTTTCGAAACAACTGAGATACAGGGTGTTCTTCGTCAAATGACAAGTATAGTATCTTTCGAACCAATGCTCTGATTCGACTGAAATTTTCACCAATCATTCCTCTTCACAATCCAGAATAACGATTCAAAAATAAAAAGTCTAACTTTCGAAACAACTGAGATACAGGGTGTTCTTCGTCAAATGACAGGTATAGTATCTTTCGAACCAATGCTCTGATTCGACTGAAATTTTCACCAATCATTCCTCTTCACAATCCAGAATAACGTTCCAAAAATAAAAAGTCTAACTTTCGAAACACCTGAGATACAGGGTGTTCTTCGTCAAATGACAGGTATAGTATCTTTCGAACCAATGCTCTGATTCGACTGAAATTTTCACCAATCATTCCTCATCACAATCCAGAATAACGTTCCAAAAATAAAAAGTCTAACTTTCGAAACAACTGAGATACAGGGTGTTCTTCGTCAAATGACAGGTATAGTATCTTTCGAACCAATGCTCCGATTCGACTGAAATTTTCACCAATCATTCCTCTTCACAATCCAGAATAACGATTCAAAAATAAAGAGTCTAACTTTCGAAACAACTGAGATACAGGGTGTTCTTCGTCAAATGACAGGTATAGTATCTTTCGAACCAATGCTCTGATTCGACTGAAATTTTTACCAATCATTCCTCTTCAAAATCCAGAATAACGTTCCAAAAATAAAAAGTCTTACTTTCGAAACAACTGAGATACAGGGTGTTCTTCGTCAAATGACAGGTATAGTATCTTTCGAACCAATGCTCTGATTCGACTGAAATTTTCACCAATCATTCCTCTTCACAATCCAGAATAACGTTCCAAAAATAAAAAGTCTAACTTTCGAAACAACTGAGATACAGGGTGTTCTTCGTCAAATGACAGGTATAGTATCTTTCGAACCAATGCTCTGATTCGACTGAAATTTTCACCAATCATTCCTCTTCACAATCCAGAATAACGTTCCAAAAATAAAAAGTCTAACTTACGAAACAACTGAGATACAGGGTGTTCTTCGTCAAATGACAGGTATAGTATCTTTCGAACCAATGCTCTGATTCGACTGAAATTTTCACCAATCATTCCTCTTCAAAATCCAGAATAACGTTCCAAAAATAAAAAGTCTAACTTTCGAAACAACTGAGATACAGGGTGTTCTTCGTCAAATGACAGGTATAGTATCTTTCGAACCAATGCTCTGATTCGACTGAAATTTTCACCAATCATTCCTCTTCACAATCCAGAATAACGTTCCAAAAATAAAAAGTCTAACTTTCGAAACAACTGAGATACAGGGTGTTCTTCGGCAAATGACAAGTATAGTATCTTTCGAACCAATGCTCTGATTCGACTGAAATTTTCACCAATCATTCCTCTTCACAATCCAGAATAACGATTCAAAAATAAAAAGTCTAACTTTCGAAACAACTGAGATACAGGTTGTTCTTCGTCAAATGACAGGTATATTATCTTTCGAACCAATGCTCTGATTCGACTGAAATTTTCACCAATCATTCCTCTTCAAAATCCAGAATAACGTTCCAAAAATAAAAAGTCTAACTTTCGAAACAACTGAGATACAGGGTGTTCTTCGTCAAATGACAGGTATAGTATCTTTCGAACCAATGCTCTGATTCGACTGAAATTTTCACCAATCATTCCTCTTCACAATCCAGAATAACGTTTCAAAAATAAAAAGTCTAACTTTCGAAACAACTGAGATACAGGGTGTTCTTCGTCAAATGACAGGTATAGTATCTTTCGAACCAATGCTCTGATTCGACTGAAATTTTCACCAATCATTCCTCTTCACAATCCAGAATAACGTTCCAAAAATAAAAAGTCTAACTTTCGAAACAACTGAGATACAGGGTGTTCTTCGTCAAATGACAGGTATAGTATCTTTCGAACCAATGCTCTGATTCGACTGAAATTTTCACCAATCATTCCTCTTCACAATCCAGAATAACGATTCAAAAATAAAAAGTCTAACTTTCGAAACAACTGAGATACAGGGTGTTCTTCGTCAAATGACAAGTATAGTATCTTTCGAACCAATGCTCTGATTCGACTGAAATTTTCACCAATCATTCCTCTTCACAATCCAGAATAACGATTCAAAAATAAAAAGTCTTACTTTCGAAACAACTGAGATACAGGATGTTCTTCGTCAAATGACAGGTATAGTATCTTTCGAACCAATGCTCTGATTCGACTGAAATTTTCACCAATCATTCCTCTTCACAATCCAGAATAACGATTCAAAAATAAAAAGTCTAACTTTCGAAACAACTGAGATACAGGGTGTTCTTCGTCAAATGACAGGTATAGTATCTTTCGAACCAATGCTCTGATTCGACTGAAATTTTCATCAATCATTCCTCTTCAAAATCCAGAATAACGTTCCAAAAATAAAAAGTCTAACTTTCGAAACAACTGAGATACAGGGTGTTCTTCGTCAAATGACAGGTATAGTATCTTTCGAACCAATGCTCTGATTCGACTGAAATTTTCACCAATCATTCCTCTTCAAAATCCAGAATAACGTTCCAAAAATAAAAAGTCTAACTTTCGAAACAACTGAGATACAGGGTGTTCTTCGTCAAATGACAGGTATAGTATCTTTCGAACCAATGCTCTGATTCGACATAAATTTTCACCAATCATTCCTCTTCACAATCCAGAATAACGTTTCAAAAATAAAAAGTCTAACTTCCGAAACAACTGAGATACAGGGTGTTCTTCGTCAAATGACAGGTATAGTATCTTTCGAACCAATGCTTTGATTCGACTGAAATTTTCACCAATCATTCCTCTTCACAATCCAGAATAACGTTTCAAAAATAAAAAGTCTAACTTTCGAAACAACTGAGATACAGGGTGTTCTTCGTCAAATGACAGGTATAGTATCTTTCGAACCAATGCTCTGATTCGACTGAAATTTTCACCAATCATTCCTCTTCACAATCCAGAATAACGTTCCAAAAATAAAAAGTCTAACTTTCGAAACAACTGAGATACAGGGTGTTCTTCGTCAAATGACAAGTATAGTATCTTTCGAACCAATGCTCTGATTCGACTGAAATTTTCACCAATCATTCCTCTTCACAATCCAGAATAACGATTCAAAAATAAAAAGTCTTACTTTCGAAACAACTGAGATACAGGGTGTTCTTCGTCAAATGACAGGTATAGTATCTTTCGAACCAATGCTCTGATTCGACTGAAATTTTCACCAATCATTCCTCTTCACAATCCAGAATAACGTTTCAAAAATAAAAAGTCTAACTTTCGAAACAACTGAGATACAGGGTGTTCTTCGTCAAATGACAGGTATAGTATCTTTCGAACCAATGCTCTGATTCGACTGAAATTTTCACCAATTATTCCTCTCCACAATCCAGAATAACGTTCCAAAAATAAAAAGTCTAACTTTCGAAACAACTGAGATACAGGGTGTTCTTCGTCAAATGACAGGTATAGTATCTTTCGAACCAATGCTCTGATTCGACTGGAATTTTCACCAATCATTCCTCTTCACAATCCAGAATAACGATTCAAAAATAAAAAGTCTAACTTTCGAAACAACTGAGATACAGGGTGTTCTTCGTCAAATGACAAGTATAGTATCTTTCGAACCAATGCTCTGATTCGACTGAAATTTCCACCAATCATTCCTCTTCAAAATCCAGAATAACGTTCCAAAAATAAAAAGTCTGACTTTCGAAACAACTGAGATACAGGGTGTTCTTCGTCAAATGACAGGTATAGTATCTTTCGAACCAATGCTCTGATTCGACTGAAATTTTCACCAATCATTCCTCTTCACAATCCAGAATAACGTTTCAAAAATAAAAAGTCTAACTTTCGAAACAACTGAGATACAGGGTGTTCTTCGTCAAATGACAGGTATAGTATCTTTCGAACCAATGCTCTGATTCGACTGAAATTTTCACCAATCATTCCTCTTCACAATCCAGAATAACGTTTCAAAAATAAAAAGTCTAACTTTCGAAACAACTGAGATACAGGGTGTTCTTCGTCAAATGACAGGTATAGTATCTTTCGAACTAATGCTCTGATTCGACTGAAATTTTCACCAATCATTCCTCCTCACAATCCAGAATAACGTTCCAAAAATAAAAAGTCTAACTTTCGAAACAACTGAGATACAGGGTGTTCTTCGTCAAATGACAAGTAGAGTATCTTTCGAACCAATGCTCTGATTCGACTGAAATTTTCACCAATCATTCCTCTTCACAATCCAGAATAACGATTCAAAAATAAAAAGTCTAACTTTCGAAACAACTGAGATACAGGGTGTTCTTCGTCAAATGACAGGTATAGTATCTTTCGAACCAATGCTTTGATTCGACTGAAATTTTCACCAATCATTCCTCTTCACAATCCAGAATAACGTTCCAAAAATAAAAAGTCTAACTTTCGAAACAACTGAGATACAGGGTGTTCTTCGTCAAATGACAGGTATAGTATCTTTCGAACCAATGCTCTGATTCGACTGAAATTTTCACCAATCATTCCTCTTCACAATCCAGAATAACGATTCAAAAATAAAAAGTCTAACTTTTGAAACAACTGAGATACAGGGTGTTCTTCGTCAAATGACAAGTATAGTATCTTTCGAACCAATGCTCTGATTCGACTGAAATTTTCACCAATCATTCCTCTTCACAATCCAGAATAACGATTCAAAAATAAAGAGTCTAACTTTCGAAACAACTGAGATACAGGGTGTTCTTCGTCAAATGACAGGTATAGTATCTTTCGAACCGATGCTCTGATTCGACTGAAATTTTCACCAATCATTCCTCTTCACAATCCAGAATAACGATTCAAAAATAAAAAGTCTAACTTTCGAAACAACTGAGATACAGGGTGTTCTTCGTCAAATGACAGGTATAGTATCTTTCGAACCAATGCTCTGATTCGACTGAAATTTTCACCAATCATTCCTCTTCACAATCCAGAATAACGTTCCAAGAATAAAAAGTCTAACTTTCGAAACAACTGAGATACAGGGTGTTCTTCGTCAAATGACAAGTATAGTATCTTTCGAACCAATGCTCTGATTCGACTGAAATTTTCACCAATCATTCCTCTTCACAATCCAGAAAAACGTTTCAAAAATAAAAAGTCTAACTTTCGAAACAACTGAGATACAGGGTGTTCTTCGTCAAATGACAGGAATAGTATCTTTCGAACCAATGCTCTGATTCGACTGAAATTTTCACCAATCATTCCTCTTCACAATCCAGAATAACGTTCCAAAAATAAAAAGTCTAACTTTCGAAACAACTGAGATACAGGGTGTTCTTCGTCAAATGACAGGTATAGTATCTTTCGAACCAATGCTCTGATTCGACTGAAATTTTCACCAATCATTCCTCTTCACAATCCAGAATAACGATTCAAAAATAAAAAGTCTAACTTTCGAAACAACTGAGATACAGGGTGTTCTTCGTCAAATGACAAGTATAGTATCTTTCGAACCAATGCTCTGATTCGACTGAAATTTTCACCAATCATTCCTCTTCACAATCCAGAATAACGATTCAAAAATAAAAAGTCTAACTTTCGAAACAACTGAGATACAGGGTGTTCTTCGTCAAATGACAGGTATAGTATCTTTCGAACCAATGCTCTGATTCGACTGAAATTTTCACCAATCATTCCTCTTCACAATCCAGAATAACGATTCAAAAATAAAAAGTCTTACTTTCGAAACAACTGAGATACAGGGTGTTCTTCGTCAAATGACAGGTATAGTATCTTTCGAACCAATGCTCTGATTCGACTGAAATTTTCACCAATCATTCCTCTTTAAAATCCAGAATAACGTTCCAAAAATAAAAAGTCTAACTTTCGAAACAACTGAGATACAGGGTGTTCTTCGTCAAATGACAGGTATAGTATCTTTCGAACCAATGCTCTGATTCGACTGAAATTTTCACCAATCATTCCTCTTCAAAATCCAGAATAACGTTCCAAAAATAAAAAGTCTAACTTTCGAAACAACTGAGATACAGGGTGTTCTTCGTCAAATGACAGGTATAGTATCTTTCGAACCAATGCTCTGATTCGACTGAAATTTTCACCAATCATTCCTCTTCACAATCCAGAATAACGTTTCAAAAATTAAAAGTCTAACTTCCGAAACAACTGAGATACAGGGTGTTCTTCGTCAAATGACAGGTATAGTATCTTTCGAACCAATGCTCTGATTCGACTGAAATTTTCACCAATCATTCCTCTTCACAATCCAGAATAACGTTTCAAAAATAAAAAGTCTAACTTTCGAAACAACTGAGATACAGGGTGTTCTTCGTCAAATGACAGGTATAGTATCTTCCGAACCAATGCTCTGATTCAACTGAAATTTTCACCAATCATTCCTCTTCACAATCCAGAATAACGTTCCAAAAATAAAAAGTCTAACTTTCGAAACAACTGAGATACAGGGTGTTCTTCGTCAAATGACAAGTATAGGATCTTTCGAACCAATGCTCTGATTCGACTGAAATTTTCACCAATCATTCCTCTTCACAATCCAGAATAACGATTCAAAAATAAAAAGTTTAACTTCCGAAACAACTGAGATACAGGGTGTTCTTCGTCAAATGACAGGTATAGTATCTTTCGAACCAATGCTCTGATTCGACTGAAATTTTCACCAATCATTCCTCTTCACAATCCAGAATAACGTTCCAAAAATAAAAAGTCTAACTTTCGAAACAACTGAGATACAGGGTGTTCTTCGTCAAATGACAAGTATAGTATCTTTCGAACCAATGCTCTGATTCGACTGAAATTTTCACCAATCATTCCTCTTCACAATCCAGAATAACGATTCAAAAATAAAAAGTCTAACTTTCGAAACAACTGAGATACAGGGTGTTCTTCGTCAAATGACAGGTATAGTATCTTTCGAACCAATGCTCTGATTCGACTGAAATTTTCACCAATCATTCCTCTTCACAATCCAGAATAACGTTTCAGAAATAAAAAGTCTAACTTTCGAAACAACTGAGATACAGGGTGTTCTTCGTCAAATGACAGGTATAGTATCTTTCGAACCAATGCTCTGATTCGACTGAAATTTTCACCAATCATTCCTCTTCAAAATCCAGAATAACGTTCCAAAAATAAAAAGTCTAACTTTCGAAACAACTGAGATACAGGGTGTTCTTCGTCAAATGACAGGTATAGTATCTTTCGAACCAATGCTCTGATTCGACTGAAATTTTCACCAATCATTCCTCTTCACAATCCAGAATAACGTTTCAAAAATAAAAAGTCTAACTTCCGAAACAACTGAGATACAGGGTGTTCTTCGTCAAATGACAGGTATAGTATCTTTCGAACCAATGCTCTGATTCGACTGAAATTTTCACCAATCATTCCTCATCACAATCCAGAATAACGTTTCAAAAATAAAAAGTCTAACTTTCGAAACAACTGAGATACAGGGTGTTCTTCGTCAAATGACAGGTATAGTATCTTTCGAACCAATGCTCTGATTCGACTGAAATTTTCACAAATCATTCCTCTTCAAAATCCAGAATAACATTCCAAAAATAAAAAGTCTAACTTTCGAAACAACTGAGATACAGGGTGTTCTTCGTCAAATGACAGGTATAGTATCTTTCGAACCAATGCTCTGATTCGACTGAAATTTTCACCAATCATTCCTCTTCACAATCCAGAATAACGTTTCAAAAATAAAAAGTCTAACTTTCGAAACAACTGAGATACAGGGTGTTCTTCGTCAAATGACAGGTATAGTATCTTTCGAACCAATGCTCTGATTCGACTGAAATTTTCACCAATCATTCCTCTTCACAATCCAGAATAACGTTCCAAAAATAAAAAGTCTAACTTTCGAAACAACTGAGATACAGGGTGTTCTTCGTCAAATGACAAGTATAGTATCTTTCGAACCAATGCTCTGATTCGACTGAAATGTTCACCAATCATTCCTCTTCACAATCCAGAATAACGATTCAAAAATAAAAAGTCTAACTTTCGAAACAACTGAGATACAGGGTGTTCTTCGTCAAATGACAGGTATAGTATCTTTCGAACCAATGCTCTGATTCGACTGAAATTTTCACCAATCATTCCTCTTCACAATCCAGAATAACGTTTCAAAAATAAAAAGTCTAACTTTCGAAACAACTGAGATACAGGGTGTTCTTCTTCAAATGACAGGTATAGTATCTTTCGAACCAATGCTCTGATTCTACTGAAATTTTTACCAATCATTCCTCTTCACAATCCAGAATAACGTTCCAAAAATAAAAAGTCTAACTTTCGAAACAACTGAGATACAGGGTGTTCTTCGTCAAATGACAGGTATAGTATCTTTCGAACCAATGCTCTGATTCGACTGAAATTTTCACCAATCATTCCTCTTCACAATCCAGAATAACGATTCAAAAATAAAAAGTCTAACTTTCGAAACAACTGAGATACAGGGTGTTCTTCGTCAAATGACAAGTATAGTATCTTTCGAACCAATGCTCTGATTCGACTGAAATTTTCACCAATCATTCCTCTTCAAAATCCAGAATAACGTTCCAAAAATAAAAAGTCTAACTTTCGGAACAACTGAGATACAGGGTGTTCTTCGTCAAATGACAGGTATAGTATCTTTCGAACCAATGCTCTGATTCGACTGAAATTTTCACCAATCATTCCTGATCACAATCCAGAATAACGTTTCAAAAATAAAAAGTCTAACTTCCGAAACAACTGAGATACAGGGTGTTCTTCGTCAAATGACAGGTATAGTATCTTTCGAACCAATGCTCTGATTCGACTGAAATTTTCACCAATCATTCCTCATCACAATCCAGAATAACGTTTCAAAAATAAGAAGTCTAACTTTCGAAACAACTGAGATACAGGGTGTTCTTCGTCAAATGACAGGTATAGTATCTTTCGAACCAATGCTCTGATTCGACTGAAATTTTCACAAATCATTCCTCTTCAAAATCCAGAATAACGTTCCAAAAATAAAAAAAAGTTCAAAAAGCACTGCCGTGAAGGCAGCAACTTCTGCGCGCATGTTCAATGTAGATGACCGCTTCAGCAACGAATTTGAACGTGCGCGCGTACCAAATTTCAGTTCGATACGATCATAAGTTCTGGAGATATCGGGAAAAAATATGTCAAATTTCGAGGTTTTCTTCTCGATATCGTTGATTTTTTCGGTATTACTCGAGAAATACTGATTCAGTCCTGATTTAACTTCACAGCTAGTTTTAAGATGCTAAAAGACAACTTTATGCAAAATTTAGTGATAATCGTGTTATTAGAACAATTTGAAAAAAAAAATTTATATGATTTTCTCATCATATCATCCTCATTAAATTCTGTATGAAACTTCGAACTGTTATTTTCGATGAAGTACTGGATTTCAATTCGATCTGGTCTGTATTTTTGGAAACATTGGAAAAATAAAATTTTGATTGGGTATATCTACGGAATCATTGGGCGGATTTTACCCATTCACGAATTCGACCTTCGTAATTAAGCCCCAAACCTACTCTACAAATATCGAGTTTCTAAGTCGTTTCTTCCGGAAGTTATTGTGTTTACGGTCAGCCTAACGGCCGACTGCGTAAACACAATAACTTCCGAAAGAAACAACTTAGAAACTCGATATTTGTAGAGAAGGTTTGGACCTTAATTACGAAGGCCGAATTCGTGAATGGGTAAAATCCACCCAATGATTCCGTAGATATACCCAATCAAAATTTTATTTTTCCAATATTTCCAAAAATACAGACCAGATCGAATTGAAATCCAGTACTTCATCGAAAATAACAGTTCGAAGTTTCATACAGAATTTAATGAGGATGATATGATGAAAAAATCATATAAATTTTTTTTTTCAAATTGTTCTAATAACCCGATTACCACGAAATTTTGCACAAAGTTGTCTTTCAGCATCTTAAAACTAGCTGTGAAGTTTAATCAGGACTGAATCAGTATTTCTCGAGTAATACCAAAAAAATCAACGATATCGAGAAGAAAACCTCGAAATTTGACATATTTTTTCCCGATATCTCCAAAACTTATGATCGTATCGAGCTGAAATTTAGTACACTGCTGTGAAATCAGAAGTTCAAAGTGTGAGTATAATTTTTTTTGGATATGATGGATGGTTTCCGGAAAAAAAAATTTTTTGTAAAAAAATTTCGAAAAAAATTTTTTTTAAAATTTATTGACAATATGATCTTGACGAAATTTGGCTCAAAGTTGCGCGTCGTTATACTCCACCAAACTGCCAAGTTTGAATCCAATCGCTCAGGTAGTTTCTGAAATAAAAAATAAATAACTTCAAAACTTCAAATGCCTATAACTCCGAAACTATTCGATCGATTTGGCCCATTAACGAACTTAACCGCGGCATTCCAATGCGCGACCTACCCTGAAAGTTTCAAGTCGCTAGCTCACTTCGTTCGACAGTTATCGTGTCTACGGCCGGCCGGCCGGCCGGCCAGCCGGCCGGCCGGCCGGCCGGACAGAATCGATTTTGACACCGGATTCGTCATCAGTGAGTCCAACCTAGTCGATTGAGACCATTTTCGGCTCAATCATCCAAAATTACAGACATTTGATCAAAACGATAGCACGCTGTTCCCCTAGAACATGCGCGCAAAAAGTCTAACTTTCGAAACAACTGAGATACAGGGTGTTCTTCGTCAAATGACAGGTATAGTATCTTTCGAACCAATGCTCTGATTCGACTGAAATTTTCACCAATCATTCCTCTTCACAATCCAGAATAACGTTTCAAAAATAAAAAGTCTAACTTTCGAAACAACTGAGATACAGGGTGTTCTTCGTCAAATGACAGGTATAGTATCTTTCGAACCAATGCTCTGATTCGACTGAAATTTTCACCAATCATTCCTCTTCACAATCCAGAATAACGTTCCAAAAATAAAAAGTCTAACTTTCGAAACAACTGAGATACAGGGTGTTCTTCGTCAAATGACAAGTATAGTATCTTTCGAACCAATGCTCTGATTCGACTGAAATGTTCACCAATCATTCCTCTTCACAATCCAGAATAACGATTCAAAAATAAAAAGTCTAACTTTCGAAACAACTGAGATACAGGGTGTTCTTCGTCAAATGACAGGTATAGTATCTTTCGAACCAATGCTCTGATTCGACTGAAATTTTCACCAATCATTCCTCTTCACAATCCAGAATAACGTTTCAAAAATAAAAAGTCTAACTTTCGAAACAACTGAGATACAGGGTGTTCTTCTTCAAATGACAGGTATAGTATCTTTCGAACCAATGCTCTGATTCTACTGAAATTTTTACCAATCATTCCTCTTCACAATCCAGAATAACGTTCCAAAAATAAAAAGTCTAACTTTCGAAACAACTGAGATACAGGGTGTTCTTCGTCAAATGACAGGTATAGTATCTTTCGAACCAATGCTCTGATTCGACTGAAATTTTCACCAATCATTCCTCTTCACAATCCAGAATAACGATTCAAAAATAAAAAGTCTAACTTTCGAAACAACTGAGATACAGGGTGTTCTTCGTCAAATGACAAGTATAGTATCTTTCGAACCAATGCTCTGATTCGACTGAAATTTTCACCAATCATTCCTCTTCAAAATCCAGAATAACGTTCCAAAAATAAAAAGTCTAACTTTCGGAACAACTGAGATACAGGGTATTCTTCGTCAAATGACAGGTATAGTATCTTTCGAACCAATGCTCTGATTCGACTGAAATTTTCACCAATCATTCCTCTTCAAAATCCAGAATAACGTTCCAAAAATAAAAAGTCTAACTTTCGAAACAACTGAGATACAGGGTGTTCTTCGTCAAATGACAGGTATAGTATCTTTCGAACCAATGCTCTGATTCGACTGAAATTTTCACCAATCATTCCTCTTCACAACCCAGAATAACGTTTCAAAAATAAAAAGTCTAACTTCCGAAACAACTGAGATACAGGGTGTTCTTCGTCAAATGACAGGTATAGTATCTTTCGAACCAATGCTCTGATTCGACTGAAATTTTCACCAATCATTCCTCTTCACAATCCAGAATAACGTTTCAAAAATAAAAAGTCTAACTTTCGAAACAACTGAGATACAGGGTGTTCTTCGTCAAATGACAGGTATAGTATCTTTCGAACCAATGCTCTGATTCGACTGAAATTTTCACCAATCATTCCTCTTCACAATCCAGAATAACGTTTCAAAAATAAAAAGTCTAACTTTCGAAACAACTGAGATACAGGGTGTTCTTCGTCAAATGACAGGTATAGTATCTTTCGAACCAATGCTCTGATTCGACTGAAATTTTCACCAATCATTCCTCTTCACAATCCAGAATAACGTTCCAAAAATAAAAAGTCTAACTTTCGAAACAACTGAGATACAGGGTGTTCTTCGTCAAATGACAAGTATAGTATCTTTCGAACCAATGCTCTGATTCGACTGAAATGTTCACCAATCATTCCTCTTCACAATCCAGAATAACGATTCAAAAATAAAAAGTCTAACTTTCGAAACAACTGAGATACAGGGTGTTCTTCGTCAAATGACAGGTATAGTATCTTTCGAACCAATGCTCTGATTCGACTGAAATTTTCACCAATCATTCCTCTTCACAATCCAGAATAACGTTTCAAAAATAAAAAGTCTAACTTTCGAAACAACTGAGATACAGGGTGTTCTTCTTCAAATGACAGGTATAGTATCTTTCGAACCAATGCTCTGATTCTACTGAAATTTTTACCAATCATTCCTCTTCACAATCCAGAATAACGTTCCAAAAATAAAAAGTCTAACTTTCGAAACAACTGAGATACAGGGTGTTCTTCGTCAAATGACAGGTATAGTATCTTTCGAACCAATGCTCTGATTCGACTGAAATTTTCACCAATCATTCCTCTTCACAATCCAGAATAACGATTCAAAAATAAAAAGTCTAACTTTCGAAACAACTGAGATACAGGGTGTTCTTCGTCAAATGACAAGTATAGTATCTTTCGAACCAATGCTCTGATTCGACTGAAATTTTCACCAATCATTCCTCTTCAAAATCCAGAATAACGTTCCAAAAATAAAAAGTCTAACTTTCGGAACAACTGAGATACAGGGTGTTCTTCGTCAAATGACAGGTATAGTATCTTTCGAACCAATGCTCTGATTCGACTGAAATTTTCACCAATCATTCCTCTTCAAAATCCAGAATAACGTTCCAAAAATAAAAAGTCTAACTTTCGAAACAACTGAGATACAGGGTGTTCTTCGTCAAATGACAGGTATAGTATCTTTCGAACCAATGCTCTGATTCGACTGAAATTTTCACCAATCATTCCTCTTCACAACCCAGAATAACGTTTCAAAAATAAATAGTCTAACTTCCGAAACAACTGAGATACAGGGTGTTCTTCGTCAAATGACAGGTATAGTATCTTTCGAACCAATGCTCTGATTCGACTGAAATTTTCACCAATCATTCCTCTTCACAATCCAGAATAACGTTTCAAAAATAAAAAGTCTAACTTTCGAAACAACTGAGATACAGGGTGTTCTTCGTCAAATGACAGGTATAGTATCTTTCGAACCAATGCTCTGATTCGACTGAAATTTTCACCAATCATTCCTCTTCACAATCCAGAATAACGTTCCAAAAATAAAAAGTCTAACTTTCGAAACAACTGAGATATAGGGTGTTCTTCGTCAAATGACAAGTATAGTATCTTTCGAACCAATGCTCTGATTCGACTGAAATTTTCACCAATCATTCCTCTTCACAATCCAGATTAACGATTCAAAAATAAAAAGTCTAACTTTCGAAACAACTGAGATACAGGGTGTTCTTCGTCAAATGCCAGGTATAGTATCTTTCGAACCAATGCTCTGATTCGACTGAAATTTTCACCAATCATTCCTCTTCACAATCCAGAATAACGTTCCAAAAATAAAAAGTCTAACTTTCGAAACAACTGAGATACAGTGTGTTCTTCGTCAAATGACAAGTATAGTATCTTTCGAACCAATGCTCTGATTCGACTGAAATTTTCACCAATCATTCCTCTTCACAATCCAGAATAAGGATTCAAAAATAAGAAGTCTAACTTTCGAAACAACTGAGATACAGGGTGTTCTTCGTCAAATGACAGGTATAGTATCTTTCGAACCAATGCTCTGATTCGACTGAAATTTTCACCAATCATTCCTCTTCACAATCCAGAATAACGATTCAAAAATAAAAAGTCTAACTTTCGAAACAACTGAGATACAGGGTGTTCTTCGTCAAATGACAGGTATAGTATCTTTCGAACCAATGCTCTGATTCGACTGAAATTTTCACCAATCATTCCTCTTCACAATCCAGAATAACGATTCAAAAATAAAAAGTCTTACTTTCGAAACAACTGAGATACAGGGTGTTCTTCGTCAAATGACAGGTATAGTATCTTTCGAACCAATGCTCTGATTCGACTGAAATTTTCACCAATCATTCCTCTTCAAAATCCAGAAAAACGTTCCAAAAATAAAAAGTCTAACTTTCGAAACAACTGAGATACAGGGTGTTCTTCGTCAAATGACAGGTATAGTATCTTTCGAACCAATGCTCTGATTCGACTGAAATTTTCACCAATCATTCCTCTTCAAAATCCAGAATAACGTTCCAAAAATAAAAAGTCTAACTTTCGAAACAACTGAGATACAGGGTGTTCTTCGTCAAATGACAGGTATAGTATCTTTCGAACCAATGCTCTGATTCGACTGAAATTTTCACCAATCATTCCTCTTCACAATCCAGAATAACGTTTCAAAAATAAAAAGTTTAACTTCCGAAACAACTGAGATACAGGGTGTTCTTCGTCAAATGACAGGTATAGTATCTTTCGAACCAATGCTCTGATTCGACTGAAATTTTCACCAATCATTCCTCTTCACAATTCAGAATAACGTTTCAAAAATAAAAAGTCTAACTTTCGAAACAACTGAGATACAGGGTGTTCTTCGTCAAATGACAGGTATAGTATCTTTCGAACCAATGCTCTGATTCGACTGAAATTTTCACCAATCATTCCTCTTCACAATCCAGAATAACGATTCAAAAATAAAAAGTCTAACTTTCGAAACAACTGAGATACAGGCTGTTCTTCGTCAAATGACAAGTATAGTATCTTTCGAACCAATGCTCTGATTCGACTGAAATTTTCACCAATCATTCCTCTTCACAATCCAGAATAACGATTCAAAAATAAAAAGTCTAACTTTCGAAACAACTGAGATACAGGGTGTTCTTCGTCAAATGACAGGTATAGTATCTTTCGAACCAATGCTCTGATTCGACTGAAATTTTCACCAATCATTCCTCTTCACAATCCAGAATAACGTTCCAAATATAAAAAGTCTAACTTTCGAAACAACTGAGATACAGGGTGTTCTTCGTCAAATGACAGGTATAGTATCTTTCGAACCAATGCTCTGATTCGACTGAAATTTTCACCAATCATTCCTCTTCACAATCCAGAATAACGATTCAAAAATAAAAAGTCTAACTTTCGAAACAACTGAGATAAAGGGTGTTCTTCGTCAAATGACAAGTATAGTATCTTTCGATCCAATGCTCTGATTCGACTGAAATTTTCACCAATCATTCCTCTTCACAATCCAGAATAACGTTTCAAAAATTAAAAGTCTAACTTCCGAAACAACTGAGATACAGGGTGTTCTTCGTCAAATGACAGGTATAGTATCTTTCGAACCAATGCTCTGATTCGACTGAAATTTTCACCAATCATTCCTCTTCACAATCCAGAATAACGTTTCAAAAATAAAAAGTCTAACTTTCGAAACAACTGAGATACAGGGTGTTCTTCGTCAAATGACAGGTATAGTATCTTTCGAACCAATGCTCTGATTCGACTGAAATTTTCACCAATCATTCCTCTTCACAATCCAGAATAACGTTCCAAAAATAAAAAGTCTAACTTTCGAAACAACTGAGATACAGGGTGTTCTTCGTCAAATGACAAGTATAGTATCTTTCGAACCAATGCTCTGATTCGACTGAAATTTTCACCAATCATTCGTCTTCACAATCCAGAATAACGATTCAAAAATAAAAAGTCTAACTTTCGAAACAACTGAGATACAGGGTGTTCTTCGTCAAATGACAGGTATAGTATCTTTCGAACCAATGCTCTGATTCGACTGAAATTTTCACCAATCATTCCTCTTCACAATCCAGAATAACGATTCAAAAATAAAAAGTCTAACTTTCGAAACAACTGAGATACAGGGTGTTCTTCGTCAAATGACAGGTATAGTATCTTTCGAACCAATGCTCTGATTCGACTGAAATTTTCACCAATCTTTCCTCTTCAAAATCCAGAATAACGGTCCAAAAATAAAAAGTCTAACTTTCGAAACAACTGAGATACAGGGTGTTCTTCGTCAAATGACAGGTATAGTATCTTTCGAACCAATGCTCTGATTCGACTGAAATTTTCACCAATCATTCCTCTTCAAAATCCAGAAAAACGTTCCAAAAATAAACAGTCTAACTTTCGAAACAACTGAGATACAGGGTGTTCTTCGTCAAATGACAGGTATAGTATCTTTCGAACCAATGCTCTGATTCGACTGAAATTTTCACCAATCATTCCTTTTCACAATCCAGAATAACGTTTCAAAAATAAAAAGTCTAACTTCCGAAACAACTGAGATACAGGGTGTTCTTCGTCAAATGACAGGTATAGTATCTTTCGAACCAATGCTCTGATTCGACTGAAATTTTCACCAATCATTCCTCTTCACAATCCAGAATAACGTTTCAAAAATAAAAAGTCTAACTTTCGAAACAACTGAGATACAGGGTGTTCTTCGTCAAATGACAGGTATAGTATCTTTCGAACCAATGCTCTGATTCGACTGAAATTTTCACCAATCATTCCTCTTCACAATCCAGAAAAACGTTCCAAAAATAAAAAGTCTAACTTTCGAAACAACTGAGATACAGGGTGTTCTTCGTCAAATGACAAGTATAGTATCTTTCGAACCAATGCTCTGATTCGACTGAAATTTTCACCAATCATTCCTCTTCACAATCCAGAATAACGATTCAAAAATAAAAAGTCTAACTTTCGAAACAACTGAGATACAGGGTGTTCTTCGTCAAATGACAGGTATAGTATCTTTCGAACCAATGCTCTGATTCGACTGAAATTTTCACCAATCATTCCTCTTCACAATCCAGAATAACGTTTCAAAAATAAAAAGTCTAACTTTCGAAACAACTGAGATACAGGGTGTTCTTCGTCAAATGACAAGTATAGGATCTTTCGAACCAATGCTCTGATTCGACTGAAATTTTCACCAATCATTCCTCTTCACAATCCAGAATAACGATTCAAAAATAAAAAGTCTAACTTCCGAAACAACTGAGATACAGGGTGTTCTTCGTCAAATGACAGGTATAGTATCTTTCGAACCAATGCTCTGATTCGACTGAAATTTTCACCAATCATTCCTCTTCACAATCCAGAATAACGTTCCAAAAATAAAAAGTCTAACTTTCGAAACAACTGAGATACAGGGTGTTCTTCGTCAAATGACAAGTATAGTATCTTTCGAACCAATGCTCTGATTCGACTGAAATTTTCACCAATCATTCCTCTTCACAATCCAGAATAACGATTCAAAAATAAAAAGTCTAACTTTCGAAACAACTGAGATACAGGGTGTTCTTCGTCAAATGACAGGTATAGTATCTTTCGAACCAATGCTCTGATTCGACTGAAATTTTCACCAATCATTCCTCTTCACAATCCAGAATAACGTTTCAAAAATAAAAAGTCTAACTTTCGAAACAACTGAGATACAGGGTGTTCTTCGTCAAATGACAGGTATAGTATCTTTCGAACCAATGCTCTGATTCGACTGAAATTTTCACCAATCATTCCTCTTCAAAATCCAGAATAACGTTCCAAAAATAAAAAGTCTAACTTTCGAAACAACTGAGATACAGGGTGTTCTTCGTCAAATGACAGGTATAGTATCTTTCGAACCAATGCTCTGATTTGACTGAAATTTTCACCAATCATTCCTCTTCACAATCCAGAATAACGTTTCAAAAATAAAAAGTCTAACTTCCGAAACAACTGAGATACGGGGTGTTCTTCGTCAAATGACAGGTATAGTATCTTTCGAACAAATGCTCTGATTCGACTGAAATTTTCACCAATCATTCCTCTTCACAATCCAGAATAACGTTTCAAAAATAAAAAGTCTAACTTTCGAAACAACTGAGATACAGGGTGTTCTTCGTCAAATGACAGGTATAGTATCTTTCGAACCAATGCTCTGATTCGACTGAAATTTTCACAAATCATTCCTCATCAAAATCCAGAATAACGTTCCAAAAATAAAAAGTCTAACTTTCGAAACAACTGAGATACAGGGTGTTCTTCGTCAAATGACAGGTATAGTATCTTTCGAACCAATGCTCTGATTCGACTGAAATTTTCACCAATCATTCCTCTTCACAATCCAGAATAACGTTTCAAAAATAAAAAGTCTAACTTTCGAAACAACTGAGATACAGGGTGTTCTTCGTCAAATGACAGGTATAGTATCTTTCGAACCAATGCTCTGATTCGACTGAAATTTTCACCAATCATTCCTCTTCACAATCCAGAATAACGTTCCAAAAATAAAAAGTCTAACTTTCGAAACAACTGAGATACAGGGTGTTCTTCGTCAAATGACAAGTATAGTATCTTTCGAACCAATGCTCTGATTCGACTGAAATGTTCACCAATCATTCCTCTTCACAATCCAGAATAACGATTCAAAAATAAAAAGTCTAACTTTCGAAACAACTGAGATACAGGGTGTTCTTTGTCAAATGACAGGTATAGTATCTTTCGAACCAATGCTCTGATTCGACTGAAATTTTCACCAATCATTCCTCTTCACAATCCAGAATAACGTTTCAAAAATAAAAAGTCTAACTTTCGAAACAACTGAGATACAGGGTGTTCTTCGTCAAATGACAGGTATAGTATCTTTCGAACCAATGCTCTGATTCTACTGAAATTTTTACCAATCATTCCTCTTCACAATCCAGAATAACGTTCCAAAAATAAAAAGTCTAACTTTCGAAACAACTGAGATACAGGGTGTTCTTCGTCAAATGACAGGTATAGTATCTTTCGAACCAATGCTCTGATTCGACTGAAATTTTCACCAATCATTCCTCTTCACAATCCAGAATAACGATTCAAAAATAAAAAGTCTAACTTTCGAAACAACTGAGATACAGGGTGTTCTTCGTCAAATGACAAGTATAGTATCTTTCGAACCAATGCTCTGATTCGACTGAAATTTTCACCAATCATTCCTCTTCAAAATCCAGAATAACGTTCCAAAAATAAAAAGTCTAACTTTCGAAACAACTGAGATACAGGGTGTTCTTCGTCAAATGACAGGTATAGTATCTTTCGAACCAATGCTCTGATTCGACTGAAATTTTCACCAATCATTCCTCTTCAAAATCCAGAATAACGTTCCAAAAATAAAAAGTCTAACTTTCGAAACAACTGAGATACAGGGTGTTCTTCGTCAAATGACAGGTATAGTATCTTTCGAACCAATGCTCTGATTCGACTGAAATTTTCACCAATCATTCCTCTTCACAACCCAGAATAACGTTTCAAAAATAAAAAGTCTAACTTCCGAAACAACTGAGATACAGGGTGTTCTTCGTCAAATGACAGGTATAGTATCTTTCGAACCAATGCTCTGATTCGACTGAAATTTTCACCAATCATTCCTCTTTACAATCCAGAATAACGTTTCAAAAATAAAAAGTCTAACTTTCGAAACAACTGAGATACAGGGTGTTCTTCGTCAAATGACAGGTATAGTATCTTTCGAACCAATGCTCTGATTCGACTGAAATTTTCACCAATCATTCCTCTTCACAATCCAGAATAACGTTCCAAAAATAAAAAGTCTAACTTTCGAAACAACTGAGATATAGGGTGTTCTTCGTCAAATGACAAGTATAGTATCTTTCGAACCAATGCTCTGATTCGACTGAAATTTTCACCAATCATTCCTCTTCACAATCCAGATTAACGATTCAAAAATAAAAAGTCTAACTTTCGAAACAACTGAGATACAGGGTGTTCTTCGTCAAATGCCAGGTATAGTATCTTTCGAACCAATGCTCTGATTCGACTGAAATTTTCACCAATCATTCCTCTTCACAATCCAGAATAACGTTCCAAAAATAAAAAGTCTAACTTTCGAAACAACTGAGATACAGTGTGTTCTTCGTCAAATGACAAGTATAGTATCTTTCGAACCAATGCTCTGATTCGACTGAAATTTTCACCAATCATTCCTCTTCACAATCCAGAATAAGGATTCAAAAATAAAAAGTCTAACTTTCGAAACAACTGAGATACAGGGTGTTCTTCGTCAAATGACAGGTATAGTATCTTTCGAACCAATGCTCTGATTCGACTGAAATTTTCACCAATCATTCCTCTTCACAATCCAGAATAACGATTCAAAAATAAAAAGTCTAACTTTCGAAACAACTGAGATACAGGGTGTTCTTCGTCAAATGACAGGTATAGTATCTTTCGAACCAATGCTCTGATTCGACTGAAATTTTCACCAATCATTCCTCTTCACAATCCAGAATAACGATTCAAAAATAAAAAGTCTAACTTTCGAAACAACTGAGATACAGGGTGTTCTTCGTCAAATGACAGGTATAGTATCTTTCGAACCAATGCTCTGATTCGACTGAAATTTTCACCAATCATTCCTCTTCAAAATCCAGAAAAACGTTCCAAAAATAAAAAGTCTAACTTTCGAAACAACTGAGATACAGGGTGTTCTTCGTCAAATGACAGGTATAGTATCTTTCGAACCAATGCTCCGATTCGACTGAAATTTTCACCAATCATTCCTCTTCAAAATCCAGAATAACGTTCCAAAAATAAAAAGTCTAACTTTCGAAACAACTGAGATACAGGGTGTTCTTCGTCAAATGACAGGTATAGTATCTTTCGAACCAATGCTCTGATTCGACTGAAATTTTCACCAATCATTCCTCTTCACAATCCAGAATAACGTTTCAAAAATAAAAAGTTTAACTTCCGAAACAACTGAGATACAGGGTGTTCTTCGTCAAATGACAGGTATAGTATCTTTCGAACCAATGCTCTGATTCGACTGAAATTTTCACCAATCATTCCTCTTCACAATCCAGAATAACGTTTCAAAAATAAAAAGTCTAACTTTCGAAACAACTGAGATACAGGGTGTTCTTCGTCAAATGACAGGTATAGTATCTTTCGAACCAATGCTCTGATTCGACTGAAATTTTCACCAATCATTCCTCTTCACAATCCAGAATAACGATTCAAAAATAAAAAGTCTAACTTTCGAAACAACTGAGATACAGGCTGTTCTTCGTCAAATGACAAGTATAGTATCTTTCGAACCAATGCTCTGATTCGACTGAAATTTTCACCAATCATTCCTCTTCACAATCCAGAATAACGATTCAAAAATAAAAAGTCTAACTTTCGAAACAACTGAGATACAGGGTGTTCTTCGTCAAATGACAGGTATAGTATCGTTCGAACCAATGCTCTGATTCGACTGAAATTTTCACCAATCATTCCTCTTCACAATCCAGAATAACGTTCCAAATATAAAAAGTCTAACTTTCGAAACAACTGAGATACAGGGTGTTCTTCGTCAAATGACAGGTATAGTATCTTTCGAACCAATGCTCTGATTCGACTGAAATTTTCACCAATCTTTCCTCTTCACAATCCAGAATAACGATTCAAAAATAAAAAGTCTAACTTTCGAAACAACTGAGATAAAGGGTGTTCTTCTTTAAATGACAAGTATAGTATCTTTCGAACCAATGCTCTGATTCGACTGAAATTTTCACCAATCATTCCTCTTCACAATCCAGAATAACGATTCAAAAATAAAAAGTCTAACTTTCGAAACAACTGAGATACAGGGTGTTCTTCGTCAAATGACAGGTATAGAATCTTTCGAACCAATGCTCTGATTCGACTGAAATTTTCACCAATCATTCCTCTTCACAATCCAGAATAACGATTCAAAAATAAAAAGTCTAACTTTTGAAACAACTGAGATACAGGGTGTTCTTCGTCAAATGACAGGTATAGTATCTTTCGAACCAATGCTCTGATTCGACTGAAATTTTCACCAATCATTCCTCTTCAAAATCCAGAATAACGTTCCAAAAATAAAAAGTCTAACTTTCGAAACAACTGAGATACAGGGTGTTCTTCGTCAAATGACAGGTATAGTATCTTTCGAACCAATGCTCTGATTCGACTGAAATTTTCACCAATCATTCCTCTTCAAAATCCAGAATAACGTTCCAAAAATAAAAAGTCTAACTTTCGAAACAACTGAGATACAGGGTGTTCTTCGTCAAATGACAGGTATAGTATCTTTCGAACCAATGCTCTGATTCGACTGAAATTTTCACCAATCATTCCTCTTCACAATCCAGAATAACGTTTCAAAAATAAAAAGTCTAACTTCCGAAACAACTGAGATACAGGGTGTTCTTCGTCAAATGACAGGTATAATATCTTTCGAACCAATGCTCTGATTCGACTGAAATTTTCACCAATCATTCCTCTTCACAATCCAGAATAACGTTTCAAAAATAAAAAGTCTAACTTTCGAAACAACTGAGATACAGGGTGTTCTTCGTCAAATGACAGGTATAGTATCTTTCGAACCAATGCTCTGATTCGACTGAAATTTTCACCAATCATTCCTCTTCACAATCCAGAATAACGTTTCAAAAATAAAAAGTCTAACTTTCGAAACAACTGAGATACAGGGTGTTCTTCGTCAAATGACAAGATAGTATCTTTCGAACCAATGCTCTGATTCGACTGAAATTTTCACCAATCATTCCTCTTCACAATCCAGAATAACGATTCAAAAATAAAAAGTCTAACTTTCGAAACAACTGAGATACAGGGTGTTCTTCGTCAAATGACAGGTATAGTATCTTTCGAACCAATGCTCTGATTCGACTGAAATTTTCACCAATCATTCCTCTTCACAATCCAGAAAAACGATTCAAAAATAAAAAGTCTAACGTTCGAAACAACTGAGATACAGGGTGTTCTTCGTCAAATGACAGGTATAGTATCTTTCGAACCAATGCTCTGATTCGACTGAAATTTTCACCAATCATTCCTCTTCACAATCCAGAATAACGATTCAAAAATAAAAAGTCTAACTTTCGAAACAACTGAGATACAGGGTGTTCTTCGTCAAATGACAGGTATAGTATCTTTCGAACCAATGCTCTGATTCGACTGAAATTTTCACCAATCATTCCTCTTCAAAATCCAGAATAACGTTCCAAAAATAAAAAGTCTAACTCTCGAAACAACTGAGATACAGGGTGTTCTTCGTCAAATGACAGGTATAGTATCTTTCGAACCAATGCTCTGATTCGACTGAAATTTTCACCAATCATTCCTCTTCAAAATCCAGAATAACGTTCCAAAAATAAAAAGTCTAACTTTCGAAACAACTGACATACAGGGTGTTCTTCGTCAAATGACAGGTATAGTATCTTTCGAACCAATGCTCTGATTCGACTGAAATTTTCACCAATCATTCCTCTTCACAACCCAGAATAACGTTTCAAATATAAAAAGTCTTACTTCCGAAACAACTGAGATACAGGGTGTTCTTCGTCAAATGACAGGTATAGTATCTTTCGAACCAATGCTCTGATTCGACTGAAATTTTCAACAATCATTCCTCTTCACAATCCAGAATAACGTTTCAAAAATAAAAAGTCTAACTTTCGAAACAACTGAGATACAGGGTGTTCTTCGTCAAATGACAGGTATAGTATCTTTCGAACCAATGCTCTGATTCGACTGAAATTTTCACCAATCATTCCTCTTCACAATCCAGAATAAAGTTCCAAAAATAAAAAGTCTAACTTTCGAAACAACTGAGATACAGGGTGTTCTTCGTCAAATGACAAGTATAGTATCTTTCGAACCAATGCTCTGATTCGACTGAAATTTTCACCAATCATTCCTCTTCACAATCCAGAATAACGATTCAAAAATAAAAAGTCTAACTTTCGAAACAACTGAGATACAGGGTGTTCTTCGTCAAATGACAGGTATAGTATCTTTCGAACCAATGCTCTGATTCGACTGAAATTTTCACCAATCATTCCTCTTCACAATCCAGAAAAACGATTCAAAAATAAAAAGTCTAACGTTCGAAACAACTGAGATACAGGGTGTTCTTCGTCAAATGACAGGTATAGTATCTTTCGAACCAATGCTCTGATTCGACTGAAATTTTCACCAATCATTCCTCTTCACAATCCAGAATAACGATTCAAAAATAAAAAGTCTAACTTTCGAAACAACTGAGATACAGGGTGTTCTTCGTCAAATGACAGGTATAGTATCTTTCGAACCAATGCTCTGATTCGACTGAAATTTTCACCAATCATTCCTCTTCAAAATCCAGAATAACGTTTCAAAAATAAAAAGTCTAACTTTCGAAACAACTGAGATACAGGGTGTTCTTCGTCAAATGACAGGTATAGTATCTTTCGAACCAATGCTCTGATTCGACTGAAATTTTCACCAATCATTCCTCTTCAAAATCCAGAATAACGTTCCAAAAATAAAAAGTCTAATTTTCGAAACAACTGACATACAGGGTGTTCTTCGTCAAATGACAGCTATAGTATCTTTCGAACCAATGCTCTGATTCGACTGAAATTTTCACCAATCCTTCCTCTTCACAACCCAGAATAACGTTTCAAAAATAAAAAGTCTAACTTCCAAAACAACTGAGATACAGGGTGTTCTTCGTCAAATGACAGGTATAGTATCTTTCGAACCAATGCTCTGATTCGACTGAAATTTTCACCAATCATTCCTCTTCACAATCCAGAATAACGTTTCAAAAATAAAAAGTCTAACTTCCGAAACAACTGAGATACAGGGTGTTCTTCGTCAAATGACAAGTATAGTATCTTTCGAACCAATGCTCTGATTCGACTGAAATTTTTACCAATCATTCCTCTTCACAATCCAGAATAACGTTTCAAAAATAAAAAGTCTAACTTTCGAAACAACTGAGATACAGGGTGTTCTTCGTCAAATGACAGGTATAGTATCTTTCGAACCAATGCTCTGATTCGACTGAAATTTTCACCAATCATTCCTCTTCACAATCCAGAATAACGATTCAAAAATAAAAAGTCTAACTTTCGAAACAACTGAGATACAGGCTGTTCTTCGTCAAATGACAAGTATAGTATCTTTCGAACCAATGCTCTGATTCGACTGAAATTTTCACCAATCATTCCTCTTCACAATCCAGAATAACGATTCAAAAATAAAAAGTCTAACTTTCGAAACAACTGAGATACAGGGTGTTCTTCGTCAAATGACAGGTATAGTATCTTTCGAACCAATGCTCTGATTCGACTGAAATTTTCACCAATCATTCCTCTTCACAATCCAGAATAACGTTCCAAATATAAAAAGTCTACCTTTCGAAACAACTGAGATACAGGGTGTTCTTCGTCAAATGACAGGTATAGTATCTTTCGAACCAATGCTCTGATTCGACTGAAATTTTCACCAATCATTCCTCTTCACAATCCAGAATAACGATTCAAAAATAAAAAGTCTAACTTTCGAAACAACTGAGATAAAGGGTGTTCTTCGTCAAATGACAAGTATAGTATCTTTCGAACCAATGCTCTGATTCGACTGAAATTTTCACCAATCATTCCTCTTCACAATCCAGAATAACGATTCAAAAATAAAAAGTCTAACTTTCGAAACAACTGAGATACAGGGTGTTCTTCGTCAAATGACAGGTATAGAATCTTTCGAACCAATGCTCTGATTCGACTGAAATTTTCACCAATCATTCCTCTTCACAATCCAGAATAACGATTCAAAAATAAAAAGTCTAACTTTCGAAACTACTGAGATACAGGGTGTTCTTCGTCAAATGACAGGTATAGTATCTTTCGAACCAATGCTCTGATTCGACTGAAATTTTCACCAATCATTCCTCTTCAAAATCCAGAATAACGTTCCAAAAATAAAAAGTCTAACTTTCGAAACAACTGAGATACAGGGTGTTCTTCGTCAAATGACAGGTATAGTATCTTTCGAACCAATGCTCTGATTCGACTGAAATTTTCACCAATCATTCCTCTTCAAAATCCAGAATAACGTTCCAAAAATAAAAAGTCTAACTTTCGAAACAACTGAGATACAGGGTGTTCTTCGTCAAATGACAGGTATAGTATCTTTCGAACCAATGCTCTGATTCGACTGAAATTTTCACCAATCATTCCTCTTCACAATCCAGAATAACGTTTCAAAAATAAAAAGTCTAACTTCCGAAACAACTGAGATACAGGGTGTTCTTCGTCAAATGACAGGTATAGTATCTTTCGAACCAATGCTCTGATTCGACTGAAATTTTCACCAATCATTCCTCTTCACAATCCAGAATAACGTTTCAAAAATAAAAAGTCTAACTTTCGAAACAACTGAGATACAGGGTGTTCTTCGTCAAATGACAGGTATAGTATCTTTCGAACCAATGCTCTGATTCGACTGAAATTTTCACCAGTCATTCCTCTTCACAATCCAGAATAACGTTCCAAAAATAAAAAGTCTATCTTTCGAAACAACTGAGATACAGGGTGTTCTTCGTCAAATGACAAGTATAGTATCTTTCGAACCAATGCTCTGATTCGACTGAAATTTTCACCAATCATTCCTCTTCACAATCCAGAATAACGATTCAAAAATAAAAAGTCTAACTTTCGAAACAACTGAGATACAGGGTGTTCTTCATCAAATGACAGGTATAGTATCTTTCGAACCAATGCTCTGATTCGACTGAAATTTTCACCAATCATTCCTCTTCACAATCCAGAAAAACGATTCAAAAATAAAAAGTCTAACGTTCGAAACAACTGAGATACAGGGTGTTCTTCGTCAAATGACAGGTATAGTATCTTTCGAACCAATGCTCTGATTCGACTGAAATTTTCACCAATCATTCCTCTTCAAAATCCAGAATAACGTTCCAAAAATAAAAAGTCTAACTTTCGAAACAACTGAGATACAGGGTGTTCTTCGTCAAATGACAGGTATAGTATCTTTCGAACCAATGCTCTGATTCGACTGAAATTTTCACCAATCATTCCTCTTCAAAATCCAGAATAACGTTCCAAAAATAAAAAGTCTAACTTTCGAAACAACTGACATACAGGGTGTTCTTCGCCAAATGACAGGTATAGTATCTTTCGAACCAATGCTCTGATTCGACTGAAATTTTCACCAATCATTCCTCTTCACAACCCAGAATAACGTTTCAAAAATAAAAAGTCTAACTTCCGAAACAACTGAGATACAGGGTGTTCTTCGTCAAATGACAGGTATAGTATCTTTCGAACCAATGCTCTGATTCGACTGAAATTTTCACCAATCATTCCTCTTCACAATCCAGAATAACGTTTCAAAAATAAAAAGTCTAACTTTCGAAACAACTGAGATACAGGGTGTTCTTCGTCAAATGACAGGTATAGTATCTTTCGAACCAATGCTCTGATTCGACTGAAATTTTCACCAATCATTCCTCTTCACAATCCAGAATAAAGTTCCAAAAATAAAAAGTCTAACTTTCGAAACAACTGAGATACAGGGTGTTCTTCGTCAAATGACAAGTATAGTATCTTTCGAACCAATGCTCTGATTCGACTGAAATTTTCACCAATCATTCCTCTTCACAATCCAGAATAACGATTCAAAAATAAAAAGTCTAACTTTCGAAACAACTGAGATACAGGGTGTTCTTCGTCAAATGACAGGTATAGTATCTTTCGAACCAATGCTCTGATTCGACTGAAATTTTCACCAATCATTCCTCTTCACAATCCAGAATAACGATTCAAAAATAAAAAGTCTAACTTTCGAAACAACTGAGATACAGGGTGTTCTTCGTCAAATGACAGGTATAGTATCTTTCGAACCAATGCTCTGATTCGACTGAAATTTTCACCAATCATTCCTCTTCACAATCCAGAATAAAGTTCCAAAAATAAAAAGTCTAACTTTCGAAACAACTGAGATACAGGGTGTTCTTCGTCAAATGACAAGTATAGTATCTTTCGAACCAATGCTCTGATTCGACTGAAATTTTCACCAATCATTCCTCTTCACAATCCAGAATAACGATTCAAAAATAAAAAGTCTAACTTTCGAAACAACTGAGATACAGGGTGTTCTTCGTCAAATGACAGGTATAGTATCTTTCGAACCAATGCTCTGATTCGACTGAAATTTTCACCAATCATTCCTCTTCACAATCCAGAATAACGATTCAAAAATAAAAAGTCTAACTTTCGAAACAACTGAGATACAGGGTGTTCTTCGTCAAATGACAGGTATAGTATCTTTCGAACCAATGCTCTGATTCGACTGAAATTTTCACCAATCATTCCTCTTCACAATCCAGAATAACGTTTCAAAAATAAAAAGTCTAACTTCCGAAACAACTGAGATACAGGGTGTTCTTCGTCAAATGACAGGTATAGTATCTTTCGAACCAATGCTCTGATTCGACTGAAATTTTCACCAATCATTCCTCTTCACAATCCAGAATAACGTTTCAAAAATAAAAAGTCTAACTTTCGAAACAACTGAGATACAGGGTGTTCTTCGTCAAATGACAGGTATAGTATCTTTCGAACCAATGCTCTGATTCGACTGAAATTTTCACCAATCATTCCTCTTCACAATCCAGAATAACGTTCCAAAAATAAAAAGTCTAACTTTCGAAACAACTGAGATACAGGGTGTTCTTCGTCAAATGACAAGTATAGTATCTTTCGAACCAATGCTCTGATTCGACTGAAATTTTCACCAATCATTCCTCTTCACAATCCAGAATAACGATTCAAAAATAAAAAGTCTAACTTTCGAAACAACTGAGATACAGGGTGTTCTTCATCAAATGACAGGTATAGTATCTTTCGAACCAATGCTCTGATTCGACTGAAATTTTCACCAATCATTCCTCTTCACAATCCAGAAAAACGATTCAAAAATAAAAAGTCTAACGTTCGAAACAACTGAGATACAGGGTGTTCTTCGTCAAATGACAGGTATAGTATCTTTCGAACCAATGCTCTGATTCGACTGAAATTTTCACCAATCATTCCTCTTCACAATCCAGAATAACGATTCAAAAATAAAAAGTCTAACTTTCGAAACAACTGAGATACAGGGTGTTCTTCGTCAAATGACAGGTATAGTATCTTTCGAACCAATGCTCTGATTCGACTGAAATTTTCACCAATCATTCCTCTTCACAATCCAGAATAACGTTTCAAAAATAAAAAGTCTAACTTTCGAAACAACTGAGATACAGGGTGTTCTTCGTCAAATGACAGGTATAGTATCTTTCGAACCAATGCTCTGATTCGACTGAAATTTTCACCAATCATTCCTCTTCACAATCCAGAATAACGTTCCAAATATAAAAAGTCTACCTTTCGAAACAACTGAGATACAGGGTGTTCTTCGTCAAATGACAGGTATAGTATCTTTCGAACCAATGCTCTGATTCGACTGAAATTTTCACCAATCATTCCTCTTCACAATCCAGAATAACGATTCAAAAATAAAAAGTCTAACTTTCGAAACAACTGAGATAAAGGGTGTTCTTCGTCAAATGACAAGTATAGTATCTTTCGAACCAATGCTCTGATTCGACTGAAATTTTCACCAATCATTCCTCTTCACAATCCAGAATAACGATTCAAAAATAAAAAGTCTTACTTTCGAAACAACTGAGATACAGGGTGTTCTTCGTCAAATGACAGGTATAGAATCTTTCGAACCAATGCTCTGATTCGACTGAAATTTTCACCAATCATTCCTCTTCACAATCCAGAATAACGATTCAAAAATAAAAAGTCTAACTTTCGAAACAACTGAGATACAGGGTGTTCTTCGTCAAATGACAGGTATAGTATCTTTCGAACCAATGCTCTGATTCGACTGAAATTTTCACCAATCATTCCTCTTCAAAATCCAGAATAACGTTCCAAAAATAAAAAGTCTAACTTTCGAAACAACTGAGATACAGGGTGTTCTTCGTCAAATGACAGGTATAGTATCTTTCGAACCAATGCTCTGATTCGACTGAAATTTTCACCAATCATTCCTCTTCAAAATCCAGAATAACGTTCCAAAAATAAAAAGTCTAACTTTCGAAACAACTGAGATACAGGGTGTTCTTCGTCAAATGACAGGTATAGTATCTTTCGAACCAATGCTCTGATTCGACTGAAATTTTCACCAATCATTCCTCTTCACAATCCAGAATAACGTTTCAAAAATAAAAAGTCTAACTTCCGAAACAACTGAGATACAGGGTGTTCTTCGTCAAATGACAGGTATAGTATCTTTCGAACCAATGCTCTGATTCGACTGAAATTTTCACCAATCATTCCTCTTCACAATCCAGAATAACGTTTCAAAAATAAAAAGTCTAACTTTCGAAACAACTGAGATACAGGGTGTTCTTCGTCAAATGACAGGTATAGTATCTTTCGAACCAATGCTCTGATTCGACTGAAATTTTTACCAATCATTCCTCTTCACAATCCAGAATAACGTTCCAAAAATAAAAAGTCTAACTTTCGAAACAACTGAGATACAGGGTGTTCTTCGTCAAATGACAAGTATAGTATCTTTCGAACCAATGCTCTGATTCGACTGAAATTTTCACCAATCATTCCTCTTCACAATCCAGAATAACGATTCAAAAATAAAAAGTCTAACTTTCGAAACAACTGAGATACAGGGTGTTCTTCATCAAATGACAGGTATAGTATCTTTCGAACCAATGCTCTGATTCGACTGAAATTTTCACCAATCATTCCTCTTCACAATCCAGAAAAACGATTCAAAAATAAAAAGTCTAACGTTCGAAACAACTGAGATACAGGGTGTTCTTCGTCAAATGACAGGTATAGTATCTTTCGAACCAATGCTCTGATTCGACTGAAATTTTCACCAATCATTCCTCTTCACAATCCAGAATAACGATTCAAAAATAAAAAGTCTAACTTTCGAAACAACTGAGATACAGGGTGTTCTTCGTCAAATGACAGGTATAGTATCTTTCGAACCAATGCTCTGATTCGACTGAAATTTTCACCAATCATTCCTCTTCAAAATCCAGAATAACGTTCCAAAAATAAAAAGTCTAACCTTCGAAACAACTGAGATACAGGGTGTTCTTCGTCAAATGACAGGTATAGTATCTTTCGAACCAATGCTCTGATTCGACTGAAATTTTCACCAATCATTCCTCTTCAAAATCCAGAATAACGTTCCAAAAATAAAAAGTCTAACTTTCGAAACAACTGACATACAGGGTGTTCTTCGTCAAATGACAGGTATAGTATCTTTCGAACCAATGCTCTGATTCGACTGAAATTTTCACCAATCATTCCTCTTCACAACCCAGAATAACGTTTCAAAAATAAAAAGTCTAACTTCCGAAACAACTGAGATACAGGGTGTTCTTCGTCAAATGACAGGTATAGTATCTTTCGAACCAATGCTCTGATTCGACTGAAATTTTCACCAATCATTCCTCTTCACAATCCAGAATAACGTTTCAAAAATAAAAAGTCTAACTTTCGAAACAACTGAGATACAGGGTGTTCTTCGTCAAATGACAGGTATAGTATCTTTCGAACCAATGCTCTGATTCGACTGAAATTTTCACCAATCATTCCTCTTCACAATCCAGAATAAAGTTCCAAAAATAAAAAGTCTAACTTTCGAAACAACTGAGATACAGGGTGTTCTTCGTCAAATGACAAGTATAGTATCTTTCGAACCAATGCTCTGATTCGACTGAAATTTTCACCAATCATTCCTCTTCACAATCCAGAATAACGATTCAAAAATAAAAAGTCTAACTTTCGAAACAACTGAGATGCAGGGTGTTCTTCGTCAAATGACAGGTATAGTATCTTTCGAACCAATGCTCTGATTCGACTGAAATTTTCACCAATCATTCCTCTTCACAATCCAGAATAACGATTCAAAAATAAAAAGTCTAACTTTCGAAACAACTGAGATACAGGGTGTTCTTCGTCAAATGACAGGTATAGTATCTTTCGAACCAATGCTCTGATTCGACTGAAATTTTCACCAATCATTCCTCTTCAAAGTCCAGAATAACGTTCCAAAAATAAAAAGTCTAACTTTCGAAACAACTGAGATACAGGGTGTTCTTCGTCAAATGACAGGTATAGTATCTTTCGAACCAATGCTCTGATTCGACTGAAATTTTCACCAATCATTCCTCTTCAAAATCCAGAATAACGTTCCAAAAATGAAAAGTCTAACTTTCGAAACAACTGAGATACAGGGTGTTCTTCGTCAAATGACAGGTATAGTATCTTTCGAACCAATGCTCTGATTCGACTGAAATTTTCACCAATCATTTCTCTTCACAATCCAGAATAACGTTTCAAAAATAAAAAGTCTAACTTCCGAAACAACTGAGATACAGGGTGTTCTTCGTCAAATGACAGGTATAGTATCTTTCGAACCAATGCTCTGATTCGACTGAAATTTTCACCAATCATTCCTCTTCACAATCCAGAATAACGTTTCAAAAATAAAAAGTCTAACTTTCGAAACAACTGAGATACAAGGTGTTCTTCGTCAAATGACAGGTATAGTATCTTTCGAACCAATGCTCTGATTCGACTGAAATTTTCACCAATCATTCCTCTTCACAATCCAGAATAACGTTCCAAAAATAAAAAGTCTAACTTTCGAAACAACTGAGATACAGGGTGTTCTTCGTCAAATGACAAGTATAGTATCTTTCGAACCAATGCTCTGATTCGACTGAAATTTTCACCAATCATTCCTCTTCACAATCCAGAATAACGATTCAAAAATAAAAAGTCTAACTTTCGAAACAACTGAGATACAGGGTGTTCTTCATCAAATGACAGGTATAGTATCTTTCGAACCAATGCTCTGATTCGACTGAAATTTTCACCAATCATTCCTCTTCACAATCCAGAAAAACGATTCAAAAATAAAAAGTCTAACGTTCGAAACAACTGAGATACAGGGTGTTCTTCGTCAAATGACAGGTATAGTATCTTTCGAACCAATGCTCTGATTCGACTGAAATTTTCACCAATCATTCCTCTTCACAATCCAGAATAACGATTCAAAAATAAAAAGTCTAACTTTCGAAACAACTGAGATACAGGGTGTTCTTCGTCAAATGACAGGTATAGTATCTTTCGAACCAATGCTCTGATTCGACTGAAATTTTCACCAATCATTCCTCTTCAAAATCCAGAATAACGTTCCAAAAATAAAAAGTCTAACTTTCGAAACAACTGAGATACAGGGTGTTCTTCGTCAAATGACAGGTATAGTATCTTTCGAACCAATGCTCTGATTCGACTGAAATTTTCACCAATCATTCCTCTTCAAAATCCAGAATAACGTTCCAAAAATAAAAAGTCTAACTCTCGAAACAACTGACATACAGGGTGTTCTTCGTCAAATGACAGGTATAGTATCTTTCGAACCAATGCTCTGATTCGACTGAAATTTTCACCAATCATTCCTCTTCACAACCCAGAATAACGTTTCAAAAATAAAAAGTCTAACTTCCGAAACAACTGAGATACAGGGTGTTCTTCGTCAAATGACAGGTATAGTATCTTTCGAACCAATGCTCTGATTCGACTGAAATTTTCACCAATCATTCCTCTTCACAATCCAGAATAACGTTTCAAAAATAAAAAGTCTAACTTTCGAAACAACTGAGATACAGGGTGTTCTTCGTCAAATGACAGGTATAGTATCTTTCGAACCAATGCTCTGATTCGACTGAAATTTTCACCAATCATTCCTCTTCACAATCCAGAATAAAGTTCCAAAAATAAAAAGTCTAACTTTCGAAACAACTGAGATACAGGGTGTTCTTCGTCAAATGACAAGTATAGTATCTTTCGAACCAATGCTCTGATTCGACTGAAATTTTCACCAATCATTCCTCTTCACAATCCAGAATAACGATTCAAAAATAAAAAGTCTAACTTTCGAAACAACTGAGATACAGGGTGTTCTTCGTCAAATGACAGGTATAGTATCTTTCGAACCAATGCTCTGATTCGACTGAAATTTTCACCAATCATTCCTCTTCACAATCCAGAATAACGATTCAAAAATAAAAAGTCTAACTTTCGAAACAACTGAGATACAGGGTGTTCTTCGTCAAATGACAGGTATAGTATCTTTCGAACCAATGCTCTGATTCGACTGAAATTTTCACCAATCATTCCTCTTCAAAATCCAGAATAACGTTCCAAAAATAAAAAGTCTAACTTTCGAAACAACTGAGATACAGGGTGTTCTTCGTCAAATGACAGGTATAGTATCTTTCGAACCAATGCTCTGATTCGACTGAAATTTTCACCAATCATTCCTCTTCAAAATCCAGAATAACGTTCCAAAAATAAAAAGTCTAACTTTCGAAACAACTGACATACAGGGTGTTCTTCGTCAAATGACAGGTATAGTATCTTTCGAACCAATGCTCTGATTCGACTGAAATTTTCACCAATCATTCCTCTTCACAATCCAGAATAACGTTTCAAAAATAAAAAGTCTAACTTCCGAAACAACTGAGATACAGGGTGTTCTTCGTCAAATGACAAGTATAGTATCTTTCGAACCAATGCTCTGATTCGACTGAAATTTTTACCGATCATTCCTCTTCACAATCCAGAATAACGTTTCAAAAATAAAAAGTCTAACTTTCGAAACAACTGAGATACAGGGTGTTCTTCGTCAAATGACAGGTATAGTATTGTAGGATTTTTATCAATCGTCTAGGGGTTTGATTGATTTGAAACTCCCAATATTTCTCTTCGTCTCTCTTCTTGTAGTGGGTATCAAGAAAACACTAGTTTTTGGCTATTTTCTCTATTTACACCGACTTTATACACTTTGTACAATTGAGCAGATTTACAAGGAAAGAAAGAAAAAGACAATTGCTGACGTTCGAAACTCGTCTAGAATCGCGTCTAAAATCTTGACTTTGCTTCTGAGTCTTTCGTCTAAGTTTCGCGTCTCGAAATCTCTACGTCTAACTTCAGCTCAAACTCTCTGTTCTCAAACCACGACGGAAACTGCCTTACTCAAACGTCGACGGGAACTCTCTTACTCAATCCCCGACAGCAACTGCTTTCAATCTTCACTCTGGCGTACTAGCTCGATTTGTCCCCACTCTTACTTAAATCGAGGGCGTACATCCCGAATCTTCATCCCCTTCTACCTGCGTCTGATTGGACAGACCTCGTCGGATGTGACTTACTGGGGATGAGATTAGACCAATCAGCTGAGGTGCCTTTCGACCACCGGAAAGACTTTTCAAGAATACTATTAATCACCTGTTAATTTATTACTTCCCTTACACGTTCTTGAATTTCTTGGATATCCTAACTGTTGACAGATACAAATTGACGACACGATTGTATCCAACACCCCATATCACCTTTCGTGTAAGGGACAGGATGTTATCAGAAATCACCCGACTTGCTGGCGTCTGCGTCCTCTTAAATCTGCCCTTATGACCACATATGCCATCACTGGTGGCGACTTGATGTCCTTTGTTCGGAGCACTTTCCATAATAAAGTGCGCCACACACACACAGAACAAACTCCCTCAATGTACAGTATTTACACGTAGGAAATCAACTTCTGTGTGAAGAAATTGAAATCCTACACTCGGCCATCCTGAATTATGAATTCGACCCGAATTCAGCATCAGAGTCTACATCGCTTTGCGTTTCGACCCACGGCTTCATAAATTCAGCACAGGTGGAAGTTCTCAAAGGACCTTCATGAGAGCCCACTTTCGTAACGTCGTACCTCTCATTTCCCTTGGCCTTCACTACCTCGTATGGCCCCAGATATTTCCTGTTCATCTTCAAACCTGCCCCAAATTGCGTTCTCTTGATCGCGACCAGATCTCTCTCTCGGTATATCGTGGCTTTCTTCCTCCTCAAGTTATACCTCTTCTTATTTTCTTCCTGGGTTTTGAAAAGCTGCTGCTTGCATTTTTTCCTCAGCTCCTCCCTTTCTTCAGAGAACTCCTTTCTAATCTCCATCTCGATTGCTTCGTCTACTTTAAGATCCTCTTTCCTTCGCATTCTGACACCTGTCAACATCTCGAAAGGTGTCGTATCGATACTCCTCTGATAGGTGGAGTTGAGTGCCCTCTGCACTCTCCTCTTCAACAGTTGACACTTTTTCCGTTTGATCTTCAGCCCATAATCCGCTGCTACTTCTAATACCCTTTTCAACTTTTCGAGACCCTCCTCTTCTTCTTCACTAGGTATAATGAGATCATCCATATAAAAAACAACAATTTTTTCCCTAATTAGCGGTCTGAAAATATAACTGATATATCGCTGAAAGATAGGCGGACTCGTGCATAATCCGAACGGACTCTTAAGAAACTCATATTGTCCGGTCGGGGTAATGAAAGAAGTATATTTTACACTCTCCTCCTCCACCTCTACATGGAAAAATCCGTTCTTTAAATCGATCGTCGTAAAGAACTGAGCTTCCTCTAATCGATCCATCACGTCCTCGATCAGCGGTAATGGAAAACGATCCTTTATTATATTTTTGTTTAGCTTTCGGTCGCAACATAATCGTTTTGTGCCATTCTTCTTGTTCACCAATACGATCGGACTCGCAAAATCAGATGAACTTTCCCTGATTATACCTTCTTCTAACCATTCGGCTGTCTGCTTATCCACTTCTTGCTGTTCCGGTACAGATAGCCTCCTGGCTCTCTGATAAATCGGTTCGTCACTTTTAAGAATGATTTTCATTTTAATATCCGATTCTTTCGTCTTATTTGGCGTATAGTCGTTGATCAACTGGCGGACTTCCCTTCGGATTTCCGGATCTTCAATGTGATCAAGGTCGATGTCTTCTTTTTCGTCGTCCAACGTGATACTCATCAACCAAGATGTTGTATCATCCATCTTTTCCTTCGAAATTACTTTAACGCAATCATCCTCAATCTGCACAGAGGCATGCTCTAGGAGATTACTCCCTATAATGGCTCGAAATCCCGATGCAACCGCTGGTACCACATGAAATGTGAGATTGTAAGTGTGCTCATTGATTTCCACGTCCAAATTCAATGAGCCTAAAGTTTTTACTTTGAAATGTCCCAACCCTTTAAGCGTTATACGTTCCTTCGATAGTTTATGATCTTTAAGGTAGTTATTATAAACGTCCTCTCGTATGATGCTTATATCGCTACCAGTATCAAAAAGCGCGTTCACTTTGGTAGATTCTAAAATCAGTTCCACGGCATTCCTTGGAACGGATTCTACCACAACTACATTCTTAGGTTCTGGTTTCAGGGTCTCTGAGTTCGAACATTTCGCGGCAATATGACCGAACTTATTACACTTAAAACATCTTGTTCCCTTTTCCTTTTTGGGGCATTCCCTTGATTTGTGTCCTTTATCACCGCAATTGAAACAAGTCTCTCCTTTCGCTACCCTACCAAATCTGTCGGAATTTCGCACAATTTTTTTGTCTCGCCTTTCCACTTTATCGGAATCTCTCCAATTATTTTTCGTTCGATCTTTCTGAGCAAACAGATCCCGCTTTGCAGAAATTTCTTCGTAAATTTTAGCATTCTGTTTGAATTCCAGAAAATTCTTCGCGCCGTACAAAACGATTTTGTTCGACGTATTATCTGGGATACCGTCTATAATATATTGTATAATAGCCTCGTCTTCGATATTTGCACGACTGCCAATCTCCCTCATTACGAGAATATACTCCTGTATATTTTCATTGGCTTTCCTTTTTCTACTCATGAGGAGCTTGTGAATTTGAGCTGTACTTACTCGAACCTCAAATTCGTCTATTAGACACCTCTTTAAAGAATTCCAAGATTTAACCCCGGAAAGAGACTGCACAAACAGTTTCGCTAACCCCGACAGTGATTTCTTGGCGAATATCAGTTTCTGTAAATCGGACCAACCCGTTATGGCCGCGATTTCCTCAAAATCTTCCACCCATTTATTCACTGGATAATCGTCCTTTCCCGTGAATTGCCGAATGGAATCTTCCACATCTCTGAACGTGAGTGAAAAAGTACTACGGCTACTAGTTCTATCGCTAGTGTTCAGCGAATTTGAATCCTCTGACCGCAGAAAAACTTCTTCGGCCCTATCCTCGTCTTCTTCGGCCTCCTCTGCCTCAAACGTCGCGAGAAAATCACAAATACGTTTAGCAAGTTCGTCCTTGCCGCCGTCATAATTCAAATCCAACATTCCACAAATCGCGATCAAATCTGACAACGACAAATTTCCCCCAACATGTGCAATTTTTTCGGAATGTTCTTCGGAATTCCTATCCCACGAAAAACCCCTTAATTTCCGCAGAGATCGCCTTCTCATGTAAGCCTGGCCCTCCTCACCAAAACATACCAAATGTAGGGCTTTCACGGCAGAGATTTTTGCATTCGTGATGTTACGCTCGATTTTAACGATTTCACCTAGGGAACTCATCTCGAATAAATCAAAGGTATAGACTAAAATTCGAAAAAATTTTACGCAACACGTCAAGAAGAAATGAAAGCTCTGTCGAGTTTTGAAATTCAGCAACTGCTCACAAATACAAATAAAATATACACATGCACAACCAGTAAATTCCAAGTTAAATATCGTCTCACAAATATCAATGAATTTAAAATCTCTCAGTCGTCTATCTCAGTATTAATAAAACTGAAAAAGGATTTATAGAAACTTTGCAAATGAAATCGTTCACAGATCGACGATCAAAAAAAAATAAAACTAAAAACGTCGTTATGCAAGAAAAAGTGATATTTTCAAATTAAGGATTTATCAACACTCTGCACATCAAATCGTCCGCAGATTGACGATTAACTAATAAAAAAATAAGAAAATCGTTATGAAGTATGGAAAAATGCGATGTTTAAATTAAGACAATGAATCGTAATGAGTCACGAAATATTCGACCAGAATTTATCCCTATCTTCGTCTAAAAAGGGTAAATCCTACCTTAGTCCTTATTCCTCGTCTTGAATGGTCACTCACTCCGCGATTCACAAATTTCCCTTAATTTCACAACACTTTTTACTATATCCAATCTCGGCTCCTTTGTACCGCAACTGGACTTCCTCCCGTCTCAGATTCTGTGCTGGTAACCTCTCGCTAGATATAGGTACTAGCTAGTTTTTTATTAAACTGGCTTGCCTGTTTCACAATTGATCTCGATTGTGAAATACCTCCTGGCTTACGTCTTCCAAAGTGTTAAGCCTAGCTCCTCGATCACAGACTGTTTTTAATCCTTAACTTCGTCTACTGAAGTGTTTGCTCTTGATCCTTAACTTCGACTTCTCAAGTGCTCTTGATCCCGGTTGAGCCCCCAAAATGTAGGATTTTTATCAATCGTCTAGGGGTTTGATTGATTTGAAACTCCTAATATTTCTCTTCGTCTCTCTTCTTGTAGTGGGTATCAAGAAAACACTAGTTTTTGGCTATTTTCTCTATTTCCACCGACTTTATACACTTTGTACAATTGAGCAGATTTACAAGGAAAGAAAGAAAAAGACAATTGCTGACGTTCGAAACTCGTCTAGAATCGCGTCTAAAATCTTGACTTTGCTTCTGAGTCTTTCGTCTAAGTTTCGCGTCTCGAAATCTCTACGTCTAACTTCAGCTCAAACTCTCTGTTCTCAAACCACGACGGAAACTGCCTTACTCAAACGTCGACGGGAACTCTCTTACTCAATCCCCGACAGCAACTGCTTTCAATCTTCACTCTGGCGTACTAGCTCGATTTGTCCCCACTCTTACTTAAATCGAGGGCGTACATCCCGAATCTTCATCCCCTTCTACCTGCGTCTGATTGGACAGACCTCGTCGGATGTGACTTACTGGGGATGAGATTAGACCAATCAGCTGAGGTGCCTTTCGACCACCGGAAAGACTTTTCAAGAATACTATTAATCACCTGTTAATTTATTACTTCCCTTACACGTTCTTGAATTTCTTGGATATCCTAACTGTTGACAGATACAAATTGACGACACGATTGTATCCAACACCCCATATCACCTTTCGTGTAAGGGACAGGATGTTATCAGAAATCACCCGACTTGCTGGCGTCTGCGTCCTCTTAAATCTGCCCTTATGACCACATATGCCATCACTGGTGGCGACTTGATGTCCTTTGTTCGGAGCACTTTCCATAATAAAGTGCGCCACACACACACAGAACAAACTCCCTCAATGTACAGTATTTACACGTAGGAAATCAACTTCTGTGTGAAGAAATTGAAATCCTACAGTATCTTTCGAACCAATGCTCTGATTCGACTGAAATTTTCACCAATCATTCCTCTTCACAATCCAGAATAACATTCCAAAAATAAAAAGTCTAACTTTCGAAACAACTGAGATACAGGGTGTTCTTCGTCAAATGACAAGTATAGTATCTTTCGAACCAATGCTCTGATTCGACTGAAATTTTCACCAATCATTCCTCTTCACAATCCAGAATAACGATTCAAAAATAAAAAGTCTAACTTTCGAAACAACTGAGATACAGGGTGTTCTTCGTCAAATGACAGGTATAGTATCTTTCGAACCAATGCTCTGATTCGACTGAAATTTTCACCAATCATTCCTCTTCACAATCCAGAATAACGATTCAAAAATAAAAAGTCTAACTTTCGAAACAACTGAGATACAGGGTGTTCTTCGTCAAATGACGGGTATAGTATCTTTCGAACCAATGCTCTGATTCGACTGAAATTTTCACCAATCATTCCTCTTCAAAATCCAGAATAACGTTCCAAAAATAAAAAGTCTAACTTTCGGAACAACTGAGATACAGGGTGTTCTTCGTCAAATGACAGGTATAGTATCTTTCGAACCAATGCTCTGATTCGACTGAAATTTTCACCAATCATTCCTCTTCAAAATCCAGAATAACGTTCCAAAAATAAAAAGTCTAACTTTCGAAACAACTGAGATACAGGGTGTTCTTCGTCAAATGACAGGTATAGTATCTTTCGAACCAATGCTCTGATTCGACTGAAATTTTCACCAATCATTCCTCCTCACAACCCAGAATAACGTTTCAAAAATAAAAAGTCTAACTTCCAAAACAACTGAGATACAGGGTGTTCTTCGTCAAATGACAGGTATAGTATCTTTCGAACCAATGCTCTGATTCGACTGAAATTTTCACCAATCATTCCTCTTCACAATCCAGAATAACGTTTCAAAAATAAAAAGTCTAACTTTCGAAACAACTGAGATACAGGGTGTTCTTCGTCAAATGACAGGTATAGTATCTTTCGAACCAATGCTCTGATTCGACTGAAATTTTCACCAATCATTCCTCTTCACAATCCAGAATAACGTTCCAAAAATAAAAAGTCTAACTTTCGAAACAACTGAGATACAGGGTGTTCTTCGTCAAATGACAAGTATAGTATCTTTCGAACCAATGCTCTGATTCGACTGAAATTTTCACCAATCATTCGTCTTCACAATCCAGAATAACGATTCAAAAATAAAAAGTCTAACTTTCGAAACAACTGAGATACAGGGTGTTCTTCGTCAAATGACAGGTATAGTATCTTTCGAACCAATGCTCTGATTCGACTGAAATTTTCACCAATCATTCCTCTTCACAATCCAGAATAACGATTCAAAAATAAAAAGTCTAACTTTCGAAACAACTGAGATACAGGGTGTTCTTCGTCAAATGACAGGTATAGTATCTTTCGAACCAATGCTCTGATTCGACTGAAATTTTCACCAATCTTTCCTCTTCAAAATCCAGAATAACGGTCCAAAAATAAAAAGTCTAACTTTCGAAACAACTGAGATACAGGGTGTTCTTCGTCAAATGACAGGTATAGTATCTTTCGAACCAATGCTCTGATTCGACTGAAATTTTCACCAATCATTCCTCTTCAAAATCCAGAAAAACGTTCCAAAAATAAACAGTCTAACTTTCGAAACAACTGAGATACAGGGTGTTCTTCGTCAAATGACAGGTATTGTATCTTTCGAACCAATGCTCTGATTCGACTGAAATTTTCACCAATCATTCCTTTTCACAATCCAGAATAACGTTTCAAAAATAAAAAGTCTAACTTCCGAAACAACTGAGATACAGGGTGTTCTTCGTCAAATGACAGGTATAGTATCTTTCGAACCAATGCTCTGATTCGACTGAAATTTTCACCAATCATTCCTCTTCACAATCCAGAATAACGTTTCAAAAATAAAAAGTCTAACTTTCGAAACAACTGAGATACAGGGTGTTCTTCGTCAAATGACAGGTATAGTATCTTTCGAACCAATGCTCTGATTCGACTGAAATTTTCACCAATCATTCCTCTTCACAATCCAGAATAACGTTCCAAAAATAAAAAGTCTAACTTTCGAAACAACTGAGATACAGGGTGTTCTTCGTCAAATGACAAGTATAGTATCTTTCGAACCAATGCTCTGATTCGACTGAAATTTTCACCAATCATTCGTCTTCACAATCCAGAATAACGATTCAAAAATAAAAAGTCTAACTTTCGAAACAACTGAGATACAGGGTGTTCTTCGTCAAATGACAGGTATAGTATCTTTCGAACCAATGCTCTGATTCGACTGAAATTTTCACCAATCATTCCTCTTCACAATCCAGAATAACGATTCAAAAATAAAAAGTCTAACTTTCGAAACAACTGAGATACAGGGTGTTCTTCGTCAAATGACAGGTATAGTATCTTTCGAACCAATGCTCTGATTCGACTGAAATTTTCATTAATCTTTCCTCTTCAAAATCCAGAATAACGGTCCAAAAATAAAAAGTCTAACTTTCGAAACAACTGAGATACAGGGTGTTCTTCGTCAAATGACAGGTATAGTATCTTTCGAACCAATGCTCTGATTCGACTGAAATTTTCACCAATCATTCCTCTTCAAAATCCAGAAAAACGTTCCAAAAATAAACAGTCTAACTTTCGAAACAACTGAGATACAGGGTGTTCTTCGTCAAATGACAGGTATTGTATCTTTCGAACCAATGCTCTGATTCGACTGAAATTTTCACCAATCATTCCTTTTCACAATCCAGAATAACGTTTCAAAAATAAAAAGTCTAACTTCCGAAACAACTGAGATACAGGGTGTTCTTCGTCAAATGACAGGTATAGTATCTTTCGAACCAATGCTCTGATTCGACTGAAATTTTCACCAATCATTCCTCTTCACAATCCAGAATAACGTTTCAAAAATAAAAAGTCTAACTTTCGAAACAACTGAGATACAGGGTGTTTTTCGTCAAATGACAGGTATAGTATCTTTCGAACCAATGCTCTGATTCGACTGAAATTTTCACCAATCATTCCTCTTCACAATCCAGAAAAACTTTCCAAAAATAAAAAGTCTAACTTTCGAAACAACTGAGATACAGGGTGTTCTTCGTCAAATGACAAGTATAGTATCTTTCGAACCAATGCTCTGATTCGACTGAAATTTTCACCAATCATTCCTCTTCACAATCCAGAATAACGATTCAAAAATAAAAAGTCTAACTTTCGAAACAACTGAGATACAGGGTGTTCTTCGTCAAATGACAGGTATAGTATCTTTCGAACCAATGCTCTGATTCGACTGAAATTTTCACCAATCATTCCTCTTCACAATCCAGAATAACGTTTCAAAAATAAAAAGTCTAACTTTCGAAACAACTGAGATACAGGGTGTTCTTCGTCAAATGACAGGTATAGTATCTTTCGAACCAATGCTCTGATTCGACTGAAATTTTCACCAATCATTCCTCTTCACAATCCAGAATAACGTTCCAAAAATAAAAAGTCTAACTTCCGAAACAACTGAGATACAGGGTGTTCTTCGTCAAATGACAGGTATAGTATCTTTCGAACCAATGCTCTGATTCGACTGAAATTCTCACCAATCATTCCTCTTCACAATCCAGAATAACGTTCCAAAAATAAAAAGTCTAACTTTCGAAACAACTGAGATACAGGGTGTTCTTCGTCAAATGACAAGTATAGTATCTTTCGAACCAATGCTCTGATTCGACTGAAATTTTCACCAATCATTCCTCTTCACAATCCAGAATAACGATTCAAAAATAAAAAGTCTAACTTTCGAAACAACTGAGATACAGGGTGTTCTTCGTCAAATGACAGGTATAGTATCTTTCGAACCAATGCTCTGATTCGACTGAAATTTTCACCAATCATTCCTCTTCACAATCCAGAATAACGTTCCAAAAATAAAAAGTCTAACTTTCGAAACAACTGAGATACAGGGTGTTCTTCGTCAAATGACAGGTATAGTATCTTTCGAACCAATGCCCAAGTAACACACACTTGTCTAAATCACATAAATCAGACGTCTTATAAGATCTAAAAACATCTGAATCGAATTAAAAGCATGCAAAATATGTCATTCATTAGACTTGATTTAGATTGATGTCCTTTCAACGTATATAATAGTGTTTCATAGGACGTAAATTATAAGTTGATATTTTTATGTTTATTTGACGTTGAAATGACAACAACTATTCAATGTAGAAAAATAAACGTAGAGTACACAACTTGCTAGACATCATTTGGATGAGTTTTCAGAATCGTGAAATTAATTTTTCATTCCTCAGAACATTTTCAATGTAAATACCACCTTTTCGGAATAAGACTACGTTATCGTGGACATATTATCCTTAACGATACAAAAAATATATGCATTTGTTCAATAAGTTCAAGTACTACCTTATAATGACTTCAAAAATTCTGAAACATGTACATAATACGTTAAAATTAATTCTTCTGGGAATATAATGGTTTAAGTTCAGCAATGATGAACTGGTAGACCATAAATATTCATTACAGGAATTTATTTTCGATCTTTCCAGGAAAGATATACTTTCCGTCGACCAAAAATTCAACAGATCTTTTCCATCGATAGCACCGTTTGTCCTTACTTGTACATCGTTATTGGTCGTGTCCGTATTTATTGTCTATGGTCATATCTTCAAAAGGATAAAACTTGAACCGAATCGCGCGGGAAAATTAGACAGCTGTACAGGAAAGAACGAAAGCAGTGTTCCTGATTGGGTACCGCAAACGGCGCGAACGTATCTCGTCGTGTGTCGAGTCGAGTCGGTCGCCTGAACCTAACGCTAACGGCTAACAGTCAGTCGGTGCTCAGGCAGTCTGTAGGTCAGTAAAACATTCAGATCCAGGTTTATAAACGAAATCAGTGAAAGTTATTGAGTTCAATCTTATGAAAAACGGTAAGTGAAAAATATGTTGTAATATACTCGATCTTACTACCCATTTTGATAATTTGAAGTTTGGAACCAATTGAGAAATCATTTTTTCCATTACAATTCAACATTGAACAAATGGTCTAATAATGTCTAAAAAAAAACTTTCATAGACGACATGTTGAATACCCATCATATCTAATCTCTAACTTATGTTCATAAAATAACTATTCAGGTAGGAGCTCATTTGCTAATAATTTTGTAGGTATATATTGTTTAATTGATAAGATTTTTTTTGGTATTGAAATTAAGCTAAGTGGTTCTTCTCGCCACAATTATATCTTTCGTCTTAGGATAATGATTCACATGCCAATAAATCTATTTTTCAGAACATGATTTCTCAATAAAAATTTTGTACTGAATACGATATTTATTTTCGTCTTTAACAATCGAAAAACGAATAATATTTGAAGCTAATCGCTAAAATTATTTGTAGTCAGTTTTGAATTTCTGAGCTGATAATAATAGGGTACCTACCTCATTTGGAAATTCATTTGGGTTATGCTCATGTATAAACTGTTTGGATGAAATTCTGAACTTCTTGCATTTATTTTAGGTCCATCATTTTGTGGAAAAATAGCGTGGGTATATATCTTTGGATGTGTGCATTGAATTTTTTGTTATTGATACTTAGATATTTAAACGATGTCTGCTATAAATAGGAAAGCAGTAGTCAATAAAATAATTAGTATCCGACATTTGAAACGTAGGGCAAGAAATAATGCAAAAAAAATTTGCGAAGAACTTACATCAGTAAATAAAACCTCATTATTACATGAAAACATAAACGAAACTGTAGAGTGTTCAAGCACGTTTCGTAAGAAAGTTGACGAACGTAAAGAAATAGCTCAGAGTTTAGACAGGAGAAATGAAATACCCCAAGCTAGTGAAACTTCTGAAAAAAACGATATCATGCCAAACTGTTCCTCCCCTCATGAATATTTTGTTTTTGAAAGTGGTGAATCTAGAACCAACAAGGCATTACCTTCGTCAAATTCAAGTATGACAAAGCAGCAATTGGAAAAATTCGAAGAAAACAATTTTACAAGCGAGTTGAGGAAATGGGCATTAGAGAATAATATTACACATACTAGTTTATCCCAGCTGATCCGGTTGATAAAGCCTAAGTATCCTTTTCTGAGGGATGATCCTCGTACAATTTTGAAAACCCCCAAAACTTTTGATGGTATAAAGTTGGATAATGGTACAATGTTTTATTTAGGTATTGAAACTCAATTGATCAACCAGATTCAAAAGGTATCTTTTACGGATATCATCACTCTTCAGTTCAATATAGATGGCTTTTCTCCATACAAGAATAGCTATAAGGAATTTTGGCCAATTTTGGGAAAAATCGACAATTTAAAAAACCAAAAACCCTTTGTTATAGCTGTTTTTTGTGGCAGGGGAAAACCTTCTCCGATAGAAACATACTTGAACTCCTTCGTACATGAAATGAAAAACCTGTTGTTGAATGGATTAACGTTCAGAGGTAAAAAAATTACTATCAAAATATCATTTTTTTCGTGTGATGCCCCTGCACGATCATTCATTAAACAAATTAAGGGACATACAAGTAAAAGCGGCTGTGAAAGATGTGTTCAACGGTCACAATATGATAATAAAAGACATTTCTATTCCGTGCATGAAACTGCCAGGAAAAGAATGGACTCCGATTTTCATTTGGAAATAAATGATGAGAATGATAACAGAAAAGGGGTTTCGCCATTATTATCTTTAAATATAGGTCTTGTGAGCCAGTTTGTATTGGATCCAATGCATTTGATCTATTTAGGAGTGACAAAGCGATTAATTCACAACTACTGGGTGGAGGGCACAAAAAAATTCAAAATTATAAATATTAAGCTTTTGGATAACAAAATCAAAATTTTGAAATTTCCTGATGACTTCGGGCGGAAGTTGAGTCTTATGTCGGATATCAAACGCTGGAAAGCAGTTGAGTATAGAACTTTTTTGTTATACTGTTCACCGTTTCTTCTTAAAAATCACCTGAATTGTGACCGTTTGAAACATTTTTCAAATTTGCATGTAGCTATTTGTATATTTTCCTGCAGGTTATTTATAGATCGATATTTCCATGTAGCTGAAGAAGCTGTAAAGAATTTCATTGAAGATAGCCCCGTAAATTATGATAAATATTTTGTTGCTTACAACGTTCATTCATTGATCCATATATGTGATGATATTCTGAAATTTGGAACCTTAGATAATTTTAGTTGCTTTCAATTTGAAAATGAATTGAGTGAATTAAAGAAGGTTGTCAGGGGTAAAAACCGTCCATTAGAACAACTTCACAATCGACTCCTAGAATCGAGAAATTGTAATACCAGCACCTCTTTCAAAACAGACGAAATCATTGCTAAGGGTAAATTTTCATGTTCCGATAATGATTTTTTTCAGTGTACAGATTTATTTCTACAGAAATATCATATTTCTGTAAAATATCCTAATAATGTTGTTATGGTTATCGATAAATATTTTTTCATCAAATCTCTTTATTTTATGAACGGAAGCTATTTTTTTACGGGGTCAACATTCAGATTTGCAACAGATTTGTATAATTATCCTATTGAATCCTCAAAACTGTTTATTCATTATGTGAAAGGTAATATTAATGAAAATATTAATTTTTCAATCAACTCAATTGTTTGCAAAGGTATTGCACATAAATATAAAGAGGGTTATGCTGTTTTTCCTATTTTGCATACATTAAATCTTTAAGTAAAATAATGAAATGAGTTGCATCCATAGAATGTATACTGCTATTGAATTCAACGAAACGAAGGAATGTGCAATCGTTCCTTCGATTTGGACTATCGAAGGCTATTGTTATTGGCCGAAAAGAAGTACAAAGCAAATGTATGAAAACCTTCTTGCGAACCTCACTGCACCTAATCCAAGTTGGCCGAAATATAAAATAAAAAAAATTCTATTCCAAGAAGGTAAGATATATCCCTCTAGATTATAATCCATCAGAACGAATGCTATAATATAATTTGTATAGCTTGATTTGCTGATTACAATTTGATATGTTCTGATGCCAACTTGTAAAAATATTTTAAATTTTCATTGGCATTTTTATTGAGGGAAAAATGTTAGTTACATACGTTCAAATAAAATATTTCTTTCAGACAATCTCGATACTGCAAAGAATAAACTTGAAAAAGTATTTGAAGAAAGTACGAGTAGTGGAAATGCTTTCGGTTCAGAAGACTTTCTTCATCCCATGATAATGGCAGATGAAGATGAGAGGGATGAGCCTGTTTATACAAATGGTGCTCCTACAAATGATGAAATATCTTCTGGATGGAGTACTCCATCCACTTCTTCCACGCTTTCCAACGATCATAGATTGAGATTGTTTGAAGAAAAAATGATGTGCAAACTAGAGACCATTTATGAAGTTGTTCAACAAAACACCTTGAGGGTGCAACAAGTGTTGAGAGCGCTGAATCAAAATGAAAGTCATATTCCAGTGAAACCTGCTAGCTTCCCTGCATTGCCTCTCAAGAAAACTAAGGAAATGAAAGACTTTGAGCAAATACTAGAAGAGGATGAAACCAGTTTCAACTACTTGGTAAGAATGTGTAAAAATTTATTTCAACTTGAATTTTCAAGCACTATAAAGTGGCAGCTTGTCAAATAACATCCTCATCACGCATTTAAGATTAAATGGAACCATTTATTCTTTCAGAAAACCAGGCTAGCTTCAATTGGAGGATCATCGGTGAAAGCAGCAACAACGAACATGTTGAGGTTTTTGTTGACTAATAAATTGGCCAGAAAATTCAACTGGGCTGGGCATAATGACAAGAACGCGTTCAAAACTACGAAATGCTTTCAGGCTTTGAAAGGTAAGTTCGCTGTTTTATGAACTTAATTTTATTCAATTGAATACACTTCACATTCCCTGATTTTCAATTGTTCGAGGATCTCATTTTTGTACCGTTCCAAATGTGTCTCTTCTTTCCACTATTGGAAAATCGAGTCGAAAATTATATTGAATATAAATTTGACCAGAGGATTGGATGATTCACGAAAATGGATTAACATTTTCTCAGTTAATTAAAATAATTGATACATTTCCAGGTTGTATAAATAAGGCTTTGAGCTTTGTCGTAAGATATAGTCCAATACAAAACATTGTATCTTTGACAGGCCAAAGAAATATCCTTGATTAAACTATTGGAATCAATACTGCTCTTTTCAGAAAACTGTTGTATTTCAATACATCTACCAACTATATGTATCTTTTATACGGAAAGTAAACATACAATACAATGGATATATTTTTGTTTTCAGATGCCGTTTTTCTTCATTTTTCAAATGAAGGTGTAAGCGAGGTTGGAATTATAAAGGCCATTCAAGATTGGCTTCGGCTGGCTAACCAGCGATACAAATATTCCAAAGCAAAAAAATCTTAAAAGATATAGATGCATTGTATTATATTTTGAGATGTACATTCCATTTATTTGGATAATAAATTAGATATGAATCTACTTATTTTTTGTAAACTCTTCACCAAATTTGATTTTTCTATCCCCCCATCATTAATTCCCTAATTAGATATATCTACAGGAATCGATTCAATTACGGTTTCTCGTGACGTAAATAAGCGAACTAAAAAAATGTATTTCAGACATACATAATACCAATTAATATTACCTTTATTAGATATCTACAAATAACGAATAAAAACGTTTGCTTGTGACATAAATTAGAGTACTAAAAAAAATGAATTTCAGACATACATAATTCCAATGAATGGACGTTAATTAAACGTGAAAATTTAGCTCAGTTTTAGATTCTGTCTCCTAATCAACCTCTATTTTACATCTAAATAAATTATAAAAAACACATTTATAAGAAGGACATTTAGATATCGTTTTGACATCAATGGTCTTCTGAAATATGACTATCATTAGATGATCTCTAGAACATCTATTATGTATCTTATATACGTAACTATGTTATTTGGGATGCTCTGATTCGACTGAAATTTTCACCAATCATTCCTCTTCACAATCCAGAATAACGATTCTAAAATAAAAAGTCTAACTTTCGAAACAACTGAGATACAGGGTGTTCTTCGTCAAATGACAGGTATAGTATCTTTCGAACCAATGCTCTGATTCGACTGAAATTTTCACCAATCATTCCTCTTCACAATCCAGAATAACGATTCAAAAATAAAAAGTCTAACTTTCGAAACAACTGAGATACAGGGTGTTCTTCGTCAAATGACAGGTATAGTATCTTTCGAACCAATGCTCTGATTCGACTGAAATTTTCACCAATCATTCCTCTTCAAAATCCAGAATAACGTTCCAAAAATAAAAAGTCTAACTTTCGAAACAACTGAGATACAGGGTGTTCTTCGTCAAATGACAGGTATAGTATCTTTCGAACCAATGCTCTGATTCGACTGAAATTTTCACCAATCATTCCTCTTCAAAATCCAGAATAACGTTCCAAAAATAAAAAGTCTAACTTTCGAAACAACTGAGATACAGGGTGTTCTTCGTCAAATGACAGGTATAGTATCTTTCGAACCAATGCTCTGATTCGACTGAAATTTTCACCAATCATTCCTCTTCACAATCCAGAATAACGTTTCAAAAATAAAAAGTCTTACTTCCGAAACAACTGAGATACAGGGTGTTCTTCGTCAAATGACAGGTATAGTATCTTTCGAACCAATGCTCTGATTCGACTGAAATTTTCACCAATCATTCCTCTTCACAATCCAGAATAACTTTTCAAAAATGAAAAGTCTAACTTTCGAAACAACTGAGATACAGGGTGTTCTTCGTCATATGACAGGTATAGTATCTTTCGAACCAATGCTCTGATTCGACTGAAATTTTCACCAATCATTCCTCTTCACAATCCAGAATAACGTTCCAAAAATAAAAAGTCTAACTTTCGAAACAACTGAGATACAGGGTGTTCTTCGTCAAATGACAAGTATAGTATCTTTCGAACCAATGCTCTGATTCGACTGAAATTTTCACCAATCATTCCTCTTCACAATCCAGAATAACGATTCAAAAATAAAAAGTCTAACTTTCGAAACAACTGAGATACAGGGTGTTCTTCGTCAAATGACAGGTATAGTATCTTTCGAACCAATGCTCTGATTCGACTGAAATTTTCACCAATCATTCCTCTTCACAATCCAGAATAACGTTCCAAAAATAAAAAGTCTAACTTTCGAAACAACTGAGATACAGGGTGTTCTTCGTCAAATGACAGGTATAGTATCTTTCGAACCAATGCTCTGATTCAACTGAAATTTTCACCAATCATTCCTCTTCACAATCCAGAATAACGATTCAAAAATAAAAAGTCTAACTTTCGAAACAACTGAGATACAGGGTGTTCTTCGTCAAATGACAAGTATAGTATCTTTCGAACCAATGCTCTGATTCGACTGAAATTTTCACCAATCATTCCTCTTCACAATCCAGAATAACGATTCAAAAATAAAAAGTCTAACTTTCGAAACAACTGAGATACAGGGTGTTCTTCGTCAAATGACAGGTATAGTATCTTTCGAACCAATGCTCTGATTCGACTGAAATTTTCACCAATCATTCCTCTTCACAATCCAGAATAACGATTCAAAAATAAAAAGTCTAACTTTCGAAACAACTGAGATACAGGGTGTTCTTCGTCAAAGGACAGGTATAGTATCTTTCGAACCAATGCTCTGATTCGACTGAAATTTTCACCAATCATTCCTCTTCAAAATCCAGAATAACGTTCCAAAAATAAAAAGTCTAACTTTCGAAACAACTGAGATACAGGGTGTTCTTCGTCAAATGACAGGTATAGTATCTTTCGAACCAATGCTCTGATTCGACTGAAATTTTCACCAATCATTCCTCTTCAAACTCCAGAATAACGTTCCAAAAATAAAAAGTCTAACTTTCAAAACAACTGAGATACAGGGTGTTCTTCGTCAAATGACAGGTATAGTATCTTTCGAACCAATGCTCTGATTCGACTGAAATTTTCACCAATCATTCCTCTTCACAATCCAGAATTACGTTTCAAAAATAAAAAGTCTAACTTCCGAAACAACTGAGATACAGGGTGTTCTTCGTCAAATGACAGGTATAGTATCTTTCGAACCAATGCTCTGATTCGACTGAAATTTTCACCAATCATTCCTTTTCACAATCCAGAATAACTTTTCAAAAATAAAAAGTCTAACTTTCGAAACAACTTTGATACAGGGTGTTCTTCGTCAAATGACAGGTATAGTATCTTTCGAACCAATGCTCTGATTTGACTGAAATTTTCACCAATCATTCCTCTTCACAATCCAGAATAACGTTCCAAAAATAAAAAGTCTAACTTTCGAAACAACTGAGATACAGGGTGTTCTTCGTCAAATGACAAGTATAGTATCTTTCGAACCAATGCTCTGATTCGACTGAAATTTTCACCAATCATTCCTCTTCACAATCCAGAATAACGATTCAAAAATAAAAAGTCTAACTTTCGAAACAACTGAGATACAGGGTGTTATTCGTCAAATGACAGGTATAGTATCTTTCGAACCAATGCTCTGATTCGACTGAAATTTTCACCAATCATTCCTCTTCACAATCCAGAATAACGTTTCAAAAATAAAAAGTATAACTTTCGAAACAACTGAGATACAGGGTGTTCTTCGTCAAATGACAGGTATAGTATCTTTCGAACCAATGCTCTGATTCGACTGAAATTTTCACCAATCATTCCTCTTCACAATCCAGAATAACGATTCAAAAATAAAAAGTCTAACTTTCGAAACAACTGAGATACAAGGTGTTCTTCGTCAAATGAAAAGTATAGTATCTTTCGAACCAATGCTCTGATTCGACTGAAATTTCCACCAATCATTCCTCTTCAAAATCCAGAATAACGTTCCAAAAATAAAAAGTCTTTCTTTCGAAACAACTGAGATACAGGGTGTTCTTCGTCAAATGACAGGTGTAGTATCTTTCGAACACATGCTCTGATTCGACTGAAATTTTCACCAATCATTCCTCTTCACAATCCAGAATAACGTTCCAAAAATAAAAAGTCTAACTTTCGAAACAACTGAGATACAGGGTGTTCTTCGTCAAATGACAGGTATAGTATCTTTCGAACCAATGCTCTGATTCGACTGAAATTTTCACCAATCACTCCTCTTCACAATCCAGAATAACGTTCCAAAAATAAAAAGTCTAACTCTCGAAACAACTGAGATACAGGGTGTTCTTCGTCAAATGACAAGTATAGTATCTTTCGAACCAATGCTCTGATTCGACTGAAATTTTCACCAATCATTCCTCTTCACAATCCAGAATAACGATTCAAAAATAAAAAGTCTTACTTTCGAAACAACTGAGATACAGGGTGTTCTTCGTCAAATGACAGGTATAGTATCTTTCGAACCAATGCTCTGATTCGACTGAAATTTTCACCAATCATTCCTCTTCACAATCCAGAATAACGTTTCAAAAATAAAAAGTCTAACTTTCGAAACAACTGAGATACAGGGTGTTCTTCGTCAAATGACAAGTATAGTATCTTTCGAACCAATGCTCTGATTCGACTGAAATTTTCACCAATCATTCCTCTTCACAATCCAGAATAACGATTCAAAAATAAAAAGTCTAACTTTCGAAATAACTGAGATACAGGGTGTTCTTCGTCAAATGACAGGTATAGTATCTCTCGAACCAATGCTCTGATTCGACTGAAATTTTCACCAATCATTCCTCTTCAAAATCCAGAATAACGTTCCAAAAATAAAAAGTCTAACTTTCGAAACAACTGAGATACAGGGTGTTCTTCGTCAAATGACAGGTATAGTATCTTTCGAACCAATGCTCTGATTCGACTGAAATTTTCACCAATCATTCCTCTTCACAATCCAGAATAACGTTTCAAAAATTAAAAGTCTAACTTTCGAAACAACTGAGATACAGGGTGTTCTTCGTCAAATGACAGGTATAGTATCTTTCGAACCAATGCTCTGATTCGACTGAAATTTTCACCAATCATTCCTCTTCACAATCCAGAATAACGTTCCAAAAATAAAAAGTCTAACTTTCGAAACAACTGAGATACAGGGTGTTCTTCGTCAAATGACAGGCATTGGTTCGAAAGATACTATACCTGTCATTTGACGAAGAACACCCTGTATCTCAGTTGTTTCGAAAGTTAGACTTTTTATTTTTGAAACGTTATTCTGGATTGTGAAGAGGAATGATTGGTGAAAATTTCAGTCGAATCAGAGCATTGGTTCGAAAGATACTATACCTGTCATTTGACGAAGAACACCCTGTATCTCAATTGTTTCGAAAGTAAGACTTTTTATTTTTGAATCGTTATTCTGGATTGTGAAGAGGAATGATTGGTGAAAATTTCAGTCGAATCAGAGCATTGGTTCGAAAGATACTATACTTGTCATTTGACGAAGAACACCCTGTATCTCAGTTGTTTCGAAAGTTAGACTTTTTATTTTTGGAACGTTATTCTGGATTGTGAAAAGGAATGATTGGTGAAAATTTCAGTCGAATCAGAGCTTTGGTTCGAAAGATACTATACCTGTCATTTGACGAAGAACACCCTGTATCAAAGTTGTTTCGAAAGTTAGACTTTTTATTTTTGAAACGTTATTCTGGATTGTGAAGAGGAATGATTGGTGAAAATTTCAGTCGAATCAGAGCATTGGTTCGAAAGTGACTATACCTGTCATTTGACGAAGAACACCCTGTATCTCAGTTGTTTCGGAGGTTAGACTTTTTATTTTTGAAACGTTATTCTGGATTGTGAGAAGGAATGATTGGTGAAAATTTCAGTCGAATCAGAGCATTTGTTCGAAAGATACTATACCTGTCATTTGACGAAGAACACCCTGTATCTCAGTTGTTTCGAAAGTTAGACTTTTTATTTTTGGAACGTTATTCTGGATTTTGAAGAGGAATGATTGGTGAAAATTTCAGTCGAATCAGAGCATTGGTTCGAAAGATACTATACCTGTCATTTGACGAAGAACACCCCGTATCTCAGTTGTTTCGAAAGTTAGACTTTTTATTTTTGGAACGTTATTCTGGATTTTGAAGAGGAATGATTGGTGAAAATTTCAGTCGAATCAGAGCATTGGTTCGAAAGATACTATACCTGTCATTTGACGAAGAACACCCTGTATCTCAGTTGTTTCGAAAGTTAGACTTTTTATTTTTGAATCGTTATTCTGGATTGTGAAGAGGAATGATTGGTGAAAATTTCAGTCGAATCAGAGCATTGGTTCGAAAGATACTATACCTGTCATTTGACGAAGAACACCCTGTATCTCAGTTGTTTCGAAAGTTAGACTTTTTATTTTTGAATCATTATTCTGGATTGTGAAGAGGAATGATTGGTGAAAATTTCAGTCGAATCAGAGCATTGGTTCGAAAGATACTATACTTGTCATTTGACGAAGAACACCCTGTATCTCAGTTGTTTCGAAAGTCAGACTTTGTATTTTTGAATCATTATTCTGGATTGTGAAGAGGAATGATTGGTGAAAATTTCAGTCGAATCAGAGCATTGGTTCGAAAGATACTATACCTGTCATTTGACGAAGAACACCCTGTATCTCAGTTGTTTCGAAAGTTAGACTCTTTCTTTTTGGAACGTTATTCTGGATTGTGAAGAGGAATGATTGGTGAAAATTTCAGTCGAATCAGAGCATTGGTTCGAAAGATACTATACCTGTCATTTGACGAAGAACACCCTGTATCTCAGTTGTTTCGAAAGTTAGACTTTTTATTTTTGAATCGTTATTCTGGATTGTGAAGAGGAATGATTGGTAAAAATTTCAGTCGAATCAGAGCATTGGTTCGAAAGATACTATACTTGTCATTTGACGAAGAACACCCTGTATCTCAGTTGTTTCGAAAGTTAGACTTTTTATTTTTGGAACGTTATTCTGGATTGTAAAGAGGAATGATTGTTGAAAATTTCAGTCGAATCAGAGCTTTGGTTCGAAAGATACTATACCTGTCATTTGACGAAGAACACCCTGTATCTCAGTTGTTTCGAAAGTTAGACTTTTTATTTTTGAAACGTTATTCTGGATTGTGAAGAGGAATGATTGGTGAAAATTTCAGTCGAATCAGAGCATTGGTTCGAAAGATACTATACCTGTCATTTGACGAAGAACACCCTGTATCTCAGTTGTTTCGGAAGTAAGACTTTTTATTTTTGAAACGTTATTCTGGATTGTGAAGAGGAATGATTGGTGAAAATTTCAGTCGAATCAGAGCATTGGTTCGAAAGATACTATACCTGTCATTTGACGAAGAACACCCTGTATCTCAGTTGTTTCGAAAGTTAGACTTTTTATTTTTGGAACGTTATTCTGTATTTTGAAGAGGAATGATGGGTGAAAATTTCAGTCGAATCAGAGCATTGGTTCGAAAGATACTATACCTGTCATTTGACGAAGAACACCCTGTATCTCAGTTGTTTCGAAAGTTAGACTTTTTATTTTTGAATCGTTATTCTGGATTGTGAAGAGGAATGATTGGTGAAAATTTCAGTCGAATCAGAGCATTGGTTCGAAAGATACTATACCTGTCATTTGACGAAGAACACCCTGTATCTCAGTTGTTTCGAAAGTTAGACTTTTTATTTTTGGAACGTTATTCTGGATTGTGAAGAGGAATGATTGGTGAAAATTTCAGTCGAATCAGAGCATTGGTTCGAAAGATACTATACCTGTCATTTGACGAAGAACACCCTGTATCTCAGTTGTTTCGAAAGTTAGACTTTTTATTTTTGGAACGTTATTCTGGATTGTGAAGAGGAATGATTGGTGAAAATTTCAGTCGAATCAGAGCATTGGTTCGAAAGATACTATACCTGTCATTTGACGAAGAACACCCTGTATCTCAGTTGTTTCGAAAGTTAGACTTTTTATTTTAGAATCGTTATTCTGGATTGTGAAGAGGAATGATTGGTGAAAATTTCAGTCGAATCAGAGCATTGGTTCGAAAGATACTATACTTGTCATTTGACGAAGAACACCCTGTATCTCAGTTGTTTCGAAAGTTAGACTTTTTATTTTTGGAACGTTATTCTGGATTGTGAAGAGGAATGATTGGTGAAAATTTCAGTCGAATCAGAGCATTGGTTCGAAAGATACTATACCTGTCATTTGACGAAGAACACCCTTTATCTCAGTTGTTTCGAAAGTTAGACTTTTTATTTTTGGAACGTTATTCTGGATTGTGAAGAGGAATGATTGGTGAAAATTTCAGTCGAATCAGAGCATTGGTTCGAAAGATACTATACCTGTCATTTGACGAAGAACACCCTGTATGTCAGTTGTTTCGAAAGTTAGACTTTTTATTTTTGAAACGTTATTCTGGATTGTGAAGAGGAATGATTGGTGAAAATTTCAGTCGAATCAGAGCATTGGTTCGAAAGATACTATACCTGTCATTTGACGAAGAACACCCTGTATCTCAGTTGTTTCGGAAGTAAGACTTTTTATTTTTGAAACGTTATTCTGGATTGTGAAGAGGAATGATTGGTGAAAATTTCAGTCGAATCAGAGCATCGGTTCGAAAGATACTATACTTGTCATTTGACGAAGAACACCCTGTATCTCAGTTGTTTCGAAAGTTAGACTTTGTACTTTTGAATCATTATTCTGGATTGTGAAGAGGAATGATTGGTGAAAATTTCAGTCGAATCAGAGCATTGGTTCGAAAGATACTATACCTGTCATTTGAGGAAGAACACCCTGTATCTCAGTTGTTTCGGAAGTTAGACTTTTTATTTTTGAAACGTTATTCTGGATTGTGAAGAGGAATGATTAGTGAAAATTTCAGTCGAATCAGAGCATTTGTTCGAAAGATACTATACCTGTCATTTGACGAAGAACACCCTGTATCAAAGTTGTTTCGAAAGTTAGACTTTTTATTTTTGAAACGTTATTCTGGATTGTGAAGAGGAATGATTGGTGAAAATTTCAGTCGAATCAGAGCATTGGTTCGAAAGTGACTATACCTGTCATTTGACGAAGAACACCCTGTATCTCAGTTGTTTCGGAAGTTAGACTTTTTATTTTTGAAACGTTATTCTGGATTGTGAAGAGGAATGATTGGTGAAAATTTCAGTCGAATCAGAGCATTTGTTCGAAAGATACTATACCTGTCATTTGACGAAGAACACCCTGTATCTCAGTTGTTTCGAAAGTTAGACTTTTTATTTTTGGAACGTTATTCTGGATTTTGAAGAGGAATGATTGGTGAAAATTTCAGTCGAATCAGAGCATTGGTTCGAAAGATACTATACCTGTCATTTGACGAAGAACACCCTGTATCTCAGTTGTTTCGAAAGTTAGACTTTTTATTTTTGGAACGTTATTCTGGATTTTGAAGAGGAATGATTGGTGAAAATTTCAGTCGAATCAGAGCATTGGTTCGAAAGATACTATACCTGTCATTTGACGAAGAACACCCTGTATCTCAGTTGTTTCGAAAGTTAGACTTTTTATTTTTGAATCGTTATTCTGGATTGTGAAGAGGAATGATTGGTGAAAATTTCAGTCGAATCAGAGCATTGGTTCGAAAGATACTATACCTGTCATTTGACGAAGAACACCCTGTATCTCAGTTGTTTCGAAAGTTAGACTTTTTATTTTTGAATCATTATTCTGGATTGTGAAGAGGAATGATTGGTGAAAATTTCAGTCGAATCAGAGCATTGGTTCGAAAGATACTATACTTGTCATTTGACGAAGAACACCCTGTATCTCAGTTGTTTCGAAAGTTAGACTTTGTATTTTTGAATCATTATTCTGGATTGTGAAGAGGAATGATTGGTGAAAATTTCAGTCGAATCAGAGCATTGGTTCGAAAGATACTATACCTGTCATTTGACGAAGAACACCCTGTATCTCAGTTGTTTCGAAAGTTAGACTTTTTCTTTTTGGAACGTTATTCTGGATTGTGAAGAGGAATGATTGGTGAAAATTTCAGTCGAATCAGAGCATTGGTTCGAAAGATACTATACCTGTCATTTGACGAAGAACACCCTGTATCTCAGTTGTTTCGAAAGTTAGACTTTTTATTTTTGAATCGTTATTCTGGATTGTGAAGAGGAATGATTGGTAAAAATTTCAGTCGAATCAGAGCATTGGTTCGAAAGATACTATACTTGTCATTTGACGAAGAACACCCTGTATCTCAGTTGTTTCGAAAGTTAGACTTTTTATTTTTGGAACGTTATTCTGGATTGTAAAGAGGAATGATTGTTGAAAATTTCAGTCGAATCAGAGCTTTGGTTCGAAAGATACTATACCTGTCATTTGACGAAGAACACCCTGTATCTCAGTTGTTTCGAAAGTTAGACTTTTTATTTTTGAAACGTTATTCTGGATTGTGAAGAGGAATGATTGGTGAAAATTTCAGTCGAATCAGAGCATTGGTTCGAAAGATACTATACCTGTCATTTGACGAAGAACACCCTGTATCTCAGTTGTTTCCGAAGTAAGACTTTTTATTTTTGAAACGTTATTCTGGATTGTGAAGAGGAATGATTGGTGAAAATTTCAGTCGAATCAGAGCATTGGTTCGAAAGATACTATACCTGTCATTTGACGAAGAACACCCTGTATCTCAGTTGTTTCGAAAGTTAGACTTTTTATTTTTGGAACGTTATTCTGTATTTTGAAGAGGAATGATTGGTGAAAATTTCAGTCGAATCAGAGCATTGGTTCGAAAGATACTATACCTGTCATTTGACGAAGAACACCCTGTATCTCAGTTGTTTCGAAAGTTAGACTTTTTATTTTTGAATCGTTATTCTGGATTGTGAAGAGGATTGATTGGTGAAAATTTCAGTCGAATCAGAGCATTGGTTCGAAAGATACTATACCTGTCATTTGACGAAGAACACCCTGTATCTCAGTTGTTTCGAAAGTTAGACTTTTTATTTTTGGAACGTTATTCTGGATTGTGAAGAGGAATGATTGGTGAAAATTTCAGTCGAATCAGAGCATTGGTTCGAAAGATACTATACCTGTCATTTGACGAAGAACACCCTGTATCTCAGTTGTTTCGAAAGTTAGACTTTTTATTTTTGGAACGTTATTCTGGATTGTGAAGAGGAATGATTGGTGAAAATTTTAGTCGAATCAGAGCATTGGTTCGAAAGATACTATACCTGTCATTTGACGAAGAACACCCTGTATCTCAGTTGTTTCGAAAGTTAGACTTTTTATTTTAGAATCGTTATTCTGGATTGTGAAGAGGAATGATTGGTGAAAATTTCAGTCGAATCAGAGCATTGGTTCGAAAGATACTATACTTGTCATTTGACGAAGAACACCCTGTATCTCAGTTGTTTCGAAAGTTAGACTTTTTATTTTTGGAACGTTATTCTGGATTGTGAAGAGGAATGATTGGTGAAAATTTCAGTCGAATCAGAGCATTGGTTCGAAAGATACTATACCTGTCATTTGACGAAGAACACCCTTTATCTCAGTTGTTTCGAAAGTTAGACTTTTTATTTTTGGAACGTTATTCTGGATTGTGAAGAGGAATGATTGGTGAAAATTTCAGTCGAATCAGAGCATTGGTTCGAAAGATACTATACCTGTCATTTGACGAAGAACACCCTGTATGTCAGTTGTTTCGAAAGTTAGACTTTTTATTTTTGAAACGTTATTCTGGATTGTGAAGAGGAATGATTGGTGAAAATTTCAGTCGAATCAGAGCATTGGTTCGAAAGATACTATACCTGTCATTTGACGAAGAACACCCTGTATCTCAGTTGTTTCGGAAGTAAGACTTTTTATTTTTGAAACGTTATTCTGGATTGTGAAGAGGAATGATTGGTGAAAATTTCAGTCGAATCAGAGCATTGATTCGAAAGATACTATACTTGTCATTTGACGAAGAACACCCTGTATCTCAGTTGTTTCGAAAGTTAGACTTTGTATTTTTGAATCATTATTCTGGATTGTGAAGAGGAATGATTGGTGAAAATTTCAGTCGAATCAGAGCATTGGTTCGAAAGATACTATACCTGTCATTTGACGAAGAACACCCTGTATCTCAGTTGTTTCGAAAGTTAGACTTTTTCTTTTTGGAACGTTATTCTGGATTGTGAAGAGGAATGATTGGTGAAAATTTCAGTCGAATCAGAGCATTGGTTCGAAAGATACTATACCTGTCATTTGACGAAGAACACCCTGTATCTCAGTTGTTTCGAAAGTTAGACTTTTTATTTTTGAATCGTTATTCTGGATTGTGAAGAGGAATGATTGGTAAAAATTTCAGTCGAATCAGAGCATTGGTTCGAAAGATACTATACTTGTCATTTGACGAAGAACACCCTGTATCTCAGTTGTTTCGAAAGTTAGACTTTTTATTTTTGGAACGTTATTCTGGATTGTAAAGAGGAATGATTGTTGAAAATTTCAGTCGAATCAGAGCTTTGGTTCGAAAGATACTATACCTGTCATTTGACGAAGAACACCCTGTATCTCAGTTGTTTCGAAAGTTAGACTTTTTATTTTTGAAACGTTATTCTGGATTGTGAAGAGGAATGATTGGTGAAAATTTCAGTCGAATCAGAGCATTGGTTCGAAAGATACTTTACCTGTCATTTGACGAAGAACACCCTGTATCTCAGTTGTTTCGGAAGTAAGACTTTTTATTTTTGAAACGTTATTCTGGATTGTGAAGAGGAATGATTGGTGAAAATTTCAGTCGAATCAGAGCATTGGTTCGAAAGATACTATACCTGTCATTTGACGAAGAACACCCTGTATCTCAGTTGTTTCGAAAGTTAGACTTTTTATTTTTGGAACGTTATTCTGTATTTTGAAGAGGAATGATTGGTGAAAATTTCAGTCGAATCAGAGCATTGGTTCGAAAGATACTATACCTGTCATTTGACGAAGAACACCCTGTATCTCAGTTGTTTCGAAAAATAGACTTTTTATTTTTGAATCGTTATTCTGGATTGTGAAGAGGAATGATTGGTGAAAATTTCAGTCGAATCAGAGCATTGGTTCGAAAGATACTATACCTGTCATTTGACGAAGAACACCCTGTATCTCAGTTGTTTCGAAAGTTAGACTTTTTATTTTTGGAACGTTATTCTGGATTGTGAAGAGGAATGATTGGTGAAAATTTCAGTCGAATCAGAGCATTGGTTCGAAAGATACTATACCTGTCATTTGACGAAGAACACCCTGTATCTCAGTTGTTTCGAAAGTTAGACTTTTTATTTTTGGAACGTTATTCTGGATTGTGAAGAGGAATGATTGGTGAAAATTTCAGTCGAATCAGAGCATTGGTTCGAAAGATACTATACCTGTCATTTGACGAAGAACACCCTGTATCTCAGTTGTTTCGAAAGTTAGACTTTTTATTTTAGAATCGTTATTCTGGATTGTGAAGAGGAATGATTGGTGAAAATTTCAGTCGAATCAGAGCATTGGTTCGAAAGATACTATACTTGTCATTTGACGAAGAACACCCTGTATCTCAGTTGTTTCGAAAGTTAGACTTTTTATTTTTGGAACGTTATTCTGGATTGTGAAGAGGAATGATTGGTGAAAATTTCAGTCGAATCAGAGCATTGGTTCGAAAGATACTATACCTGTCATTTGACGAAGAACACCCTTTATCTCAGTTGTTTCGAAAGTTAGACTTTTTATTTTTGGAACGTTATTCTGGATTGTGAAGAGGAATGATTGGTGAAAATTTCAGTCGAATCAGAGCATTGGTTCGAAAGATACTATACCTGTCATTTGACGAAGAACACCCTGTATGTCAGTTGTTTCGAAAGTTAGACTTTTTATTTTTGAAACGTTATTCTGGATTGTGAAGAGGAATGATTGGTGAAAATTTCAGTCGAATCAGAGCATTGGTTCGAAAGATACTATACCTGTCATTTGACGAAGAACACCCTGTATCTCAGTTGTTTCGGAAGTAAGACTTTTTATTTTTGAAACGTTATTCTGGATTGTGAAGAGGAATGATTTGTGAAAATTTCAGTCGAATCAGAGCATTGGTTCGAAAGATACTATACCTGTCATTTGACGAAGAACACCCTGTATCTCAGTTGTTTCGAAAGTTAGACTTTTTATTTTTGGAACGTTATTCTGGATTTTGAAGAGGAATGATTGGTGAAAATTTCAGTCGAATCAGAGCATTGGTTCGAAAGATACTATACCTGTCATTTGACGAAGAACACCCTGTATCTCAGTTGATTCGAAAGTTAGACTTTTTATTTTTGGAACGTTATTCTGGATTTTGAAGAGGAATGATTGGTGAAAATTTCAGTCGAATCAGAGCATTGGTTCGAAAGATACTATACCTGTCATTTGACGAAGAACACCCTGTATCTCAGTTGTTTCGAAAGTTAGACTTTTTATTTTTGAATCGTTATTCTGGATTGTGAAGAGGAATGATTGGTGAAAATTTCAGTCGAATCAGAGCATTGGTTCGAAAGATACTATACCTGTCATTTGACGAAGAACACCCTGTATCTCAGTTGTTTCGAAGGTTAGACTTTTTATTTTTGGAACGTTATTCTGGATTGTGAAGAGGAATGATTGGCGAAAATTTCAGTCGAATCAGAGCATTGGTTCGAAAGATACTATACCTGTCATTTGACGAAGAACACCCTGTATCTCAGTTGTTTCGAAAGTTAGACTTTTTATTTTTGAAACGTTATTCTGGATTGTGAAGAGGAATGATTGGTGAAAATTTCAGTCGAATCAGAGCATTGGTTCGAAAGATACTATACCTGTCATTTGACGAAGAACACCCTGTATCTCAGTTGTTTTGGAAGTTAGACTTTTTATTTTTGAAACGTTATTCTGGGTTGTGAAGAGGAATGATTGGTGAAAATTTCAGTCGAATCAGAGCATTGGTTCGAAAGATACTATACCTGTCATTTGACGAAGAACACCCTGTATCTCAGTTGTTTCGAAATTTAGACTTTTTATTTTTGGAACGTTATTCTGGATTTTGAAGAGGAATGATTGGTGAAAATTTCAGTCGAATCAGAGCATTGGTTCGAAAGATACTATACCTGTCATTTGACGAAGAACACCCTGTATCTCAGTTGTTTCGAAAGTTAGACTTTTTATTTTTGGAACGTTATTCTGGATTTTAAAGAGGAATGATTGGTGAAAATTTCAGTCGAATCAGAGCATTGGTTCGAAAGATACTATACCTGTCATTTGACGAAGAACACCCTGTATCTCAGTTGTTTCGAAAGTTAGACTTTTTATTTTTGGATCGTTATTCTGGATTGTGAAGAGGAATGATTGGTGAAAATTTCATTCGAATCAGAGCATTGGTTCGAAAGATACTATACCTGTCATTTGACGAAGAACACCCTGTATCTCAGTTGTTTCGAAAATTAGACTTTTTATTTTTGGAACGTTATTCTGGATTGTGAAGAGGAATGATTGGTGAAAATTTCAGTCGAATCAGAGCATTGGTTCGAAAGATACTATACCTGTCATTTGACGAAGAACACCCTGTATCTCAGTTGTTTCGAAAGTTAGACTTTTTATTTTTGAATCGTTATTCTGGATTGTGAAGAGGAATGATTGGTGAAAATTTCAGTCGAATCAGAGCATTGGTTCGAAAGATACTATACTTGTCATTTGACGAAGAACACCCTGTATCTCAGTTGTTTCGAAAGTTAGACTTTTTATTTTTGGAACGTTATTCTGGATTGTGAAGAGGAATGATTGGTGAAAATTTCAGTCGAATCAGAGCATTGGTTCGAAAGATACTATACCTGTCATTTGACGAAGAACACCCTGTATCTCAGTTGTTTCGAAAGTTAGACTTTTTATTTTTGAAACGTTATTCTGGATTGTGAAGAGGAATGATTGGTGAAAATTTCAGTCGAATCAGAGCATTGGTTCGAAAGATACTATACTTGTCATTTGACGAAGAACACCCTGTATCTCAGTTGTTTCGAAAGTTAGACTTTTTATTTTTGGAACGTTATTCTGGATTGTGAAGAGGAATGATTGGTGAAAATTTCAGTCGAATCAGAGCATTGGTTCGAAAGATACTATACCTGTCATTTGACGAAGAACACCCTGTATTTCAGTTGTTTCGAAAGTTAGACTTTTTATATTTGAAACGTTATTCTGGATTGTGAAGAGGAATGATTGGTGAAAATTTCAGTCGAATCAGAGCATTGGTTCGAAAGATACTATACCTGTCATTTGACGAAGAACACCCTGTATCTCAGTTGTTTTGGAAGTAAGACTTTTTATTTTTGAAACGTTATTCTGAGTTGTGAAGAGGAATGATTGGTGAAAATTTCAGTCGAATCAGAGCATTGGTTCGAAAAATACTATACCTGTCATTTGACGAAGAACACCCTGTATCTCAGTTGTTTCGAAAGTTAGACTTTTTATTTTTGGAACGTTATTCTGGATTTTGAAGAGGAATGATTGGTGAAAATTTCAGTCGAATCAGAGCATTGGTTCGAAAGATACTATACCTGTCATTTGACGAAGAACACCCTGTATCTCAGTTGTTTCGAAAGTTAGACTTTTTATTTTTGGAACGTTATTCTGGATTTTGAAGAGGAATGATTGGTGAAAATTTCAGTCGAATCAGAGCATTGGTTCGAAAGATACTATACCTGTCATTTGACGAAGAACACCCTGTATCTCAGTTGTTTCGAAAGTAAGACTTTTTATTTTTGAATCATTATTCTGGTTTGTGAAGAGGAATGATTGGTGAAAATTTCAGTCGAATCAGAGCATTGGTTCGAAAGATACTATACCTGTCATTTGACGAAGAACACCCTGTATCTCAGTTGTTTCGAAAGTTAGACTTTTTATTTTTGAAACGTTATTCTGGATTGTGAAGAGGAATGATTGGTGAAAATTTCAGTCGAATCAGAGCATTGGTTCGAAAGATACTATACCTGTCATTTGACGAAGAACACCCTGTATCTCAGTTGTTTTGGAAGTTAGACTTTTTATTTTTGAAACGTTATTCTGGGTTGTGAAGAGGAATGATTGGTGAAAATTTCAGTCGAATCAGAGCATTGGTTCGAAAGATACTATACCTGTCATTTGACGAAGAACACCCTGTATGTCAGTTGTTTCGAAAGTTAGACTTTTTATTTTTGAAACGTTATTCTGGATTGTGAAGAGGAATGATTGGTGAAAATTTCAGTCGAATCAGAGCATTGGTTCGAAAGATACTATACCTGTCATTTGACGAAGAACACCCTGTATCTCAGTTGTTTCGGAAGTAAGACTTTTTATTTTTGAAACGTTATTCTGGATTGTGAAGAGGAATGATTGGTGAAAATTTCAGTCGAATCAGAGCATTGGTTCGAAAGATACTATACCTGTCATTTGACGAAGAACACCCTGTATCTCAGTTGTTTCGAAAGTTAGACTTTTTATTTTTGGAACGTTATTCTGGATTTTGAAGAGGAATGATTGGTGAAAATTTCAGTCGAATCAGAGCATTGGTTCGAAAGATACTATACCTGTCATTTGACGAAGAACACCCTGTATCTCAGTTGATTCGAAAGTTAGACTTTTTATTTTTGGAACGTTATTCTGGATTTTGAAGAGGAATGATTGGTGAAAATTTCAGTCGAATCAGAGCATTGGTTCGAAAGATACTATACCTGTCATTTGACGAAGAACACCCTGTATCTCAGTTGTTTCGAAAGTTAGACTTCTTATTTTTGAATCGTTATTCTGGATTGTGAAGAGGAATGATTGGTGAAAATTTCAGTCGAATCAGAGCATTGGTTCGAAAGATACTATACCTGTCATTTGACGAAGAACACCCTGTATCTCAGTTGTTTCGAAAGTTAGACTTTTTATTTTTGGAACGTTATTCTGGATTGTGAAGAGGAATGATTGGCGAAAATTTCAGTCGAATCAGAGCATTGGTTCGAAAGATACTATACCTGTCATTTGACGAAGAACACCCTGTATCTCAGTTGTTTCGAAAGTTAGACTTTTTATTTTTGAAACGTTATTCTGAATTGTGAAGAGGAATGATTGGTGAAAATTTCAGTCGAATCAGAGCATTGGTTCGAAAGATACTATACCTGTCATTTGACGAAGAACACCCTGTATCTCAGTTGTTTTGGAAGTTAGACTTTTTATTTTTGAAACGTTATTCTGGGTTGTGAAGAGGAATGATTGGTGAAAATTTCAGTCGAATCAGAGCATTGGTTCGAAAGATACTATACCTGTCATTTGACGAAGAACACCCTGTATCTCAGTTGTTTCGAAATTTAGACTTTTTATTTTTGGAACGTTATTCTGGATTTTGAAGAGGAATGATTGGTGAAAATTTCAGTCGAATCAGAGCATTGGTTCGAAAGATACTATACCTGTCATTTGACGAAGAACACCCTGTATCTCAGTTGTTTCGAAAGTTAGACTTTTTATTTTTGGAACGTTATTCTGGATTTTAAAGAGGAATGATTGGTGAAAATTTCAGTCGAATCAGAGCATTGGTTCGAAAGATACTATACCTGTCATTTGACGAAGAACACCCTGTATCTCAGTTGTTTCGAAAGTTAGACTTTTTATTTTTGGATCGTTATTCTGGATTGTGAAGAGGAATGATTGGTGAAAATTTCATTCGAATCAGAGCATTGGTTCGAAAGATACTATACCTGTCATTTGACGAAGAACACCCTGTATCTCAGTTGTTTAGAAAGTTAGACTTTTTATTTTTGGAACGTTATTCTGGATTGTGAAGAGGAATGATTGGTGAAAATTTCAGTCGAATCAGAGCATTGGTTCGAAAGCTACTATACCTGTCATTTGACGAAGAACACCCTGTATCTCAGTTGTTTCGAAAGTTAGACTTTTTATTTTTGAATCGTTATTCTGGATTGTGAAGAGGAATGATTGGTGAAAATTTCAGTCGAATCAAAGCATTGGTTCGAAAGATACTATACTTGTCATTTGACGAAGAACACCCTGTATCTCAGTTGTTTCGAAAGTTAGACTTTTTATTTTTGGAACGTTATTCTGGATTGTGAAGAGGAATGATTGGTGAAAATTTCAGTCGAATCAGAGCATTGGTTCGAAAGATACTATACCTGTCATTTGACGAAGAACACCCTGTATCTCAGTTGTTTCGAAAGTTAGACTTTTATTTTTGAAACGTTATTCTGGATTGTGAAGAGGAATGATTGGTGAAAATTTCAGTCGAATCAGAGCATTGGTTCGAAAGATACTATACTTGTCATTTGACGAAGAACACCCTGTATCTCAGTTGTTTCGAAAGTTAGACTTTTTATTTTTGGAACGTTATTCTGGATTGTGAAGAGGAATGATTGGTGAAAATTTCAGTCGAATCAGAGCATTGGTTCGAAAGATACTATACCTGTCATTTGACGAAGAACACCCTGTATTTCAGTTGTTTCGAAAGTAAGACTGTTTATTTTTGAAACGTTATTCTGGATTGTGAAGAGGAATGATTGGTGAAAATTTCAGTCGAATCAGAGCATTGGTTCGAAAGATACTATACCTGTCATTTGACGAAGAACACCCTGTATCTCAGTTGTTTTGGAAGTTAGACTTTTTATTTTTGAAACGTTATTCTGAGTTGTGAAGAGGAATGATTGGTGAAAATTTCAGTCGAATCAGAGCATTGGTTCGAAAAATACTATACCTGTCATTTGACGAAGAACACCCTGTATCTCAGTTGTTTCGAAAGTTAGACTTTTTATTTTTGGAACGTTATTCTGGATTTTGAAGAGGAATGATTGGTGAAAATTTCAGTCGAATCAGAGCATTGGTTCGAAAGATACTATACCTGTCATTTGACGAAGAACACCCTGTATCTCAGTTGTTTCGAAAGTTAGACTTTTTATTTTTGGAACGTTATTCTGGATTTTGAAGAGGAATGATTGGTGAAAATTTCAGTCGAATCAGAGCATTGGTTCGAAAGATACTATACCTGTCATTTGACGAAGAACACCCTGTATCTCAGTTGTTTCGAAAGTTAGACTTTTTATTTTTGAATCGTTATTCTGGTTTGTGAAGAGGAATGATTGGTGAAAATTTCAGTCGAATCAGAGCATTGGTTCGAAAGATACTATACCTGTCATTTGACGAAGAACACCCTGTATCTCAGTTGTTTCGAAAGTTAGACTTTTTATTTTTGAAACGTTATTCTGGATTGTGAAGAGGAATGATTGGTGAAAATTTCAGTCGAATCAGAGCATTGGTTCGAAAGATACTATACCTGTCATTTGACGAAGAACACCCTGTATCTCAGTTGTTTTGGAAGTTAGACTTTTTATTTTTGAAACGTTATTCTGGGTTGTGAAGAGGAATGATTGGTGAAAATTTCAGTCGAATCAGAGCATTGGTTCGAAAGATACTATACCTGTCATTTGACGAAGAACACCCTGTATCTCAGTTGTTTCGAAAGTTAGACTTTTTATTTTTGAATGGTTATTCTGGATTGTGAAGAGGAATGATTGGTGAAAATTTCAGTCGAATCAGAGCATTGGTTCGAAAGATACTTTACTTGTCATTTGACGAAGAACACCCTGTATCTCAGTTGTTTCGAATGTTAGACTTTTTATTTTTGAAACGTTATTCTGGATTGTGAAGAGGAATGATTGGTGAAAATTTCAGTCGAATCAGAGCATTGGTTCGAAAGATACTTTACCTGTCATTTGACGAAGAACACCCTGTATCTCAGTTGTTTCGGAAGTTAGACTTTTTATTTTTGGAACGTTATTCTGGATTGTGAAGAGGAATGATTGGTGAAAATTTCAGTCGAATCAGAGCATTGGTTCGAAAGATACTATACCTGTCATTTGACGAAGAACACCCTGTATCTCAGTTGTTTCGAAAGTTAGACTTTTTATTTTTGAAACGTTATTCTGGATTGTGAAGAGGAATGATTGGTGAAAATTTCAGTCGAATCAGAGCATTGGTTCGAAAGATACTATACCTGTCATTTGACGAAGAACACCCTGTATCTCAGTTGTTTCGAAAGTTAGACTTTTTATTTTTGAATCGTTATTCTGGATTGTGAAGAGGAATGATTGGTGAAAATTTCAGTCGAATCAGAGCATTGGTTCGAAAGATACTATACTTGTCATTTGACGAAGAACACCCTGTATCTCAGTTGTTTCGAAAGTTAGACTTTTTATTTTTGGAACGTTATTCTGGATTGTGAAGAGGAATGATTGGTGAAAATTTCAGTATAATCAGAGCATTGGTTCGAAAGATACTATACCTGTCATTTGACGAAGAACACCCTGTATCTCAGTTGTTTCGAAAGTTAGACTTTTTATTTTTGAAACGTTATTCTGGATTGTGAAGAGGAATGATTGGTGAAAATTTCAGTCGAATCAGAGCATTGGTTCGAAAGATACTATACCTGTCATTTGACGAAGAACACCCTGTATCTCAGTTGTTTCGGAAGTTAGACTTTTTATTTTTGAAACGTTATTCTGGATTGTGAAGAGGAATGATTGGTGAAAATTTCAGTCGAATCAGAGCATTGGTTCGAAAGATACTATACCTGTCATTTGACGAAGAACACCCTGTATCTCAGTTGTTTCGAAAGTTAGACTTTTTATTTTTGGAACGTTATTCTGGATTTTGAAGAGGAATGATTGGTGAAAATTTCAGTCGAATCAGAGCATTGGTTCGAAAGATACTATACCTGTCATTTGACGAAGAACACCCTGTATCTCAGTTGTTTCGAAAGTTAGACTTTTTATTTTTGGAACGTTATTCTGGATTTTTAAGAGGAATGGTTGGTGAAAATTTAAGTCGAATCAGAGCATTGGTTCGAAAGATACTATACCTGTCATTTGACGAAGAACACCCTGTATCTCAGTTGTTTCGAAAGTTAGACTTTTTATTTTTGAATCGTTATTCTGGATTGTGAAGAGGAATGATTGGTGAAAATTTCAGTCGAATCAGAGTATTGGTTCGAAAGATTCTATACCTGTCATTTGACGAAGAACACCCTGTATCTCAGTTGTTTCGAAAGTTAGACTTTTTATTTTTGAATCGTTATTCTGGATTGTGAAGAGGAATGATTGGTGAAAATTTCAGTCGAATCAGAGCATTGGTTCGAAAGATACTATACTTGTCATTTGACGAAGAACACCCTGTATCTCAGTTGTTTCGAAAGTTAGAATTTTTATTTTTGAATCGTTATTCTGGATTGTGAAGAGGAATGATTGGTGAAAATTTCAGTCGAATCAGAACATTGGTTCGAAAGATACTATACCTGTCATTTGTAGAAGAACACCCTGTATCTCAGTTGTTTCGAAAGTTAGACTTTTTATTTTTGGAACGTTATTCTGGATTGTGAAGAGGAATGATTGGTGAAAATTTCAGTCGAATCAGAGCATTGGTTCGAAAGATACTATACCTGTCATTTGACGAAGAACACCCTGTATCTCAGTTGTTTCGAAAGTTAGACTTTTTATTTTTGAATCATTATTCTGGATTGTGAAGAGGAATGATTGGTGAAAATTTCAGTCGAATCAGAGCATTGGTTCGAAAGATACTATACTTGTCATTTGACGAAGAACACCCTGTATCTCAGTTGTTTCGAAAGTTAGACTTTTTATTTTTGGAACGTTATTCTGGATTGTGAAGAGGAATGATTGGTGAAAATTTCAGTCGAATCAGAGCATTGGTTCGAAAGATACTATACCTGTCATTTGACGAAGAACACCCTGTATCTCAGTTGTTTCGAAAGTTAGACTTTTTATTTTTGAAACGTTATTCTGGATTGTGAAGAGGAATGATTGGTGAAAATTTCAGTCGAATCAGAGCATTGGTTCGAAAGATACTATACCTGTCATTTGACGAAGAACACCCTGTACCTCAGTTGTTTCGGAAGTTAGACTTTTTATTTTTGAAACGTTATTCTGGATTGTGAAGGGGAATGATTGGTGAAAATTTCAGTCGAATCAGAGCATTGGTTCGAAAGATACTATACCTGTCATTTGACGAAGAACACCCTGTATCTCAGTTGTTTCGAAAGTTAGACTTTTTATTTTTGGAACGTTATTCTGGATTTTGAAGAGGAATGATTGGTGAAAATTTCAGTCGAATCAGAGCATTGGTTCGAAAGATACTATACCTGTCATTTGACGAAGAACACCCTGTATCTCAGTTGTTTCGAAAGTTAGACTTTTTATTTTTGGAACGTTATTCTGGATTTTGAAGAGGAATGATTGGTGAAAATTTCAGTCGAATCAGAGCATTGGTTCGAAAGATACTATACCTGTCATTTGACGAAGAACACCCTGTATCTCAGTTGTTTCGAAAGTTAGACTTTTTATTTTTGAATCGTTATTCTGGATTGTGAAGAGGAATGATTGGTGAAAATTTCAGTCGAATCAGAGCATTGGTTCGAAAGATACTATACCTGTCATTTGACGAAGAACACCCTGTATCTCAGTTGTTTCGAAAGTTAGACTTTTTATTTTTGAATCGTTATTCTGGATTGTGAAGAGGAATGATTGGTGAAAATTTCAGTCGAATCAGAGCATTGGTTCGAAAGATACTATACCTGTCATTTGACGAAGAACACCCTGTATCTCAGTTGTTTCGAAAGTTAGACTTTTTATTTTTGAATCCTTATTCTGGATTGTGAAGAGGAATGATTGGTGAAAATTTCAGTCGAATCAGAGCATTGGTTCGAAAGATACTATACTTGTCATTTGACGAAGAACACACTGTATCTCAGTTGTTTCGAAAGTTAGACTTTTTTTTTTTGGAACGTTATTCTGGATTGTTAAGAGGAATGATTGGTGAAAATTTCAGTCGAATCAGAGCATTGGTTCGAAAGATACTATACCTGGCATTTGACGAAGAACACCCTGTATCTCAGTTGTTTCGAAAGTTAGACTTTTTATTTTTGAATCGTTATTCTGGATTGTGAAGAGGAATGATTGGTGAAAATTTCAGTCGAATCAGAGCATTGGTTCGAAAGATACTATACTTGTCATTTGACGAAGAACACCCTGTATCTCAGTTGTTTCGAAAGTTAGACTTTTTATTTTTGGAACGTTATTCTGGATTGTGAAGAGGAATGATTGGTGAAAATTTCAGTCGAATCAGAGCATTGGTTCGAAAGATACTATACCTGTCATTTGACGAAGAACACCCTGTATCTCAGTTGTTTCGAAAGTTAGACTTTTTATTTTTGAAACGTTATTCTGGATTGTGAAGAGGAATGATTGGTGAAAATTTCAGTCGAATCAGAGCATTGGTTCGAAAGATACTATACCTGTCATTTGACGAAGAACACCCTGTATCTCAGTTGTTTCGGAAGTTAGACTTTTTATTTTTGAAACTTTATTCTGGATTGTGAAGAGGAATGATTGGTGAAAATTTCAGTCGAATCAGAGCATTGGTTCGAAAGATACTATACCTGTCATTTGACGAAGAACACCCTGTATCTCAGTTGTTTCGAAAGTTAGACTTTTTATTTTTGGAACGTTATTCTGGATTTTGAAGAGGAATGATTGGTGAAAATTTCAGTCGAATCAGAGCATTGGTTCGAAAGATACTATACCTGTCATTTGACGAAGAACACCCTGTATCTCAGTTGTTTCGAATGTTAGACTTTTTATTTTTGGAACGTTATTCTGGATTTTGAAGAGGAATGATTGGTGAAAATTTCAGTCGAATCAGAGCATTGGTTCGAAAGATACTATACTTGTCATTTGACGAAGAACACCCTGTATCTCAGTTGTTTCGAAAGCTAGACTTTTTATTTTTGAATCGTTATTCTGGATTGTGAAGAGGAACGATTGGTGAAAATTTCAGTCGAATCAGAGCATTGGTTCGAAAGATACTATACCTGTCATTTGACGAAGAACACCCTGTATCTCAGTTGTTTCGAAAGTTAGACTTTTTATTTTCGGAACGTAATTCTGGATTGTGAAGAGGAATGATTGGTGAAAATTTCAGTCGAATCAGAGCATTGGTTCGAAAGATACTATACCTGTCATTTGACGAAGAACACCCTGTATCTCAGTTGTTTCGATAGTTAGACTTTTTATTTTTGAAACGTTATTCTGGATTGTGAAGAGGAATGATTGGTGAAAATTTCAGTCGAATCAGAGCAATGGTTCGAAAGATACTATACCTGTCATTTGACGAAGAACACCCTGTATCTCAGTTGTTTCGAAAGTTAGACTTTTTATTTTTGAATCGTTATTCTGGATTGTGAAGAGGAATGATTGGTGAAAAGTTCAGTCGAATCAGAGCATTGGTTCGAAAGATACTATACTTGTCATTTGACGAAGAACACCCTGTATCTCAGTTGTTTCGAAAGTTAGACTTTTTATTTTTGGAACGTTATTCTGGATTGTGAAGAGGAATGATTGGTGAAAATTTCAGTCGAATCAGAGCATTGGTTCGAAAGATACTATACCTGTCATTTGACGAAGAACACCCTGTATCTCAGTTGTTTCGAAAGTTAGACTTTTTATTTTTGAAACGTTATTCTGGATTGTGAAGAGGAATGATTGGTGAAAATTTCAGTCGAATCAGAGCATTGGTTCGAAAGATACTATACCTGTCATTTGACGAAGAACACCCTGTATCTCAGTTGTTTCGAAAGTTAGACTTTTTATTTTGGGAACGTTATTCTGTATTTTGAAGAGGAATGATTTGTGAAAATTTCAGTCGAATCAGAGCATTGGTTCGAAAGATACTATACCTGTCATTTGACGAAGAACACCCTGTATCTCAGTTGTTTCGAAAGTTAGACTTTTTATTTTTGAAACGTTATTCTGGATTGTGAAGAGGAATGATTGGTGAAAATTTCAGTCGAATCAGAGCATTGGTTCGAAAGATACTATACCTGTCATTTGACGAAGAACACCCTGTATCTCAGTTGTTTCGGAAGTTAGACTTTTTATTTTTGAAACGTTATTCTGGATTGTGAAGAGGAATGATTGGTGAAAATTTCAGTCGAATCAGAGCATTGGTTCGAAAGATACTATACCTGTCATTTGACGAAGAACACCTTGTATCTCAGTTGTTTCGAAAGTTAGACTTTTTATTTTTGGAACGTTATTCTGGATTTTGAAGGGGAATGATTGGTGAAAATTTCAGTCGAATCAGAGCATTGGTTCGAAAGATACTATACCTGTCATTTGACGAAGAACACCCTGTATCTCAGTTGTTTCGAAAGTTAGACTTTTTATTTTTGAAACGTTATTCTGGATTGTGAAGAGGAATGATTGGTGAAAATTTCAGTCGAATCAGAGCATTGGTTCGAAAGATACTATACTGTCATTTGACGAAGAACACCCTGTATCTCAGTTGTTTCGAAAGTTAGACTTTTTATTTTTGAATCGTTATTCTGGATTGTGAAGAGGAATGATTGGTGAAAATTTCAGTCGAATCAGAGCATTGGTTCGAAAGATACTATACTTGTCATTTGACGAAGAACACCCTGTATCTCAGTTGTTTCGAAAGTTAGACTTTTTATTTTTGGAACGTTATTCTGGATTTTGAAGAGGAATGATTGGTGAAAATTTCAGTCGAATCAGAGCATTGGTTCGAAAGATACTATACCTGTCATTTGACGAAGAACACCCTGTATCTCAGTTGTTTCGGAAGTTAGACTTTTTATTTTTGAAACGTTATTCTGGATTGTGAAGGGGAATGATTGGTGAAAATTTCAGTCGAATCAGAGCATTGGTTCGAAAGATACTATACCTGTCATTTGACGAAGAACACCCTGTATCTCAGTTGTTTCGAAAGTAGACTTTTTATTTTTGAAACGTTATTCTGGATTGTGAAGAGGAATGATTGGTGAAAATTTCAGTCGAATCAGAGCATTGGTTCGAAAGATACTATACTTGTCATTTGAAGAAGAACACCCTGTATCTCAGTTGCTTCGAAAGTTAGACTTTTTATTTTTGGAACGTTATTCTGGATTGTGAAGAGGAATGATTGGTGAAAATTTCAGTCGAATCAGAGCATTGGTTCGAAAGATACTATACTTGTCATTTGACGAAGAACACCCTGTATCTCAGTTGTTTCGAAATTTAGACTTTTTATTTTTGGAACGTTATTCTGGATTTTGAAGAGGAATGATTGGTGAAAATTTCAGTCGAATCAGAGCATTGGTTCGAAAGATACTATACCTGTCATTTGACGAAGAACACCCTGTATCTCAGTTGTTTCGAAAGTTAGACTTTTTATTTTTGGAACGTTATTCTGGATTTTGAAGAGGAATGATTGGTGAAAATTTCAGTCGAATCAGAGCATTGGTTCGAAAGATACTATACCTGTCATTTGACGAAGAACACCCTGTATCTCAGTTGTTTCGAAAGTTAGACTTTTTATTTTTGGAACGTTATTCTGGATTGTGAAGAGGAATGATTGGTGAAAATTTCAGTCGAATCAGAGCATTGGTTCGAAAGATACTATACTTGTCATTTGACGAAAAACACCCTGTATCTCAGTTGTTTCGAAAGTTAGACTTTTTTTTTTTGGAACGTTATTCTGGATTGTTAAGAGGAATGATTGGTGAAAATTTCAGTCGAATCAGAGCATTGGTTCGAAAGATACTATACCTGTCATTCGACGAAGAACACCCTGTATCTCAGTTGTTTCGAAAGTAAGACTTTTTATTTTTGGAATGTTATTCTGGATTGTGAAGAGGAATGATTGGTGAAAATTTCAGTCGAATCAGAGCATTGGTTCGAAAGATACTATACCTGTCATTTGACGAAGAACACCCTGTATCTCAGTTGTTTCGAAAGTTAGACTTTTTATTTTTGGAACGTTATTCTGGATTTTGAAGAGGAATGATTGGTGAAAATTTCAGTCGAATCAGAGCATTGGTTCGAAAGATACTATACTTGTCATTTGACGAAGAACACCCCGTATCTCAGTTGTTTCGAAAGTTAGACTTTTTATTTTTGGAACGTTATTCTGGATTGTGAAGAGGAATGATTGGTGAAAATTTCAGTCGAATCAGAGCATTGGTTCGAAAGATTCTATACTTGTCATTTGACGAAGAACACCCTGTATCTCAGTTGTTTCGAAAGTTAGACTTTTTATTTTTGGAACGTTATTCTGGATTTTGAAGAGGAATGATTGGTGAAAATTTCAGTCGAATCAGAGCATTGGTTCGTAAGATACTATACTTGTCATTTGACGAAGAACACCCTGTATCTCAGTTGTTTCGAAAGTTAGACTTTTTATTTTTGGAACGTTATTCTGGATTTTGAAGAGGAATGATTGGTGAAAATTTCAGTCGAATCAGAGCATTGGTTCGAAAGATACTATACTTGTCATTTGACGAAGAACACCCTGTATCTCAGTTGTTTCGAAAGTTAGACTTTTTATTTTTGGAACGTTATTCTGGATTTTGAAGAGGAATGATTGGTGAAAATTTCAGTCGAATCAGAGCATTGGTTCGAAAGATACTATACTTGTCATTTGACGAAGAACACCCTGTATCTCAGTTGTTTCGAAAGTTAGACTTTTTATTTTTGGAACGTTATTCTGGATTTTGAAGAGGAATGATTAGTGAAAATTCCAGTCGAATCAGAGCATTGGTTCGAAAGATACTATACTTGTCATTTGACGAAGAACACCCTGTATCTCAGTTGTTTCGAAAGTTAGACTTTTTATTTTTGGAACGTTATTCTGGATTTTGAAGAGGAATGATTGGTGAAAATTTCAGTCGAATCAGAGCATTGGTTCGAAAGATACTATACTTGTCATTTGACGAAGAACACCTTGTATCTCAGTTGTTTCGAAAGTTAGACTTTTTATTTTTGGAACGTTATTCTGGATTTTGAAGAGGAATGATTGTTGAAAATTTCAGTCGAATCAGAGCATTGGTTCGAAAGATACTATACTTGTCATTTGACGAAGAACACCCTGTATCTCAGTTGTTTCGAAAGTTAGACTTTTTATTTTTGGTACGTTATTCTGGATTTTGAAGAGGAATGATTGGTGAAAATTTCAGTCGAATCAGAGCATTGGTTCGAAAGATACTATACTTGTCATTTGACGAAGAACACCCTGTATCTCAGTTGTTTCGAAAGTTAGACTTTTTATTTTTGGAACGTTATTCTGGATTGTGAAGAGGAATGATTGGTGAAAATTTCAGTCGAATCAGAGCATTGGTTCGAAAGATACCATACTTGTCATTTGACGAAGAGTACCCTGTATCTCAGTTGTTTCGAAAGTTAGACTTTTTATTTTTGGAACGTTATTCTGGATTGTGAAGAGGAATGATTGATGAAAATTTCAGTCGAATCAGAGCATTGGTTCGAAAGATACTATACTTGTCATTTGACGAAGAACACCCTGTATCTCAGTTGTTTCGAAAGTTAGACTTTTTATTTTTGGAACGTTATTCTGGATTGTGAAGAGGAATGATTGGTGAAAATTTCAGTCGAATCAGAGCATTGGTTCGAAAGATACTATACTTGTCATTTGACGAAGAACACCCTGTATCTCAGTTGTTTCGAAAGTTAGACTTTTTATTTTTGGAACGTTATTCTGGATTGTGAAGAGGAATGATTGGTGAAAATTTCAGTCGAATCAGAGCATTGGTTCGAAAGATACTATACTTTTCATTTGACGAAGAACACCCTGTATCTCAGTTGTTTCGAAAGTTAGACTTTTTATTTTCGGAACGTTATTCTGGATTGTGAAGAGGAATGATTGGTGAAAATTTCAGTCGAATCAGAGCATTGGTTCGAAAGATACTATACTTGTCATTTGACGAAGAACACCCTGTATCTCAGTTGTTTCGAAAGTTAGACTTTTTTATTCTTGGAAGGTTATTCTGGATTTTGAAGAGGAATGATTGGTGAAAATTTCAGTCGAATCAGAGCATTGGTTTGAAAGATACTATACTTGTCATTTGACATAGAACACCCTGTATCTCAGTTGTTTCGAAAGTTAGACTTTTTATTTTTGGAACGTTATTCTGGATTGTGAAGAGGAATGATTGGTGAAAATTTCAGTCGAATCAGAGCATTGGTTCGAAAGATACTATACTTGTCATTTGACGAAGAACACCCTGTATCTCAGTTGTTTCGAAAGTAAGACTTTTTATTTTTGGAGCGTTATTCTGGATTGTGAAGAGGAATGATTGGTGAAAATTTCAGTCGAATCAGAGCATTGGTTCGAAAGATACTATACCTGTCATTTGACGAAGAACACCCTGTATCTCAGTTGTTTCGAAAGTTAGACTTTTTATTTTTGGAACGTTATTCTGGATTGTGAAGAGGAATGATTGGTGAAAATTTCAGTCGAATCAGAGCATTGGTTCGAAAGATACTATACTTGTCATTTGACGAAGAACACCCTGTATCTCAGTTGTTTCGAGAGTAAGACTTTTTATTTTTGGAACGTTATTCTGGATTGTGAAGAGGAATGATTGGTGAAAATTTCAGTCGAATCAGAGCATTGGTTCGAAAGATACTATGATACTATACCTGTCATTTGACGAAGAACACCCTGTATCTCAGTTGTTTCGAAAGTAAGACTTTTTATTTTTGAAACGTTATTCTGGATTTTGAAGAGGAATGATTGGTGAAAATTTCAGTCGAATCAGAGCATTGGTTCGAAAGATACTATACTTGTCATTTGACGAAGAACACCCTGTATCTCAGTTGTTTCGAAAGTTAGACTTTTTATTTTTGGAACGTTATTCTGGATTGTGAAGAGGAATGATTGGTGAAAATTTCAGTCGAATCAGAGCATTGGTTCGAAAGATACTATACCTGTCATTTGACGAAGAACACCCTGTATCTCAGTTGTTTCGAAAGTTAGACTTTTTATTTTTGGAACGTTATTCTGAATTTTGAAGAGGAATGATTGGTGAAAATTTCAGTCGAATCAGAGCATTGGTTCGAAAGATACTATACTTGTCATTTGACGAAGAACACCCTGTATCTCAGTTGTTTCGAGAGTTAGACTTTTTATTTTTGGAACGTTATTCTGGATTGTGAAGTGGAATGATTGGTGAAAATTTCAGTCGAATCAGAGCATTGGTTCGAAAGATACTATACTTGTCATTTGACGAAGAACACCCTGTATCTCAGTTGTTTCGAAAGTTAGACTTTTTATTTTTGGAACGTTATTCTGGATTTTGAAGAGGAATGATTGGTGAAAATTTCAGTCGAATCAGAGCATTGGTTCGAAAGATACTATACTTGTCATTTGACGAAGAACACCCTGTATCTCAGTTGTTTCGAAAGTTGGACTTTTTATTTTTGGAACGTTATTCTGGATTTTGAAGAGGAATGATTGGTGAAAATTTCAGTCGAATCAGAGCATTGGTTCGAAAGATACTATACTTGTCATTTGACGAAGAACACCCTGTATCTCAGTTGTTTCGAAAGTTAGACTTTTTATTTTTGGAACGTTATTCTGGATTTTGAAGAGGAATGATTGGTGAAAATTTCAGTCGAATCAGAGCATTGGTTCGAAAGATACTATACTTGTCATTTGACGAAGAACACCCTGTATCTCAGTTGTTTCGAAAGTTAGACTTTTTATTTTTGGAACGTTATTCTGGATTTTGAAGAGGAATGATTGGTGAAAATTTCAGTCGAATCAGAGCATTGGTTCGAAAGATACTATACTTGTCAGTTGACGAAGAACACCCTGTATCTCAGTTGTTTCGAAAGTTGGACTTTTTATTTTTGGAACGTTATTCTGGATTTTGAAGAGGAATGATTGGTGAAAATTTCAGTCGAATCAGAGCATTGGTTCGAAAGATACTATACTTGTCATTTGACGAAGAACACCCTGTATCTCAGTTGTTTCGAAAGTTAGACTTTTTATTTTTGGAACGTTATTCTGGATTTTGAAGAGGAATGATTGGTGAAAATTTCAGTCGAATCAGAGCATTGGTTCGAAAGATACTATACTTGTCATTTGACGAAGAACACCCTGTATCTCAGTTGTTTCGAAAGTTAGACTTTTTATTTTTGGAACGTTATTCTGGATTGTGAAGAGGAATGATTGGTGAAAATTTCAGTCGAATCAGAGCATTGGTTCGAAAGATACTATACCTGTCATTTGACGAAGAACACCCTGTATCTCAGTTGTTTCGAAAGTTAGACTTTTTATTTTTGGAACGTTATTCTGGATTGTGAAGAGGAATGATTGGTGAAAATTTCAGTCGAATCAGAGCATTGGTTCGAAAGATACTATACTTGTCATTTGACGAAGAACACCCTGTATCTCAGTTGTTTCGAAAGTTAGACTTTTTATTTTTGGAACGTTATTCTGGATTGTGAAGAGGAATGATTGGTGAAAATTTCAGTCGAATCAGAGCATTGGTTCGAAAGATACTATACTTGTCATTTGACGAAGAACACCCTGTATCTCAGTTGTTTCGAAAGTTAGACTTTTTATTTTTGGAACGTTATTCTGGATTGTGAAGAGGAATGATTGGTGAAAATTTCAGTCGAATCAGAGCATTGGTTCGAAAGATACTATACTTGTCATTTGACGAAGAACACCCTGTCTCTCAGTTGTTTCGAAAGTTAGACTTTTTATTTTTGGAACGTTATTCTGGATTTTGAAGAGGAATGATTGGTGAAAATTTCAGTCGAATCAGAGCATTGGTTCGAAAGATACTATACTTGTCATTTGACATAGAACACCCTGTATCTCAGTTGTTTCGAAAGTTAGACTTTTTATTTTTGGAACGTTATTCTGGATTGTGAAGAGGAATGATTGGTGAAAATTTCAGTCGAATCAGAGCATTGGTTCGAAAGATACTATACTTGTCATTTGACGAAGAACACCCTGTATCTCAGTTGTTTCGAAAGTTAGACTTTTTATTTTTGGAACGTTATTCTGGATTTTGAAGAGGAATGATTGGTGAAAATTTCAGTCGAATCAGAGCATTGGTTCGAAAGATACTATACTTGTCATTTGACGAAGAACACCCTGTATCTCAGTTGTTTCGAAAGTAAGACTTTTTATTTTTGGAACGTTATTCTGGATTGTGAAGAGGAATGATTGGTGAAAATTTCAGTAGAATCAGAGCATTGGTTCGAAAGATACTATACCTGTCATTTGACGAAGAACACCCTGTATCTCAGTTGTTTCGAAAGTTAGACTTTTTATTTTTGGAACGTTATTCTGGATTGTGAAGAGGAATGATTGGTGAAAATTTCAGTCGAATCAGAGCATTGGTTCGAAAGATACTATACTTGTCATTTGACGAAGAACACCCTGTATCACAGTTGTTTCGAGAGTAAGACTTTTTATTTTTGGAACGTTATTCTGGATTGTGAAGAGGAATGATTGGTGAAAATTTCAGTCGAATCAGAGCATTGGTTCGAAAGATACTATACCTGTCATTTGACGAAGAACACCCTGTATCTCAGTTGTTTCGAAAGTAAGACTTTTTATTTTTGGAACGTTATTCTGGATTTTGAAGAGGAATGATTGGTGAAAATTTCAGTCGAATCAGAGCATTGGTTCGAAAGATACTATACTTGTCATTTCACGAAGAACACCCTGTATCTCAGTGGTTTCGAAAGTAAGACTTTTTATTTTTGGAACATTATTCTGGATTGTGAAGAGGAATGATTGGTGAAAATTTCAGTCGAATCAGAGCATTGGTTCGAAAGATACTATACCTGTCATTTGACGAAGAACACCCTGTATCTCAGTTGTTTCGAAAGTTAGACTTTTTATTTTTGGAACGTTATTCTGGATTTTGAAGGGAAATGATTGGTGAAAATTTCAGTCGAATCAGAGCATTGGTTCGAAAGATACTATACTTGTCATTTGACGAAGAACACCCTGTATCTCAGTTGTTTCGAAAGTTAGACTTTTTATTTTTGGAACGTTATTCTGGATTGTGAAGAGGAATGATTGGTGAAAATTTCAGTCGAATCAGAGCATTGGTTCGAAAGATACTATACTTGTCATTTGACGAAGAACACCCTGTATCTCAGTTGTTTCGAAAGTTAGACTTTTTATTTTTGGAACGTTATTCTGGATTTTGAAGAGGAATGATTGGTGAAAATTTCAGTCGAATCAGAGCATTGGTTCGAAAGATACTATACTTGTCATTTGACGAAGAACACCCTGTATCTCAGTTGTTTCGAAAGTTAGACTTTTTATTTTTGGAACGTTATTCTGGATTTTGAAGAGGAATGATTGGTGAAAATTTCAGTCGAATCAGAGCATTGGTTCGAAAGATACTATACTTGTCATTTGACGAAGAACACCCTGTATCTCAGTTGTTTCGAAAGTTGGACTTTTTATTTTTGGAACGTTATTCTGGATTTTGAAGAGGAATGATTGGTGAAAATTTCAGTCGAATCAGAGCATTGGTTCGAAAGATACTATACTTGTCATTTGACTAAGAACACCCTGTATCTCAGTTGTTTCGAAAGTTAGACTTTTTATTTTTGGAACGTTATTCTGGATTGTGAAGAGGAATGATTGGTGAAAATTTCAGTCGAATCAGAGCATTGGTTCGAAAGATACTATACTTGTCATTTGACGAAGAACACCCTGTATCTCAGTTGTTTCGAAAGTTAGACTTTTTATTTTTGGAACGTTATTCTGGATTTTGAAGAGGAATGATTGGTGAAAATTTCAGTCGAATCAGAGCATTGGTTCGAAAGATACTATACTTGTCATTTGACGAAGAACACCTTGTATCTCAGTTGTTTCGAAAGTTAGACTTTTTATTTTTGGAACGTTATTCTGGATTGTGAAGAGGAATGATTGGTGAAAATTTCAGTCGAATCAGAGCATTGGTTCGAAAGATACTATACTTGTCATTTGACGAAGAACACCCTGTATCTCAGTTGTTTCGAAAGTTAGACTTTTTATTTTTGGAACGTTATTCTGGATTGTGAAGAGGAATGATTGGTGAAAATTTCAGTCGAATCAGACAGAGCATTGGTTCGAAAGATACTATACTTGTCATTTGACGAAGAACACCCTGTATCTCAGTTGTTTCGAAAGTTAGACTTTTTATTTTTGGAACGTTATTCTGGATTTTGAAGAGGAATGATTGGTGAAAATTTCAGTCGAATCAGAGCATTGGTTCGAAAGATACTATACTTGTCATTTGACGAAGAACACCCTGTATCTCAGTTGTTTCGAAAGTTAGACTTTTTATTTTTGGAACGTTATTCTGGATTGTGAAGAGGAATGATTGGTGAAAGTTTCAGTCGAATCAGAGTATTGGTTCGAAAGATACTATACTTGTCATTTGACGAAGAACACCCTGTATCTCAGTTGTTTCGAAAGTTAGACTTTTTATTTTTGGAACGTTATTCTGGATTGTGAAGAGGAATGATTGGTGAAAGTTTCAGTCGAATCAGAGTATTGGTTCGAAAGATACTATACTTGTCATTTGACGAAGAACACCCTGTATCTCAGTTGTTTCGAAAGTTAGACTTTTTATTTTTGGAACGTTATTCTGGATTTTGAAGAGGAATGATTGGTGAAAATTTCAGTCGAATCAGAGCATTGGTTCGAAAGATACTATACCTGTCATTTGACGAAGAACACCCTATATCTCAGTTGTTTCGAAAGTTAGACTTTTTAGTTTTGGAACGTTATTCTGGATTTTGAAGAGGAATGCTTGGTGAAAATTTCAGTCGAATCAGAGCATTGGTTCGAAAGATACTATACTTGTCATTTGACGAAGAACACCCTGTATCTCAGTTGTTTCGAAAGTTAGACTTTTTATTTTTGGAACGTTATTCTGGATTTTGAAGAGGAATGATTGGTGAAAATTTCAGTCGAATCAGAGCATTGGTTCGAAAGATACTATACTTGTCATTTGACGAAGAACACCCTGTATCTCAGTTGTTTCGAAAGTTAGACTTTTTATTTTTGGAACGTTATTCTGGATTTTGAAGAGGAATGATTGGTGAAAATTTCAGTCGAATCAGAGCATTGGTTCGAAAGATACTATACTTGTCATTTGACGAAGAACACCCTGTATCTCAGTTGTTTCGAAAGTTAGACTTTTTATTTTTGAAACGTTATTCTGGATTGTGAAGAGAAATGATTGGTGAAAATTTCAGTCGAATCAGAGCATTGGTTCGAAATATACTATACTTGTCATTTGACGAAGAACACCCTGTATCTCAGTTGTTTCGAAAGTTAGACTTTTTATTTTTGGAACGTTATTCTGGATTTTGAAGAGGAATGATTGGTGAAAATTTCAGTCGAATCAGAGCATTCGTTCGAAAGATACTATACCTGTCATTTGACGAAGAACACCCTGTATCTCAGTTGTTTCGAAAGTAAGACTTTTTATTTTTGGAACGTTATTCTGGATTGTGAAGAGAAATGATTGGTGAAAATTTCAGTCGAATCAGAGCATTGGTTCGAAAGATACTATACTTGTCATTTGACGAAGAACATCCTGTATCTCAGTTGTTTCGAAAGTTAGACTTTTTATTTTTGGAACGTTACTCTGGATTTTGAAGAGGAATGATTGGTGAAAGTTTCAGTCGAATCAGAGCATTGGTTCGAAAGATACTATACCTGTCATTTGACGAAGAACACCCTGTATCTCAGTTGTTTCGAAAATTAGACTTTTTATTTTTGGAACGTTATTCTGGATTTTGAAGAGGAATGATTGGTGAAAATTTCAGTCGAATCAGAGCATTGGTTCGAAAGATACTATATCTGTCATTTGACGAAGAACACCCTGTATCTCAGTTGTTTCGAAAGTTAGACTTTTTATTTTTGGAACGTTATTCTGGATTTTGAAGAGGAATGATTGGTGAAAATTTCAGTCGAATCAGAGCATTGGTTCGAAAGATACTATACCTGTCATTTGACGAAGAACACCCTGTATCTCAGTTGTTTCGAAAATTAGACTTTTTATTTTTGGAACGTTATTCTGGATTTTGAAGAGGAATGATTGGTGAAAATTTCAGTCGAATCAGAGCATTGGTTCGAAAGATACTATACCTGTCATTTGACGAAGAACACCCTGTATCTCAGTTGTTTCGAAAGTTAGACTTTTTATTTTTGGAACGTTATTCTGGATTTTGAAGAGGAATGATTGGTGAAAATTTCAGTCGAATCAGAGCATTGGTTCGAAAGATACTATACTTGTCATTTGACGAAGAACACCCTGTATCTCAGTTGTTTCGAAAGTTAGACTTTTTATTTTTGGAACGTTATTCTGGATTGTGAAGAGGAATGATTGGTGAAAATTTCAGTCGAAACAGAGCATTGGTTCGAAAGATACTATACTTGTCATTTGACGAAGAACACCCTGTATCTCAGTTGTTTCGAAAGTTAGACTTTTTATTTTTGGAACGTTATTCTGGATTGTGAAGAGGAATGATTGGTGAAAATTTCAGTCGAATCAGAGCATTGGTTCGAAAGATACTATACTTGTCATTTGACGAAGAACACCCTGTATCTCAGTTGTTTCGAAAGTTAGACTTTTTATTTTTGGAATGTTATTCTGGATTTTGAAGAGGAATGATTGGTGAAAATTTCAGTCGAATCAGAGCATTGGTTCGAAAGATACTATACTTGTCATTTGACGAAGAACACCCTGTATCTCAGTTGTTTCGAAAGTTAGACATTTTATTTTTGGAACGTTATTCTGGATTTTGAAGAAGAATGATTGGTGAAAATTTCAGTCGAATCAGAGCATTGGTTCGAAAGATACTATACCTGTCATTTGACGAAGAACACCCTGTATCTCAGTTGTTTCGAAAGTAGGACTTTTTATTTTTGGAACGTTATTCTGGATTGTGAAGAGGAATGATTGGTGAAAATTTCAGTCGAATCAGAGCATTGGTTCGAAAGATACTATACCTGTCATTTGACGAAGAACACCCTGTATCTCAGTTGTTTCGAAAGTTAGACTTTTTATTTTTGGAACGTTATTCTGGATTTTGAAGAGGAATGATTGGTGAAAATTTCAGTCGAATCAGAGCATTGGTTCGAAAGATACTATACTTGTCATTTGACGAAGAACACCCTGTATCTCAGTTGTTTCGAAAGTTAGACTTTTTTATTTTTGAAACGTTATTCTGGATTGTGAAGAGGAATGATTGGTGAAAATTTCAGTCGAATCAGAGCATTGGTTCGAAAGATACTATACCTGTCATTTGACGAAGAACACCCTGTATCTCAGTTGTTTCGAAAGTGAGACTTTTTATTTTTGGAACGTTATTCTGGATTGTGAAGAGGAATGATTGGTGAAAATTTCAGTCGAATCAGAGCATTGGTTCGAAAGATACTATACTTGTCATTTGACGAAGAACACCCTGTATCTCAGTTGTTTCGAAAGTTAGACTTTTTATTTTTGAAACGTTATTCTGGATTGTGAAGAGGAATGATTGGTGAAAATTTCAGTCGAATCAGAGCATTGGTTCGAAAGATACTATACTTGTCATTTGACGAAGAACACCCTGTATCTCAGTTGTTTCGAAAGTTAGACTTTTTATTTTTGGAACGTTATTCTGGATTGTGAAGAGGAATGATTGGTGAAAATTTCAGTCGAATCAGAGCATTGGTTCGAAAGATACTATACTTGTCATTTGACGAAGAACACCCTGTATCTCAGTTGTTTCGAAAGTTAGACTTTTTATTTTTGAATCGTTATTCTGAATTGTGAAGAGGAATGATTGGTGAAAATTTCAGTCGAATCAGAGCATTGGTTCGAAAGATACTATACTTGTCATTTGACGAAAAACACCCTGTATCTCAGTTGTTTCGAAAGTTAGACTTTTTATTTTTGGAACGTTATTTTGGATTGTGAAGAGGAATGATTGGTGAAAATTTCAGTCGAATCAGAGCATCGGTTCGAAAGATACTATACTTGTCATTTGACGAAGAACACCCTGTATCTCAGTTGTTTCGAAAGTTAGACTTTTTATTTTTGGAACGTTATTCTGGATTTTGAAGAGGAATGATTGGTGAAAATTTCAGTCGAATCAGAGCATTGGTTCGAAAGATACTATACCTGTCATTTGACGAAGAACACTCTGTATCTCAGTTGTTTCGAAAATTAGACTTTTTATTTTTGGAACGTTATTCTGGATTTTGAAGAGGAATGATTGGTGAAAATTTCAGTCGAATCAGAGCAATGGTTCGAAAGATACTATACCTGTCATTTGACGAAGAACACCCTGTATCTCAGTTGTTTCGAAAGTTAGACTTTTTATTTTTGGAACGTTATTCTGGATTTTGAAGAGGAATGATTGGTGAAAATTTCAGTCGAATCAGAGCATTGGTTCGAAAGATACTATACTTGTCATTTGACGAAGAACACCCTGCATCTCAGTTGTTTCGAAAGTTAGACTTTTTATTTTTGGAACGTTATTCTGGATTGTGAAGAGGAATGATTGGTGAAAATTTCAGTCGAATCAGAGCATTGGTTCGAAAGATACTATACTTGTCATTTGACGAAGAACACCCTGTATCTCAGTTGTTTCGAAAGTTAGACTTTTTATTTTTGGAACGTTATTCTGGATTGTGAAGAGGAATGATTGGTGAAAATTTCAGTCGAATCAGAGCATTGGTTCGAAAGATACTATACTTGTCATTTGACGAAGAACACCCTGTATCTCAGATGTTTCGAAAGTTAGACTTTTTATTTTTGGAACGTTATTCTGGATTTTGAAGAGGAATGATTGGTGAAAATTTCAGTCGAATCAGAGCATTGGTTCGAAAGATTCTATACTTGTCATTTGACGAAGAACACCCTGTATCTCAGTTGTTTCGAAAGTTAGACTTTTTATTTTTGGAACGTTATTCTGGATTTTGAAGAGGAATGATTGGTGAAAATTTCAGTCGAATCAGAGCATTGGTTCGAAAGATACTATACCTGTCATTTGACGAAGAACACCCTGTATCTCAGTTGTTTCGAAAGTAAGACTTTTTATTTTTGGAACGTTATTCTGGATTGTGAAGAGGAATGATTGGTGAAAATTTCAGTCGAATCAGAGCATTGGTTCGAAAGATACTATACCTGTCATTTGACGAAGAACACCCTGTATCTCAGTTGTTTCGAAAGTTAGACTTTTTATTTTTGGAACGTTATTCTGGATTTTGAAGAGGAATGATTGGTGAAAATTTCAGTCGAATCAGAGCATTGGTTCGAAAGATACTATACTTTTCATTTGACGAAGAACACCCTGTATCTCAGTTGTTTCGAAAGTTAGACTTTTTATTTTTGGAACGTTATTCTGGATTGTGAAGAGGAATGATTGGTGAAAATTTCAGTCGAATCAGAGCATTGGTTCGAAAGATACTATACCTGTCATTTGACGAAGAACACCTTGTATCTCAGTTGTTTCGAAAGTAAGACTTTTTATTTTTGGAACGTTATTCTGGATTGTGAAGAGGAATGATTGGTGAAAATTTCAGTCGAATCAGAACATTGGTTCGAAAGATACTATACTTGTCATTTGACGAAGAACACCCTGTATCTCAGTTGTTTCGAAAGTTAGACTTTTTATTTTTGGAACGTTATTCTGGATTGTGAAGAGGAATGATTGGTGAAAATTTCAGTCGAATCAGAGCATTGGTTCGAAAGATACTATACTTGTCATTTGACGAAGAACACCCTGTATCTCAGTTGTTTCGAAAGTTAGACTTTTTATTTTTGGAACGTTATTCTGGATTGTGAAGAGGAATGATTGGTGAAAATTTCAGTCGAATCAGAGCATTGGTTCGAAAGATACTATACTTGTCATTTGACGAAGAACACCCTGTATCTCAGTTGTTTCGAAAGTTAGACTTTTTATTTTTGAATCGTTATTCTGGATTGTGAAGAGGAATGATTGGTGAAAATTTCAGTCGAATCAGAGCATTGGTTCGAAAGATACTATACTTGTCACTTGACGAAGAACACCCTGTATCTCAGTTTTTTCGAAAGTTAGACTTTTTATTTTTGGAACGTTATTCTGAATTGTGAAGAGGAATGATTGGTGAAAATTTCAGTCGAATCAGAGCATTGGTTCGAAAGATACTATACTTGTCATTTGACGAAGAACACCCTGTATCTCAGTTGTTTCGAAAGTTAGACTTTTTATTTTTGGAACGTTATTCTGGATTGTGAAGAGGAATGATTGGTGAAAATTTCAGTCGAATCAGAGCATTGGTTCGAAAGATACTATACCTGTCATTTGACGAAGAACACCCTGTATCTCAGTTGTTTCGAAAGTTAGACTTTTTATTTTTGGAACGTTATTCTGGATTTTGAAGAGGAATGATTGGTGAAAATTTCAGTCGAATCAGAGCATTGGTTCGAAAGATACTATACTTTTCATTTGACGAAGAACACCCTGTATCTCAGCTGTTTCGAAAGTTAGACTTTTTATTTTTGGAACGTTATTCTGGATTGTGAAGAGGAATGATTGGTGAAAATTTCAGTCGAATCAGAGCATTGGTTCGAAAGATACTATACCTGTCATTTGACGAAGAACACCTTGTATCTCAGTTGTTTCGAAAGTAAGACTTTTTATTTTTGGAACGTTATTCTGGATTGTGAAGAGGAATGATTGGTGAAAATTTCAGTCGAATCAGAGCATTGGTTCGAAAGATACTATACTTGTCATTTGACGAAGAACACCCTGTATCTCAGTTGTTTCGAAAGTTAGACTTTTTATTTTTGGAACGTTATTCTGGATTGTGAAGAGGAATGATTGGTGAAAATTTCAGTCGAATCAGAGCATTGGTTCGAAAGATACTATACATGTCATTTGACGAAGAACACCCTGTATCTCAGTTGTTTCGAAAGTTAGACTTTTTATTTTTGGAACGTTATTCTGGATTGTGAAGAGGAATGATTGGTGAAAATTTCAGTCGAATCAGAGCATTGGTTCGAAAGATACTATACTTGTCATTTGACGAAGAACACCCTGTATCTCAGTTGTTTCGAAAGTTAGACTTTTTATTTTTGAATCGTTATTCTGGATTGTGAATAGGAATGATTGGTGAAAATTTCAGTCGAATCAGAGCATTGGTTCGAAAGATACTATACTTGTCATTTGACGAAGAACACCCTGTATCTCAGTTGTTTCGAAAGTTAGACTTTTTATTTTTGGAACGTTATTCTGGATTGTGAAGAGGAATGATTGGTGAAAATTTCAGTCGAATCAGAGCATTGGTTCGAAAGATACTATACTTGTCATTTGACGAAGAACACCCTGTATCTCAGTTGTTTCGAGAGTTAGACTTTTTATTTTTGGAACGTTATTCTGGATTTTGAAGAGGAATGATTGGTGAAAATTTTCAGTCGAATCAGAGCATTGGTTCGAAAGATACTATACTTGTCATTTGACGAAGAACACCCTGTATCTCAGTTGTTTCGAAAGTTAGACTTTTTATTTTTGGAACATTATTCTGGATTGTGAAGAGGAATGATTGGTGAAAATTTCAGTCGAATCAGAGCATTGGTTCGAAAGATACTATACTTGTCATTTGACGAAGAACACCCTGTATCTCAGTTGTTTCGAAAGTTAGACTTTTTATTTTTGGAACGTTATTCTGGATTTTGAAGAGGAATGATTGGTGAAAATTTCAGTCGAATCAGAGCATTGGTTCGAAAGATACTATACCTGTCATTTGACGAAGAACACCCTGTATCTCAGTTGTTTCGAAAGTTAGACTTTTTATTTTTGGAACGTTATTCTGGATTGTGAAGAGGAATGATTGGTGAAAATTTCAGTCGAATCAGAGCATTGGTTCGAAAGATACTATACTTGTCTTTTGACGAAGAACACCCTGTATCTCAGTTGTTTCGAAAGTTAGACTTTTTATTTTTGGAACGTTATTCTGGATTTTGAAGAGGAATGATTGGTGAAAATTTCAGTCGAATCAGAGCATTGGTTCGAAAGATACTATACCTTGTCATTTGACGAAGAACACCCTGTATCTCAGTTGTTTCGAAAGTTAGACTTTTTATTTTTGGAACGTTATTCTGGATTTTGAAGAGGAATGATTGGTGAAAATTTCAGTCGAATCAGAGCATTGGTTCGAAAGATACTATACTTGTCATTTGACGAAGAACACCCTGTATCTCAGTTGTTTCGAAAGTTAGACTTTTTATTTTTGGAACGTTATTCTGGATTTTGAAGAGGAATGATTGGTGAAAATTTCAGTCGAATCAGAGCATTGGTTCGAAAGATACTATACCTGTCATTTGACGAAGAACACCCTGTATCTCAGTTGTTTCGAAATTAGACTTTTTATTTTTGGAACGTTATTCTGGATTTTGAAGAGGAATGATTGGTGAAAATTTCAGTCGAATCAGAGCAATGGTTCGAAAGATACTATACCTGTCATTTGACGAAGAACACCCTGTATCTCAGTTGTTTCGAAGTTAGACTTTTTATTTTTGGAACGTTATTCTGGATTTTGAAGAGGAATGATTGGTGAAAATTTCAGTCGAATCAGAGCATTGGTTCGAAAGATACTATACTTGTCATTTGACGAAGAACACCCTGCATCTCAGTTGTTTCGAAAGTTAGACTTTTTATTTTTGGAACGTTATTCTGGATTGTGAAGAGGAATGATTGGTGAAAATTTCAGTCGAATCAGAGCATTGGTTCGAAAGATACTATACTTGTCATTTGACGAAGAACACCCTGTATCTCAGTTGTTTCGGAAGTTAGACTTTTTATTTTTGGAACGTTATTCTGGATTGTGAAGAGGAATGATTGGTGAAAATTTCAGTCGAATCAGAGCATTGGTTCGAAAGATACTATACTTGTCATTTGACGAAGAACACCCTGTATCTCAGTTGTTTCGAAAGTTAGACTTTTTATTTTTGGAACGTTATTCTGGATTTTGAAGAGGAATGATTGGTGAAAATTTCAGTCGAATCAGAGCATTGGTTCGAAAGATACTATACTTGTCATTTGACGAAGAACACCCTGTATCTCAGTTGTTTCGAAAGTTAGACTTTTTATTTTTGGAACGTTATTCTGGATTTTGAAGAGGAATGATTGGTGAAAATTTCAGTCGAATCAGAGCATTGGTTCGAAAGATACTATACTTGTCATTTGACGAAGAACACCCTGTATCTCAGTTGTTTCGAAAGTTAGACTTTTTATTTTTGGAACGTTATTCTGGATTTTGAAGAGGAATGATTGGTGAAAATTTCAGTCGAATCAGAGCATTGGTTCGAAAGATACTATACCTGTCATTTGACGAAGAACACCCTGTATCTCAGTTGTTTCGAAAATTAGACTTTTTATTTTTGGAACGTTATTCTGGATTTTGAAGAGGAATGATTGGTGAAAATTTCAGTCGAATCAGAGCATTGGTTCGAAAGATACTATACCTGTCATTTGACGAAGAACACCCTGTATCTCAGTTGTTTCGAAAGTTAGACTTTTTATTTTTGGAACGTTATTCTGGATTTTGAAGAGGAATGATTGGTGAAAATTTCAGTCGAATCAGAGCATTGGTTCGAAAGATACTATACTTGTCATTTGACGAAGAACACCCTGCATCTCAGTTGTTTCGAAAGTTAGACTTTTTATTTTTGGAACGTTATTCTGGATTGTGAAGAGGAATGATTGGTGAAAATTTCAGTCGAATCAGAGCATTGGTTCGAAAGATACTATACTTGTCATTTGACGAAGAACACCCTGTATCTCAGTTGTTTCGAAAGTTAGACTTTTTATTTTTGGAACGTTATTCTGGATTGTGAAGAGGAATGATTGGTGAAAATTTCAGTCGAATCAGAGCATTGGTTCGAAAGATACTATACTTGTCATTTGACGAAGAACACCCTGTATCTCAGTTGTTTCGAAAGTTAGACTTTTTATTTTTGGAACGTTATTCTGGATTTTGAAGAGGAATGATTGGTGAAAATTTCAGTCGAATCAGAGCATTGGTTCGAAAGATTCTATACTTGTCATTTGACGAAGAACACCCTGTATCTCAGTTGTTTCGAAAGTTAGACTTTTTATTTTTGGAACGTTATTCTGGATTTGAAGAGGAATGATTGGTGAAAATTTCAGTCGAATCAGAGCATTGGTTCGAAAGATACTATACCTGTCATTTGACGAAGAACACCCTGTATCTCAGTTGTTTCGAAAGTTAGACTTTTTATTTTTGGAACGTTATTCTGGATTGTGAAGAGGAATGATTGGTGAAAATTTCAGTCGAATCAGAGCATTGGTTCGAAAGATACTATACCTGTCATTTGACGAAGAACACCCTGTATCTCAGTTGTTTCGAAAGTTAGACTTTTTATTTTTGGAACGTTATTCTGGATTTCGAAGAGGAATGATTGGTGAAAATTTCAGTCGAATCAGAGCATTGGTTCGAAAGATACTATACTTTTCATTTGACGAAGAACACCCTGTATCTCAGTTGTTTCGAAAGTTAGACTTTTTATTTTTGGAACGTTATTCTGGATTGTGAAGAGGAATGATTGGTGAAAATTTCAGTCGAATCAGAGCATTGGTTCGAAAGATACTATACCTGTCATTTGACGAAGAACACCTTGTATCTCAGTTGTTTCGAAAGTAAGACTTTTTATTTTTGGAACGTTATTCTGGATTTTGAAGAGGAATGATTGGTGAAAATTTCAGTCGAATCAGAGCATTGGTTCGAAAGATACTATACCTGTCATTTGACGAAGAACACCCTGTATCTCAGTTGTTTCGAAATTAGACTTTTTATTTTTGGAACGTTATTCTGGATTTTGAAGAGGAATGATTGGTGAAAATTTCAGTCGAATCAGAGCAATGGTTCGAAAGATACTATACCTGTCATTTGACGAAGAACACCCTGTATCTCAGTTGTTTCGAAAGTTAGACTTTTTATTTTTGGAACGTTATTCTGGATTTTGAAGAGGAATGATTGGTGAAAATTTCAGTCGAATCAGAGCATTGGTTCGAAAGATACTATACTTGTCATTTGACGAAGAACACCCTGCATCTCAGTTGTTTCGAAAGTTAGACTTTTTATTTTTGGAACGTTATTCTGGATTGTGAAGAGGAATGATTGGTGAAAATTTCAGTCGAATCAGAGCATTGGTTCGAAAGATACTATACTTGTCATTTGACGAAGAACACCCTGTATCTCAGTTGTTTCGAAAGTTAGACTTTTTATTTTTGGAACGTTATTCTGGATTGTGAAGAGGAATGATTGGTGAAAATTTCAGTCGAATCAGAGCATTGGTTCGAAAGATACTATACTTGTCATTTGACGAAGAACACCCTGTATCTCAGTTGTTTCGAAAGTTAGACTTTTTATTTTTGGAACGTTATTCTGGATTTTGAAGAGGAATGATTGGTGAAAATTTCAGTCGAATCAGAGCATTGGTTCGAAAGATTCTATACTTGTCATTTGACGAAGAACACCCTGTATCTCAGTTGTTTCGAAAGTTAGACTTTTTATTTTTGGAACGTTATTCTGGATTTTGAAGAGGAATGATTGGTGAAAATTTCAGTCGAATCAGAGCATTGGTTCGAAAGATACTATACTGTCATTTGACGAAGAACACCCTGTATCTCAGTTGTTTCGAAAGTTAAGACTTTTTATTTTTGGAACGTTATTCTGGATTGTGAAGAGGAATGATTGGTGAAAATTTCAGTCGAATCAGAGCATTGGTTCGAAAGATACTATACCTGTCATTTGACGAAGAACACCCTGTATCTCAGTTGTTTCGAAAGTTAGACTTTTTATTTTTGGAACGTTATTCTGGATTGTGAAGAGGAATGATTGGTGAAAATTTCAGTCGAATCAGAGCATTGGTTCGAAAGATACTATACTTGTCATTTGACGAAGAACACCCTGTATCTCAGTTGTTTCGAAAGTTAGACTTTTTATTTTTGGAACGTTATTCTGGATTGTGAAGAGGAATGATTGGTGAAAATTTCAGTCGAATCAGAGCATTGGTTCGAAAGATACTATACTTGTCATTTGACGAAGAACACCCTGTATCTCAGTTGTTTCGAAGTTAGACTTTTTATTTTTGGAACGTTATTCTGGATTGTGAAGAGGAATGATTGGTGAAAATTTCAGTCGAATCAGAGCATTGGTTCGAAAGATACTATACTTGTCATTTGACGAAGAACACCCTGTATCTCAGTTGTTTCGAAAGTTAGACTTTTTATTTTTGAACGTTATTCTGGATTGTGAAGAGGAATGATTGGTGAAAATTTCAGTCGAATCAGAGCATTGGTTCGAAAGATACTATACTTGTCATTTGACGAAGAACACCCTGTATCTCAGTTGTTTCGAGAGTTAGACTTTTTATTTTTGAACGTTATCTGGATTGTGAAGAGGAATGATTGGTGAAAATTTCAGTCGAATCAGAGCATTGGTTCGAAAGATACTATACTTGTCATTTGACGAAGAACACCCTGTATCTCAGTTGTTTCGAAAGTTAGACTTTTTATTTTTGAATCGTTATTCTGGATTGTGAAGAGGAATGATTGGTGAAAATTTCAGTCGAATCAGAGCATTGGTTCGAAAGATACTATACTTGTCACTTGACGAAGAACACCCTGTATCTCAGTTGTTTCGAAAGTTAGACTTTTTATTT
>CAUEHS010000227.1:0-30701 GCA_958510865.1 Myrrha octodecimguttata | reverse complement strand
AAGGGTAAGCTTAAGGGTAAAAGCAAGGGTAAGGGTAAGGGTAAGGGTAAGGGTAAGCCTAAGGGTAAAAGCAAGGGTAAGGGTAAGGGTAAGGGTAAGGGTAAGGGTAAGCTTAAGGGTAAAAGCAAGGGTAAGGGTAAGGGTAAGTGTAAGGGTAAGGGTAAGGGTAAGCTTAAGGGTAAAAGCAAGGGTGAGGGTAAGGGTAAGGGTAAGGGTAAGGGTAAGGGTAAGGGTAAGGGTAAGGGTAAGGGTAAGGGTAAGCTTAAGGGTAAAAGCAAGGGTAAGGGTAAGGGTAAGGGTAAGGGTAAGGGTAAGGGTAAGGGTGAGGGTAAAGGTAAGGGTAAGCCTAAGGGTAAAAGCAAGGGTAAGGGTAAGGGTAAGGGTAAGGGTAAGGGTAAGGGTAAGGGTAAGGGTAAGGGTAAGGGTAAGGGTAAGGGTAAGGGTAAGCTTAAGGGTAAAAGCAAGGGTAAGGGTAAGGGTAAGGGTAAGGGTAAGGGAAGGCTTAAGGGTAAAAGCAAGGGTAAGGGTAAGGGTAAGGGTAAGGGTAAGAGTAGGAATAAGGGTAAGGTTAAGGGTAAGGGTAAGGGTAAGGGTAAGGGTAAGGGTAAGGGTAAGGGTAAGGGTAAGGGTAAGGGTAAAAGTAAGGGTAAGGGTAAGGGTAAGGGTGAGGGTAAGGGTAAGGGTAAGGGTAAGAGTAAGGGTAAGGGTAAGGGTAAGGGTAAGAGTAAGGGTAAGGGTAAGGGTAAGAGTAAGAATAAGGATAAGGATAAGGGTAAGGGTAAGGGTAAGGGTAAGGGTAAGGGTAAAGGTAAGGGTAAGGGTAAGGGTAAGGGTAAGGGTAAGGGTAAGGGTAAGGGTAAGGGTGAGGGTAAGGGTAAGGGTAAGGGTAAGGGTAAGGGTAAGAATAAGGGTAAGGGTAAGGGTAAGGGTAAGCTTAAGTGTAAAAGCAAGGGTAAGGGTAAGGGTAAGGGTGAGCTTAAGGGTAAAAGCAAGGGTAAGGGTAAGGGTAAGGGTAAGGGTAAGGGTAAGGGTAAGGGTAAGGGTAAGGGTAAGGGTAAGGGTAAGGGTAAGGGTAAGGGTAAGGGTAAGGGTAAGGGTAAGGGTAAGGGTAAGGATAAGGGTAAGGGTAAGGGTAAGGGTAAGGGTAAGGGTAAGGGTAAGGGTAAAGGTAAGGGTAAGGGTAAGGGTAAGGGCAAGGGTAAGGGTAAGGGTAAGGGTAAAGGTAAGGGTAAGGGTAAGGGTAAGGGTAAGCTTAAGGGTAAAAGCAAGGGTAAGGGTAAGGGTAGGCTTAAGGGTAAAAGCAAGGGTAAGGGTAAGGGTAAGGGTAAGGGTAAGAGTAGGAATAAGGGTAAGGTTAAGGGTAAGGGTAAGGGTAAGGGTAAGGGTAAGGGTAAGGGTAAGGGTAAGGGTAAGGGTAAGGGTAAGGGTAAGGGTAAGGGTAAGGGTAAGGGTAAGGGTAAGGGTAAGGGTAAGGGTAAGGGTAAGGGTAAGAGTAAGGGTAAGGGTAAGGGTAAGGGTAAGGGTAAGGGTAAGGGTAAGGGTAAGGGTAAGGGTAAGGGTAAGGGTAAGGGTGAGGGTAAGGGTAAGGGTAAGGGTAAGGGTAAGGGTAAGCTTAAGGGTAAAAGCAAGGGTAAAGGTAAGGGTAAGGGTAAGGGTAAGGGTAAGGGTAAGGGTAAGCTTAAGGGTAAAAGCAAGGAAGGGTAAGGGTAGGCTTAAGGGTAAAAGCAAGGGTTAGGGTAAGGGTTAGAGTAAGAATAAGGGTAAGGTTAAGGGTAAGGGTAAGGGTAAGGGTAAGAGTAAGGGTAAGGGTAAGGGTAAGAGTAAGAATAAGGATAAGGATAAGGGTAAGGGTAAGGGTAAGGGTAAGGGTAAGGGTAAGGGTAAAGGTAAGGGTAAGGGTAAGGGTAAGGGTAAGGGTAAGGGTAAGGGTAAGGGTAAGGGTGAGGGTAAGGGTAAGGGTAAGGGTAAGGGTAAGAATAAGGGTAAGGGTAAGGGTAAGGGTAAGCTTAAGTGTAAAAGCAAGGGTAAGGGTAAGGGTAAGGGTGAGCTTAAGGGTAAAAGCAAGGGTAAGGGTAAGGGTAAGGGTAAGGGTAAGGGTAAGGGTAAGGGTAAGGCTAAGGGTAAGCTTAAGGGTAAAAGCAAGGGTAAGGGTAAGGGTAAGGGTAAGGGTAAGGGTGAGGGTAAGGGTAAGGGTAAGGGTAAGGGTAAAGGTAAGGGTAAGCCTAAGGGTAAAAGCAAGGGTAAGGGTAAGGGTAAGGGTAAGGGTAAGAGTAAGGGTAAGGGTAAGGGTAAGGGTAAGCTTAAGGGTAAAAGCAAGGGTAAGGGTAAGGGTAAGGGTAAGGGTAAGCCTAAGGGTAAAAGCAAGGGTAAGGGTAAGGGTAAGGGTAAGGGTAAGGGTAAGCTTAAGGGTAAAAGCAAGGGTAAGGGTAAGGGTAAGTGTAAGGGTAAGGGTAAGGGTAAGCTTAAGGGTAAAAGCAAGGGTGAGGGTAAGGGTAAGGGTAAGGGTAAGGGTAAGGGTAAGGGTAAGGGTAAGGGTAAGGGTAAGGGTAAGCTTAAGGGTAAAAGCAAGGGTAAGGGTAAGGGTAAGGGTAAGGGTAAGGGTAAGGGTAAGGGTGAGGGTAAAGGTAAGGGTAAGCCTAAGGGTAAAAGCAAGGGTAAGGGTAAGGGTAAGGGTAAGGGTAAGGGTAAGGGTAAGGGTAAGGGTAAGGGTAAGGGTAAGGGTAAGGGTAAGGGTAAGCTTAAGGGTAAAAGCAAGGGTAAGGGTAAGGGTAAGGGTAAGGGTAAGGGAAGCTTAAGGGTAAAAGCAAGGGTAAGGGTAAGGGTAAGGGTAAGGGTAAGAGTAGGAATAAGGGTAAGGTTAAGGGTAAGGGTAAGGGTAAGGGTAAGGGTAAGGGTAAGGGTAAGGGTAAGGGTAAGGGTAAGGGTAAAAGTAAGGGTAAGGGTAAGGGTAAGGGTGAGGGTAAGGGTAAGGGTAAGGGTAAGAGTAAGGGTAAGGGTAAGGGTAAGGGTAAGGGTAAGGGTAAGGGTAAGGGTAAGGGTAAGGGTAAGGGTAAGGGTAAGGGTAAGGGTAAGGGTAAGGGTAAGGGTAAGTGTAAGGGTAAGGGTAAGGGTAAGCTTAAGGGTAAAAGCAAGGGTAAAGGTAAGGGTAAGGGTAAGGGTAAGGGTAAGGGTAAGGGTAAGCTTAAGGGTAAAAGCAAGGGTAAGGGTAAGGGTAGGCTTAAGGGTAAAAGCAAGGGTTAGGGTAAGGGTTAGAGTAAGAATAAGGGTAAGGTAAGGGTAAGGGTAAGGGTAAGGGTAAGAATAAGGGTAAGGGTAAGGGTAAGAGTAAGAATAAGGATAAGGATAAGGGTAAGGGTAAGGGTAAGGGTAAGGGTAAGGGTAAAGGTAAGGGTAAGGGTAAGGGTAAGGGTAAGGGTAAGGGTAAGGGTAAGGGTAAGGGTAAGGGTGAGGGTAAGGGTAAGGGTAAGGGTAAGGGTAAGAATAAGGGTAAGGGTAAGGGTAAGGGTAAGCTTAAGTGTAAAAGCAAGGGTAAGGGTAAGGGTAAGGGTGAGCTTAAGGGTAAAAGCAAGGGTAAGGGTAAGGGTAAGGGTAAGGGTAAGGGTAAGGGTAAGGGTAAGGGTAAGCTTAAGGGTAAAAGCAAGGGTAAGGGTAAGGGTAAGGGTAAGGGTAAGGGTAAGGGTAAGGGTAAGGGTAAGGGTAAGGGTAAGGGTAAGGGTAAAGGTAAGGGTAAGCCTAAGGGTAAAAGCAAGGGTAAGGGTAAGGGTAAGGGTAAGGGTAAGAGTAAGGGTAAGGGTAAGGGTAAGGGTAAGCTTAAGGGTAAAAGCAAGGGTAAGGGTAAGGGTAAGGGTAAGGGTAAGCCTAAGGGTAAAAGCAAGGGTAAGGGTAAGGGTAAGGGTAAGGGTAAGGGTAAGCTTAAGGGTAAAAGCAAGGGTAAGGGTAAGGGTAAGGGTAAGGGTAAGGGTAAGGGTAAGGGTAAGCTTAAGGGTAAAAGCAAGGGTGAGGGTAAGGGTAAGGGTAAGGGTAAGGGTAAGGGTAAGGGTAAGGGTAAGCTTAAGGGTAAAAGCAAGGGTAAGGGTAAGGGTAAGGGTAAGGGTAAGGGTAAGGGTAAGGGTAAGGGTAAGGGTAAGGGTAAGGGTAAGGGTAAGCTTAAGGGTAAAAGCAAGGGTAAGGGTAAGGGTAAGGGTAAGGGTAAGGGTAAGGGTAAAGGTAAGGGTAAGCCTAAGGGTAAAAGCAAGGGTAAGGGTAAGGGTAAGGGTAAGGGTAAGGGTAAGGGTAAGGGTAAGGGTAAGGGTAAGGGTAAGGGTAAGGGTAAGGGTAAGGGTAAGGGTAAGGGTAAGGGTAAGGGTAAGGGTAAGGGTAAGGGTAAGGGTAAGGGTAAGGGTAAGGGTAAGGGTAAGCTTAAGGGTAAAAGCAAGGGTAAGGGCAAGGGTAAGGGTAAGGGTAAGCCTAAGGGTAAAAGCAAGGGTAAGGGTAAGGGTAAGGGTAAGGGTAAGGGTAAGCTTAAGGGTAAAAGCAAGGGTAAGGGTAAGGGTAAGGGTAAGGGTAAGGGTAAGGGTAAGGGTAAGCTTAAGGGTAAAAGCAAGGGTAAGGGTAAGGGTAAGGGTAAGGGTAAGGGTAAGGGTGAGGGTAAAGGTAAGGGTAAGCCTAAGGGTAAAAGCAAGGGTAAGGGTAAGGGTAAGGGTAAGGGTAAGGGTAAGGGTAAGCTTAAGGGTAAAAGCAAGGGTAAGGGTAAGGGTAAGGGTAAGGGTAAGGGTAAGGGTAAGGGTAAGGGTAAGGGTAAGCTTAAGGGTAAGGGTAAGGGTAAGGGTAAGGGTATGCTTAAGGGTAAAAGCAAGGGTAAGGGTAAGGGTAAGGGTAAGCTTAAGGGTAAAAGCAAGGGTAAGGGTAAGGGTAAGGGTAAGGGTAAGGGTAAGGGTAAGGGTAAGGGTAAGCTTAAGGGTAAGGGTAAGGGTAAGGGTAAGGGTAAGCTTAAGGGTAAAAGCAAGGGTAAGGGTATAGGTAAGGGTAAGGGTAAGGGTAAGCTTAAGGGTAAGGGTAAGGGTAGGGGTAAGGGTAAGCTTAAGGGTAAAAGCAAGGGTAAGGTTAAGGGTAAGGGTAAGGGTAAGGGCAAGGGTAAGCTTAAGGGTAAAAGCAAGGGTAAATGTAAGGGTAAGAGTAGGAATAAGGGTAAGGGTAAGGGTAAGGGTAAAAGTAAGGGTAAGGGTAAGGGTAAGGGTAAGGGTAAGGGTAAGGGTAAGGGTAAGGGTAAGAATAAGGGTAAGGGTAAGGGTAAGGGTAAGGGTAAGGGTAAGGGTAAGCTTAAGGGTAAAAGCTAGGGTAAGGGTAAGGGTAGGGGTAAGGGTAAGGGTAAAGGTAAGGGTAAGCCTAAGGGTAAAAGCGAGGGTAAGGGTAAGGGTAAGAGTAAGAATAAGGATAAGGGTAAGGGTAAGGGTAAGGGTAAGGGTAAAGGTAAGGGTAAGGGTAAGGGTAAGGGTAAGGGTAAGGGTAAGGGTAAGGGTAAGGGTAAGGGTAAGGGTAAGGGTAAGGGTAAGGGTAAGGGTAAGGGTAAGAATAAGGGTAAGGGTAAGGGTAAGGGTAAGCTTAAGTGTAAAAGCAAGGGAAGGGTAAGGGTAAGGGTAAGGGTAAGAATAAGGGTAAGGGTAAGGGTAAGGGTAAGGGTAAGGGTAAGGGTAAGGGTAAGGGTAAGGGTAAGGGTAAGGGTAAGGGTAAGGGTAAGGGTAAGGGTGAGGGTAAGGGTAAGGGTAAGAGTAAGGGTAAGGGTAAGGGTAAGGGTAAGGGTAAGGGTAAGGGTAAGGGTAAGGGTAAGGGTAAGGGTAAGGGTAAGGGTAAGGGTAAGGGTAAGGGTAAGGGTAAGTGTAAGGGTAAGGGTAAGGGTAAGCTTAAGGGTAAAAGCAAGGGTAAAGGTAAGGGTAAGGGTAAGGGTAAGGGTAAGGGTAAGGGTAAGCTTAAGGGTAAAAGCAAGGGTAAGGGTAAGGGTAGGCTTAAGGGTAAAAGCAAGGGTTAGGGTAAGGGTTAGAGTAAGAATAAGGGTAAGGTAAGGGTAAGGGTAAGGGTAAGGGTAAGAATAAGGGTAAGGGTAAGGGTAAGAGTAAGAATAAGGATAAGGATAAGGGTAAGGGTAAGGGTAAGGGTAAGGGTAAGGGTAAAGGTAAGGGTAAGGGTAAGGGTAAGGGTAAGGGTAAGGGTAAGGGTAAGGGTAAGGGTAAGGGTGAGGGTAAGGGTAAGGGTAAGGGTAAGGGTAAGAATAAGGGTAAGGGTAAGGGTAAGGGTAAGCTTAAGTGTAAAAGCAAGGGTAAGGGTAAGGGTAAGGGTGAGCTTAAGGGTAAAAGCAAGGGTAAGGGTAAGGGTAAGGGTAAGGGTAAGGGTAAGGGTAAGGGTAAGGGTAAGCTTAAGGGTAAAAGCAAGGGTAAGGGTAAGGGTAAGGGTAAGGGTAAGGGTAAGGGTAAGGGTAAGGGTAAGGGTAAGGGTAAGGGTAAGGGTAAAGGTAAGGGTAAGCCTAAGGGTAAAAGCAAGGGTAAGGGTAAGGGTAAGGGTAAGGGTAAGAGTAAGGGTAAGGGTAAGGGTAAGGGTAAGCTTAAGGGTAAAAGCAAGGGTAAGGGTAAGGGTAAGGGTAAGGGTAAGCCTAAGGGTAAAAGCAAGGGTAAGGGTAAGGGTAAGGGTAAGGGTAAGGGTAAGCTTAAGGGTAAAAGCAAGGGTAAGGGTAAGGGTAAGGGTAAGGGTAAGGGTAAGGGTAAGGGTAAGCTTAAGGGTAAAAGCAAGGGTGAGGGTAAGGGTAAGGGTAAGGGTAAGGGTAAGGGTAAGGGTAAGGGTAAGCTTAAGGGTAAAAGCAAGGGTAAGGGTAAGGGTAAGGGTAAGGGTAAGGGTAAGGGTAAGGGTAAGGGTAAGGGTAAGGGTAAGCTTAAGGGTAAAAGCAAGGGTAAGGGTAAGGGTAAGGGTAAGGGTAAGGGTAAGGGTAAGGGTAAAGGTAAGGGTAAGCCTAAGGGTAAAAGCAAGGGTAAGGGTAAGGGTAAGGGTAAGGGTAAGGGTAAGGGTAAGGGTAAGGGTAAGGGTAAGGGTAAGGGTAAGGGTAAGGGTAAGGGTAAGGGTAAGGGTAAGGGTAAGGGTAAGGGTAAGGGTAAGGGTAAGGGTAAGGGTAAGGGTAAGGGTAAGGGTAAGGGTAAGGGTAAGGGTAAGCTTAAGGGTAAAAGCAAGGGTAAGGGCAAGGGTAAGGGTAAGGGTAAGCCTAAGGGTAAAAGCAAGGGTAAGGGTAAGGGTAAGGGTAAGGGTAAGGGTAAGCTTAAGGGTAAAAGCAAGGGTAAGGGTAAGGGTAAGGGTAAGGGTAAGGGTAAGGGTAAGGGTAAGGGTAAGCTTAAGGGTAAAAGCAAGGGTAAGGGTAAGGGTAAGGGTAAGGGTAAGGGTGAGGGTAAAGGTAAGGGTAAGCCTAAGGGTAAAAGCAAGGGTAAGGGTAAGGGTAAGGGTAAGGGTAAGGGTAAGGGTAAGCTTAAGGGTAAAAGCAAGGGTAAGGGTAAGGGTAAGGGTAAGGGTAAGGGTAAGGGTAAGGGTAAGGGTAAGGGTAAGCTCAAGGGTAAGGGTAAGGGTAAGGGTAAGGGTATGCTTAAGGGTAAAAGCAAGGGTAAGGGTAAGGGTAAGGATAAGCTTAAGGGTAAAAGCAAGGGTAAGGGTAAGGGTAAGGGTAAGGGTAAGGGTAAGGGTAAGAGTAAGGGTAAGCTTAAGGGTAAGGGTAAGGGTAAGGGTAAGGGTAAGCTTAAGGGTAAAAGCAAGGGTAAGGGTATAGGTAAGGGTAAGGGTAAGGGTAAGCTTAAGGGTAAGGGTAAGGGTAGGGGTAAGGGTAAGCTTAAGTGTAAAAGCAAGGGTAAGGTTAAGGGTAAGGGTAAGGGTAAGGGCAAGGGTAAGCTTAAGGGTAAAAGCAAGGGTAAATGTAAGGGTAAGAGTAGGAATAAGGGTAAGGGTAAGGGTAAGGGTAAAAGTAAGGGTAAGGGTAAGGGTAAGGGTAAGGGTAAGGGTAAGGGTAAGGGTAAGAATAAGGGTAAGGGTAAGGGTAAGGGTAAGGTAAGGGTAAGGGTAAGGGTAAGCTTAAGGGTAAAAGCTAGGGTAAGGGTAAGGGTAGGGGTAAGGGTAAGGGTAAAGGTAAGGGTGAGCCTAAGGGTAAAAGCGAGGGTAAGGGTAAGGGTAAGAGTAAGAATAAGGATAAGGGTAAGGGTAAGGGTAAGGGTAAGGGTAAAGGTAAGGGTAAGGGTAAGGGTAAGGGTAAGGGTAAGGGTAAGGGTAAGGGTAAGGGTAAGGGTAAGGGTAAGGGTAAGGGTAAGGGTAAGGGTAAGAATAAGGGTAAGGGTAAGGGTAAGGGTAAGCTTAAGTGTAAAAGCAAGGGAAGGGTAAGGGTAAGGGTAAGGGTAAGAATAAGGGTAAGGGTAAGGGTAAGGGTAAGGGTAAGGGTAAGGGTAAGGGTAAGGGTAAGGGTAAGGGTAAAGGTAAGGGTAAGGGTAAGGGTAAGGGTAAGGGTAAGGGTAAGGGTAAGGGTAAGGGTAAGGGTAAGGGTAAGGGTAAGGGTAAGGGTAAGGGTAAAGGTAAGGGTAAGGGTAAGGGTAAGGGTAAGGGTAAGGGTAAGGGTAAGGGTAAGGGTAAGGGTAAGGGTAAAAGGGTGAGAGTAAGAATAAGGGTAAGGGTAAGGGTAAGGGTAAGGGTAAGGGTAAGGGTAAGGGTAAGGGTAAGGGTAAGGGTAAGGGTAAGGGTAAGGGTAAGGGTAAGGGTAAGGGTAAGGGTAAGGGTAAGGGTAAGGGTAAGGGTAAGGGTAAGGGTAAGGGTAAGGGTAAGGGTAAGGGTAAGGGTAAGGGTAAGGGTAAGGGTAAGGGTAAGGGTAAGGGTAAGGCTAAAGGTAAGGGTAAGGGTAAGGGTAAGGGCAAGGGTAAGGGTAAGGGCAAGGGTAAGGGTAAGGGTAAGGGTAAGGGTAAGGGTAAGGGTAAGGGTAAGCTTAAGGGTAAAAGCAAGGGTAAGGGTAAGGGTAGGCTTAAGGGTAAAAGCAAGGGTAAGGGTAAGGGTAAGGGTAAGGGTAAGGGTAAGGGTAAGGGTAAGGGTAAGGGTAAGGGTAAGGGTAAGGGTAAGGGTAAGGGTAAGGGTAAGGGTAAGAGTAAGGGTAAGGGTAAGGGTAAGGGTAAGGGTAAGGGTAAGGGTAAGGGTAAGGGTAAGGGTAAGGGTAAGGGTAAGGGTAAGGGTAAGGGTAAGGGTAAGGGTAAGGGTAAGGGTAAGGGTAAGGGTAAGGGTGAGGGTAAGGGTAAGGGTAAGCTTAAGGGTAAAAGCAAGGGTAAAGGTAAGGGTAAGGGTAAGGGTAAGGGTAAGCTTAAGGGTAAAAGCAAGGGTAAGGGTAATGGTAGGCTTAAGGGTAAAAGCAAGGGTTAGGGTAAGGGTAAGAGTAAGAATAAGGGTAAGGTTAAGGGTAAGGGTAAGGGTAAGGGTAAGGGTAAGGGTAAGGGTAAGGGTAAGAGTAAGAATAAGGATAAGGATAAGGGTAAGGGTAAGGGTAAGGGTAAGGGTAAAGGTAAGGGTAAGGGTAAGGGTAAGGGTAAGGGTAAGGGTAAGGGTAAGGGTAAGGGTAAGGGTAAGGGTAAGGGTGAGGGTAAGGGTAAGGGTAAGGGTAAGGGTAAGAATAAGGGTAAGGGTAAGGGTAAGGGTAAGCTTAAGTGTAAAAGCAAGGGTAAGGGTAAGGGTAAGGGTGAGCTTAAGGGTAAAAGCAAGGGTAAGGGTAAGGGTAAGGGTAAGGGTAAGGGTAAGGGTAAGGGTAAGGGTAAGGGTAAGCTTAAGGGTAAAAGCAAGGGTAAGGGTAAGGGTAAGGGTAAGGGTAAGGGTAAGGGTAAGGGTAAGGGTAAGGGTAAAGGTAAGGGTAAGCCTAAGGGTAAAAGCAAGGGTAAGGGTAAGGGTAAGGGTAAGGGTAAGAGTAAGGGTAAGGGTAAGGGTAAGGGTAAGCTTAAGGGTAAAAGCAAGGGTAAGGGTAAGGGTAAGGGTAAGGGTAAACCTAAGGGTAAAAGCAAGGGTAAGGGTAAGGGTAAGGGTAAGGGTAAGGGTAAGCTTAAGGGTAAAAGCAAGGGTAAGGGTAAGGGTAAGGGTAAGGGTAAGGGTAAGGGTAAGCTTAAGGGTAAAAGCAAGGGTGAGGGTAAGGGTAAGGGTAAGGGTAAGGGTAAGGGTAAGGGTAAGGGTAAGGGTAAGGGTAAGGGTAAGGGTAAGGGTAAGGGTAAGGGTAAGGGTAAGGGTAAGCTTAAGGGTAAAAGCAAGGGTAAGGGTAAGGGTAAGGGTAAGGGTAAGGGTAAGGGTAAGGGTAAGGGTAAGGGTAAGCTTAAGGGTAAAAGCAAGGGTAAGGGTAAGGGTAAGGGTAAGGGTAAAGGTAAGGGTAAGCCTAAGGGTAAAAGCAAGGGTAAGGGTAAGGGTGAGGGTAAGGGTAAGGGTAAGGGTAAGGGTAAGGGTAAGGGTAAGGGTAAGGGTAAGGGTAAGGGTAAGGGTAAGGGTAAGGGTAAGGGTAAGGGTAAGGGTAAGCTTAAGGGTAAAAGCAAGGGTAAGGGTAAGGGTAAGGGTAAGGGTAAGCCTAAGGGTAAAAGCAAGGGTAAGGGTAAGGGTAAGGGTAAGGGTAAGGGTAAGCTTAAGGGTAAAAGCAAGGGTAAGGGTAAGGGTAAGGGTAAGGGTAAGGGTAAGGGTAAGGGTAAGCTTAAGGGTAAAAGCAAGGGTAAGGGTAAGGGTAAGGGTAAGGGTAAGGGTAAGGGTAAGGGTAAGGGTAAAGGTAAGGGTAAGCCTAAGGGTAAAAGCAAGGGTAAGGGTAAGGGTAAGGGTAAGGGTAAGGATAAGGGTAAGGGTAAGCTTAAGGGTAAAAGCAAGGGTAAGGGTAAGGGTAAGGGTAAGGGTAAGGGTAAGGGTAAGGGTAAGGGTAAGGGTAAGGGTAAGCTTAAGGGTAAGGGTAAGGGTAAGGGTAAGGGTAAGCTTAAGGGTAAAAGCAAGGGTAAGGGTAAGGGTAAGGGTAAGGGTGAGCTTAAGGGTAAAAGCAAGGGTAAAGGTAAGGGTGAGGGTAAGGGTAAGGGTAAGGGTAAGGGTAAGGGTAAGCTTAAGGGTAAGGGTAAGGGTAAGGGTAAGGGTAAGCTTAAGGGTAAAAGCAAGGGTTAGGGTGAGGGTAAGGGTAAGGGTAAGGGTAAGCTTAAGGGTAAGGGTAAGGGTAAGGGTAAGGGTAAGCTTAAGGGTAAAAGCAAGGGTAAGGTTAAGGGTAAGGGTAAGGGTAAGGGTAAGGGTAAGGGTAAGGGTAAGGGTAAGCTTAAGGGTAAGGGTAAGGGTAAGGGTAAGGGTAAGGGTAAGCTTAAGGGTAAAAGCAAGGGTAAGGGTAAGGGTAAGGGTAAGGGTAAGGGTAAGGGTAAGGGTAAGGGTAAGGGTAAGGGTAAGGGTAAGGGTAAGGGTAAGGGTAAGGGTAAGGGTAAGCTTAAGGGTAAGGGTAAGGGTAAGGGTAAGGGTAAGCTTAAGGGTAAAAGCAAGGGTAAGGGTAAGGGTAAGGGTAAGGGTAAGGGTAAGCTTAAGGGTAAAAGCAAGGGTAAGGGTAAGGGTAAGGGTAAGGGTAAGGGTAAGGGTAAGGGTAAGGGTAAGGGTAAGGGTAAGGGTAAGGGTAAGGGTAAGGGTAAGGGTAAGCTTAAGGGTAAGGGTAAGGGTAAGGGTAAGCTTAAGGGTAAAAGCAAGGGTAAAGGTAAGGGTAAGGGTAAGGGTAAGGGTAAGGGTAAGGGTAAGCTTAAGGGTAAAAGCAAGGGTAAGGGTAATGGTAGGCTTAAGGGTAAAAGCAAGGGTTAGGGTAAGGGTAAGAGTAAGAATAAGGGTAAGGTTAAGGGTAAGGGTAAGGGTAAGGGTGAGGGTAAGGGTAAGGGTAAGCTTAAGGGTAAAAGCAAGGGTAAAGGTAAGGGTAAGGGTAAGGGTAAGGGTAAGGGTAAGGGTAAGCTTAAGGGTAAAAGCAAGGGTAAGGGTAATGGTAGGCTTAAGGGTAAAAGCAAGGGTTAGGGTAAGGGTAAGAGTAAGAATAAGGGTAAGGTTAAGGGTAAGGGTAAGGGTAAGGGTAAGGGTAAGGGTAAGGGTAAGGGTAAGAGTAAGAATAAGGATAAGGATAAGGGTAAGGGTAAGGGTAAGGGTAAGGGTAAAGGTAAGGGTAAGGGTAAGGGTAAGGGTAAGGGTAAGGGTAAGGGTAAGGGTAAGGGTAAGGGTAAGGGTGAGGGTAAGGGTAAGGGTAAGGGTAAGGGTAAGGGTAAGAATAAGGGTAAGGGTAAGGGTAAGGGTAAGCTTAAGTGTAAAAGCAAGGGTAAGGGTAAGGGTAAGGGTGAGCCTAAGGGTAAAAGCAAGGGTAAGGGTAAGGGTAAGGGTAAGGGTAAGGGTAAGGGTAAGGGTAAGGGTAAGGGTAAGCTTAAGGGTAAAAGCAAGGGTAAGGGTAAGGGTAAGGGTAAGGGTAAGGGTAAGGGTAAGGGTAAGGGTAAGGGTAAAGGTAAGGGTAAGCCTAAGGGTAAAAGCAAGGGTAAGGGTAAGGGTAAGGGTAAGGGTAAGAGTAAGGGTAAGGGTAAGGGTAAGGGTAAGCTTAAGGGTAAAAGCAAGGGTAAGGGTAAGGGTAAGGGTAAGGGTAAGCCTAAGGGTAAAAGCAAGGGTAAGGGTAAGGGTAAGGGTAAGGGTAAGGGTAAGCTTAAGGGTAAAAGCAAGGGTAAGGGTAAGGGTAAGTGTAAGGATAAGGGTAAGGGTAAGCTTAAGGGTAAAAGCAAGGGTGAGGGTAAGGGTAAGGGTAAGGGTAAGGGTAAGGGTAAGGGTAAGGGTAAGGGTAAGGGTAAGGGTAAGGGTAAGGGTAAGGGTAAGGGTAAGGGTAAGGGTAAGCTTAAGGGTAAAAGCAAGGGTAAGGGTAAGGGTAAGGGTAAGGGTAAGGGTAAGGGTAAGGGTAAGGGTAAGGGTAAGCTTAAGGGTAAAAGCAAGGGTAAGGGTAAGGGTAAGGGTAAGGGTAAAGGTAAGGGTAAGCCTAAGGGTAAAAGCAAGGGTAAGGGTAAGGCTGAGGGTAAGGGTAAGGGTAAGGGTAAGGGTAAGGGTAAGGGTAAGGGTAAGGGTAAGGGTAAGGGTAAGGGTAAGGGTAAGGGTAAGGGTAAAAGTAAGGGTAAGGGTAAGCTTAAGGGTAAAAGCAAGGGTAAGGGTAAGGGTAAGGGTAAGGGTAAGCCTAAGGGTAAAAGCAAGGGTAAGGGTAAGGGTAAGGGTAAGGGTAAGGGTAAGCTTAAGGGTAAAAGCAAGGGTAAGGGTAAGGGTAAGGGTAAGGGTAAGGGTAAGGGTAAGGGTAAGCTTAAGGGTAAAAGCAAGGGTAAGGGTAAGGGTAAGGGTAAGGGTAAGGGTAAGGGTAAGGGTAAGGGTAAAGGTAAGGGTAAGCCTAAGGGTAAAAGCAAGGGTAAGGGTAAGGGTAAGGGTAAGGGTAAGGATAAGGGTAAGGGTAAGCTTAAGGGTAAAAGCAAGGGTAAGGGTAAGGGTAAGGGTAAGGGTAAGGGTAAGGGTAAGGGTAAGGGTAAGGGTAAGGGTAAGCTTAAGGGTAAGGGTAAGGGTAAGGGTAAGGGTAAGCTTAAGGGTAAAAGCAAGGGTAAGGGTAAGGGTAAGGGTAAGGGTAAGCTTAAGGGTAAAAGCAAGGGTAAGGGTAAGGGTGAGGGTAAGGGTAAGGGTAAGGGTAAGGGTAAGGGTAAGCTTAAGGGTAAGGGTAAGGGTAAGGGTAAGGGTAAGCTTAAGGGTAAAAGCAAGGGTTAGGGTAAGGGTAAGGGTAAGGGTAAGGGTAAGCTTAAGGGTAAGGGTAAGGGTAAGGGTAAGGGTAAGCTTAAGGGTAAAAGCAAGGGTAAGGTTAAGGGTAAGGGTAAGGGTAAGGGTAAGGGTAAGGGTAAGGGTAAGCTTAAGGGTAAGGGTAAGGGTAAGGGTAAGGGTAAGGGTAAGCTTAAGGGTAAAAGCAAGGGTAAGGGTAAGGGTAAGGGTAAGGGTAAGGGTAAGGGTAAGGGTAAGGGTAAGGGTAAGGGTAAGGGTAAGGGTAAGGGTAAGGGTTAGGGTAAGGGTAAGCTTAAGGGTAAGGGTAAGGGTAAGGGTAAGGGTAAGCTTAAGGGTAAAAGCAAGGGTAAGGGTAAGGGTAAGGGTAAGGGTAAGGGTAAGGGTAAGCTTAAGGATAAAAGCAAGGGTAAGGGTAAGGGTAAGGGTAAGGGTAAGGGTAAGGGTAAGGGTAAGGGTAAGGGTAAGGGTAAGCTTAAGGGTAAGGGTAAGGGTAAGGGTAAGCTTAAGGGTAAAAGCAAGGGTAAGGGTAAGGGTAAGGGTAAGGGTAAGGGTAAAGGTAAGGGTAAGCCTAAGGGTAAAAGCAAGGGTAAGGGTAAGGGTAAGGGTAAGGGTAAGGGTAAGGGTAAGGGTAAGGGTAAGGGTAAGGGTAAGGGTAAGCTTAAGGGTAAAAGCAAGGGTAAGGGTAAGGGTAAGGGTAAGGGTAAGGGTAAGGGTAAGGGTAAGGGTAAGGGTAAGCTTAAGGGTAAAAGCAAGGGTAAGGGTAAGGGTAAGGGTAAGGGTAAGGGTAAGGGTAAGGGTAAGGGTAAGGGCAAGGGTAAGGGTAAGCTTAAGGGTAAAAGCAAGGGTAAGGGTAAGGGTAAGGGTAAGGGTAAGGGTTAGGGTAAGGGTAAAGGTAAGGGTAAGCCTAAGGGTAAAAGCAAGGGTAAGGGTAAGGGTAAGGGTAAGGGTAAGGGTAAGGGTAAGGGTAAGGGTAAGGGTAAGGGTAAGAGTAAGGGTAAGGGTAAGGGTAAGCTTAAGGGTAAAAGCAAGGGTAAGGGTAAGGGTAAGGGTAAGGGTAAGCCTAAGGGTAAAAGCAAGGGTAAGGGTAAGGTTAAGGGTAAGGGTAAGGGTAAGCTTAAGGGTAAAAGCAAGGGTAAGGGTAAGGGTAAGGGTAAGGGTAAGGGTAAGGGTAAGGGTAAGGGTAAGGGTAAGGGTAAGGGTAAGCTTAAGGATAAAAGCAAGGGTAAGGGTAAGGGTAAGGGTAAGGGTTAAGGTAAGGGTAAGCCTAAGAGTAAAAGCAAGGGTAAGGGTAAGGGTAAGGGTAAGGGTAAGGGTAAGGGTAAGGGTAAGGGTAAGGGTAAGGGTAAGCTTAAGGGTAAAAGCAAGGGTAAGGATAAGGGTAAGGGTAAGGGTAAGGGTAAGGGTAAGGGTAAGGGTAAGCTTAAGGGTAAAAGCAAGGGTAAGGGTAAGGGTAAGGGTAAGGGTAAGGGTAAGGGTAAGGGTAAGGGTAAGGGTAAGGGTAAGGGTAAGGGTAAGAGTAAGGGTAAGGGTAAGGGTAAGGGTAAGGGTAAGCGTAAGGGTAAGGGTAAGCTTAAGGGTAAAAGCAAGGGTAAGGGTTAGGGTAAGGGTAAGGGTAAGGGTAAGGGTAAGCTTAAGGGTAAAAGCAAGGGTAAGGGTAAGGGTAAGGGTAAGGGTAAGGGTAAGGGTAAAGGTAAGGGTAAGCCTAAGGGTAAAAGCAAGGGTAAGGGTAAGGGTAAGGGTAAGGGTAAGGGTTAGGGTAAGGGTAAGGGTAAGGGTAAGGGTAAGGGTAAGGGTAAGGGTAAGGGTAAGGGTAAGGGTAAGGGTAAGCTTAAGGGTATAAGCAAGGGTAAGGGTAAGGGTAAGGGTGAGGGTAAGGGTAAGGGTAAAGGTAAGCTTAAGGGTAAAAGCAAGGGTAAGGGTAAGGGTAAGGGTAAGGGTAAGGGTAAGGGTAAGGGTAAGCTTAAGGGTAAAAGCAAGGGTAAGGGTAAGGGTAAGGGTAAGGGTAAGGGTAAGGGTAAGGGTAAGGGTAAGGGTAAGGGTAAGGGTAAGGGTAAGGGTAAGGGTAAGGGTAAGGGTAAGGGTAAGGGTAAAGGTAAGGGTAAGCCTAAGGGTAAAAGCAAGGGTAAGGGTAAGGGTAAGGGTAAGGGTAAGGGTAAGGGTAAGGGTAAGGGTAAGGGTAAGGGTAAGGGTAAGGGTAAGGGTAAGCTTAAGGGTAAAAGCAAGGGTAAGGGTAAGGGTAAGGGTAAGGGTAAGCCTAAGGGTAAAAGCAAGGGTAAGGGTAAGGGTAAGGGTAAGGGTAAGGGTAAGCTTAAGGGTAAAAGCAAGGGTAAGGGTAAGGGTAAGGGTAAGGGTAAGGGTAAGCTTAAGGGTAAAAGCAAGGGTAAGGGTAAGGGTAAGGGTAAGGGTAAGGGTAAGGGTAAGGGTAAGGGTAAGGGTAGGGGTAAAGGTAAGGGTAAGCCTAAGGGTCAAAGCAAGGGTAAGGGTAAGGGTAAGGGTAAGGGTAAGGGTAAGGGTAAGGGTAAGGGTAAGGGTAAGCTTAAGGGTAAAAGCAAGGGTAAGGGTAAGGGTAAGGGTAAGGGTAAGGGTAAGGGTAAGGGTAAGGGTAAGGGTAAGGGTAAGGGTAAGGGTAAGGGTAAGGGTAAGGGTAAGGGTAAGCTTAAGGGTAAGGGTAAGGGTAAGGGTAAGCCTAAGGGTAAAAGCAAGGGTAAGTGTAAGGGTAAGGGTAAGGGTAAGGGTAAGCTTAAGGGTAAAAGCAAGGGTAAGGGTAAGGGTAAGGGTAAGGGTAAGGGTAAGGGTAAGGGTAAGCTTAAGGGTAAAAGCAAGGGTAAGGGTAAGGGTAAGGGTAAGGGTAAGGGTAAGGATAAGGGTAAGGGTAAGGCTAAAGGTAAGGGTAAGCCTAAGGGTAAAAGCAAGGGTAAGGGTAAGGGTAAGGGTAAGGGTAAGGGTAAGGGTAAGGGTAAGGGTAAGGGTAAGGGTAAGGGTAAGGGTAAAGGTAAGGGTAAGGGTAAGCTTAAGGGTAAAAGCAAGGGTAAGGGTAAGGGTAAGGGTAAGGGTAAGAGTAAGGGTAAGGGTTAGGGTAAGCTTAAGGGTAAAAGCAAGGGTAAGGGTAAGGGAAAGGGTAAGGGTAAGGGTAAGGGTAAGGGTAAGGTAAGGGTAAGGGTAAGAGTAAGGGTATGGGTAAGGGTAAGCTTAAGGGTAAAAGCAAGGGAAAGGGTAAGGGTAAGGGTAAGGGTAAGGGTAAGGGTAAGGGTAAGGGTAAGGGTAAGGGTAAGGGTAAGGGTAAGGGTAAGCTTAAGGGTAAAAGCAAGGGTAAGGGTAAGGGTAAGGGTAAGGGTAAGGGTAAGGGTAAGGGTAAGGGTAATGGTAAGGGTAAAGGTAAGGGTAAGCCTAAGGGTAAAAGCAAGGGTAAGGGTAAGGGTAAGGGTAAGGATAAGGGTAAGGTTAAGGGTAAGGGTTAGGGTAAGGGTAAGGGTAAGGGTAAGGGTAAGCTTAAGGGTAAAAGCAAGGGTAAGGGTAAGGGTAAGGGTAAGGGTAAGGGTAAGGGTAAGGGTAAGGGTAAGGGTAAGGGTAAGCTTTAGGGTAAGGGTAAGGGTAAGGGTAAGGGTAAGCTTAAGGGTAAAAGCAAGGGTAAGGGTAAGGGTAAGGGTAAGGGTAAGGGTAAGCTTAAGGGTAAAAGCAAGGGTAAGGGTAAGGGTAAGGGTAAGGGTAAGGGTAAGGGTAAGGGTAAGGGTAAGCTTAAGGGTAAGGGTAAGGGTAAGGGTAAGGGTAAGCTTAAGGGTAAAAGCAAGGGTAAGGGTCAGGGTAAGGGTAAGTGTAAGGGTAAGGGTAAGGGTAAGGGTGAGCTTAAGGGTAAAAGCAAGGGTAAGGGTAAGGTTAAGGGTAAGGGTAAGGGTAAGGGTAAGGGTAAGGGTAAGCTTAAGGGTAAAAGCAAGGGTAAGGGTAAGGGTAAGGGTAAGGGTAAGGGTAAGGGTAAGGGTAAGGGTAAGGGTAAGGGTAAGGGTAAGGGTAAGGGTAAAGGTAAGGGTAAGCCTAAGGGTAAAAGCAAGGGTAAGGGTAAGGGTAAGGGTAAGGGTAAGAGTAAGGGTAAGGGTAAGGGTAAGGGTAAGCTTAAGGGTAAAAGCAAGGGTAAGGGTAAGGGTAAGGGTAAGGGTAAGCCTAAGGGTAAAAGCAAGGGTAAGGGTAAGGGTAAGGGTAAGGGTAAGGGTAAGCTTAAGGGTAAAAGCAAGGGTAAGGGTAAGGGTGAGGGTAAGGGTAAGGGTAAGGGTAAGGGTAAGGGTAAGGGTAAGGGTAAGGGTAAGGGTAAGCTTAAGGGTAAAAGCAAGGGTGAGGGTAAGGGTAAGGGTAAGGGTAAGGGTAAGGGTAAGGGTAAGGGTAAGCTTAAGGGTAAAAGCAAGGGTAAGGGTAAGGGTAAGGGTAAGGGTAAAGGTAAGGGTAAGGGTAAGGGTAAGGGTAAGGGTAAGCTTAAGGGTAAAAGCAAGGGTAAGGGTAAGGGTAAGGGTAAGGGTAAGGGTAAGGGTAAGGGTAAGGGTAAGGGTAAAGGTAAGGGTAAGCCTAAGGGTAAAAGCAAGGGTATGGGTAAGGGTAAGGGTAAGGGTAAGGGTTAGGGTAAGGGTAAGGGTAAGGGTAAGGGTAAGGGTGAGGGTAAGGGTAAGGGTAAGGGTAAGGGTAAGGGTAAGGGTAAGGGTAAGTGTAAGGGTAAGGGTAAGGGTAAGGGTAAGCTTAAGGGTAAAAGCAAGGGTAAGGGTAAGGAAAAGGGTAAGGGTAAGCCTAAGGGTAAAAGCAAGGGTAAGGGTAAGGGTAAGGGTAAGGGTAAGGGTAAGAGTAAGCTTAAGGGTAAAAGCAAGAGTAAGGGTAAGGGTAAGGGTAAGGGTAAGGGTAAGCTTAAGTGTAAAAGCAAGGGTAAGGGTAAGGGTAAGGGTAAGGGTAAGGGTAAGGGTAAGGGTAAGGGTAAGGGTAAGGGTAAAGGTAAGGGTAAGCCTAAGGGTAAAAGCAAGGGTAAGGGTAAGGGTAAGGGTAAGGGTAAGGGTAAGGTTAAGGGTAAGGGTAAGGGTAAGCTTAAGGGTAAAAGCAAGGGTAAGGGTAAGGGTAAGGGTACGGGTAAGGGTGAGGGTAAGGGTAAGGGTAAGGGTAAGGGTAAGGGTAAGGGTAAGGGTAAGCTTAAGGGTAAGGGTAAGGGTAAGGGTAAGGGTAAGCTTAAGGGTAAAAGCAAGGGTAAGGGTAAGGGTAAGGGTAAGGGTAAGCTTAAGGGTAAAAGCAAGGGTAAGGGTAAGGGTAAGGGTAAGGGTAAGGGTAAGGGTAAGGGTAAGGGTAAGGGTAAGCTTAAGGGTAAGGGTAAGGGTAAGGGTAAGGGTAAGCTTAAGGGTAAAAGCAAGGGTAAGGGTAAGGGTAAGGGTAAGGGTAAGGGTAAGCTTAAGGGTAAGGGTAAGGGTAAGGGTAAGGGTAAGCTTAAGGGTAAAAGCAAGGGTAAGGGTAAGGGTGAGGGTAAGGGTAAGGGTAAGGGTAAGGGTAAGGGTAAGCTTAAGGGTAAGTGTAAGGGTAAGGGTAAGGGTAAGCTTAAGGGTAAAAGCAAGGGTAAGGGTAAGGGTAAGGGTAAGGGTAAGGGAAAGGGTAAGGGTAAGGGTAAGGGTAAGGGTAAGGGTAAGGGTAAGGGTAAGGGTAAGGGTAAGGGTAAGGGTAAGGGTAAGGGAAAGCTTAAGGGTAAGGGTAAGGGTAAGGGTAAGGGTAAGCTTAAGGGTAAAAGCAAGGGTAAGGGTAAGGGTAAGGGTAAGGGTAAGGGTAAGGGTAAGCTTAAGGGTAAAGTCAAAAGTAAGGGTAAGGGTAAGGGTAAGGGTAAGGGTAAGCTTAAGTGTAAAAGCAAGGGTAAGGGTAAGGGTAAGGGTAAGGGTAAGGGTAAGGGTAAGGGTAAGGGTAAGGGTAAGGGTAAGGGTAAGGGTAAGGGTAAAGGTAAGGGTAAGCCTAAGGGTAAAAGCAAGGGTAAGGGTAAGGGTAAGGGTAAGGGTAAGGGTAAGGTTAAGGGTAAGGGTAAGGGTAAGCTTAAGGGTAAAAGCAAGGGTAAGGGTAAGGGTAAGGGTACGGGTAAGGGTGAGGGTAAGGGTAAGGGTAAGGGTAAGGGTAAGGGTAAGGGTAAGGGTAAGCTTAAGGGTAAGGGTAAGGGTAAGGGTAAGGGTAAGCTTAAGGGTAAAAGCAAGGGTAAGGGTAAGGGTAAGGGTAAGGGTAAGCTTAAGGGTAAAAGCAAGGGTAAGGGTAAGGGTAAGGGTAAGGGTAAGGGTAAGGGTAAGGGTAAGGGTAAGGGTAAGCTTAAGGGTAAGGGTAAGGGTAAGGGTAAGGGTAAGCTTAAGGGTAAAAGCAAGGGTAAGGGTAAGGGTAAGGGTAAGGGTAAGGGTAAGCTTAAGGGTAAGGGTAAGGGTAAGGGTAAGGGTAAGCTTAAGGGTAAAAGCAAGGGTAAGGGTAAGGGTGAGGGTAAGGGTAAGGGTAAGGGTAAGGGTAAGGGTAAGCTTAAGGGTAAGTGTAAGGGTAAGGGTAAGGGTAAGCTTAAGGGTAAAAGCAAGGGTAAGGGTAAGGGTAAGGGTAAGGGTAAGGGTAAGGGTAAGGGTAAGGGTAAGGGTAAGGGTAAGGGTAAGGGTAAGGGTAAGGGTAAGGGAAAGCTTAAGGGTAAGGGTAAGGGTAAGGGTAAGCTTAAGGGTAAAAGCAAGGGTAAGGGTAAGGGTAAGGGTAAGGGTAAGGGTAAGGGTAAGGGTAAGGGTAAGGGTAAGCTTAAGGGTAAGGGTAAGGGTAAGGGTAAGGGTAAGCTTAAGGGTAAAAGCAAGGGTAAGGGTAAGGGTAAGGGTAAGGGTAAGGGTAAAGGTTAGGGTAAGCCTAAGGGTAAAAGCAAGGGTAAGGGTAAGGGTAAGGGTAAGGGTAAGGGTAAGGGTAAGGGTAAGGGTAAGGGTAAGGGTAAGGGTAAGGGTAAGAGTAAGGGTAAGGGTAAGGGTAAGGGTAAGGGTAAGTGTAAGCTTAAGGGTAAAAGCAAGGGTTAGGGTAAGGGTAAGGGTAAGGGTAAGGGTAAGGGTAAAGGTAAGGGTAAGTCTAAGGGTAAAAGCAAGGGTAAGGGTAAGGGTAAGGGTAAGGGTAAGGGTAAGGGTAAGGGTAAGGGTAAGGGTAAGGGTAAGGGTAAGGGTAAGGGTAAGGGTAAGGGTAAGGGTAAGGGTAAGGGTAAGGGTAAGGGTAAGCTTAAGGGTAAAAGCAAGGGTAAGGGTAAGGGTAAGGGTAAGGGTAAGGGTAAGGGTAAGGGTAAGGGTAAGGGTAAGAGTAAGGGTAAGGGTAAGGGTAAGGGTAAGGGTAAGTGTAAGCTTAAGGGTAAAAGCAAGGGTTAGGGTAAGGGTAAGGGTAAGGGTAAGGGTAAGGGTAAAGGTAAGGGTAAGCCTAAGGGTAAAAGCAAGGGTAAGGGTAAGGGTAAGGGTAAGGGTAAGGGTAAGGGTAAGGGTAAGGGTAAGGGTAAGGGTAAGGGTAAGGGTAAGGGTAAGGGTAAGGGTAAGGGTAAGGGTAAGGGTAAGGGTAAGGGTAAGGGTAAGGGTAAGGGTAAGGGTAAGCTTAAGGGTAAAAGCAAGGGTAAGGGTAAGGGAAAGGGTAAGGGTAAAGGTAAGGGTAAGGGTAAGGGTAAGGGTAAGGGTAAGGGTAAGGGTAAGCTTAAGGGTAAAAGCAAGGGTAAGGGTAAGGTTAAGGGTAAGGGTAAGGGTAAGGGTAAGGGTAAGGGTAAGGGTAAGGGTAAGGGTAAGCTTAAGGGTAAAAGCAAGGGTAAGGGTAAGGGTAAGGGTAAGGGTAAGGGTAAGGGTAAGGGTAAGGGTAAGGGTAAGGGTAAGCTTAAGGGTAAAAGCAAGGGTAAGGGTAAGGGTAAGGGTAAGGGTAAGGGTAAGGGTAAGGGTAAGGGTAAGGGTAAGGGTAAGCTTAAGGGTAAAAGCAAGGGTAAGGGTCAGGGTAAGGGTAAGGGTAAGGGTAAGGGTAAGGGTAAGGGTAAGGGTAAGGGTAAGGGTAGGGGTAAGGGTAAGGGTAAGGGTAAGGGTAAAGGTAACGGTAAGCCTTAGGGTAAAAGCAAGGGTAAGGGTAAGGGTAAGGGTAAGGGTGAGGGTAAGGGTAAGGGTAAGGGTAAGGGTAAGCTCAAGGGTAAAAGCAAGGGTAAGGGTAAGGGTGAGGGTAAGGGTAAGCCTAAGGGTAAAATCAAGGGTAAGGGTAAGGGTAAGGGTAAGGGTAAGTGTAAGCTTAAGGGTAAAAGCAAGGGTAAGGGTAAGGGTAAGGGTAAGGGTAAGGGTAAGGGTAAGGGTAAGCTTAAGGGTAAAAGCAAGGGTAAGGGTAAGGGTAAGGGTAAGGGTAAGGGTAAGGGTAAGGGTAAGGGTAAAGGTAAGGGTAAGCCTAAGGGTAAAAGCAAGGGTAAGGGTAAGGGTAAGGGTAAGGGTAAGGGTAAGGGTAAGGGTAAGGGTAAGGGTAAGGGTAAGGGTAAGGGTAAGGGTAAGGGTAAGGGTAAGGGTAAGGGTAAGGGTAAGGGTAAGCTTAAGGGTAAAAGCAAGGGTAAGGGTAAGGGTAAGGGTAAGGGTAAGGGTAAGGGTAAGCTTAAGGGTAAATGCAAGGGTAAGGGTAAGGGTAACTGTAAGGGTAAGGGTTAGGGTAAGGGTAAGGGTAAGGGTAAGGGTAAGGGTAAGCTTAAGGGTAAAAGCAAGGGTAAGGGTAAGGGTAAGGGTAAGGGTAAGGGTAAGGGTAAGCTTAAGGGTAAAAGCAAGGGTAACGGTTAGGGTAAGGGTAAGAGTAAGGGTAAGGGTAAGGGTAAGCTTAAGGGTAAAAGCAAGGGTAAGGGTAAGGGTAAGCTTAAGGGTAAAAGCAAGGGTAAGGGTAAGGGTAAGGGTAAGGGTAAGGGTTAGGGTAAGGGTAAGGGTAAGGGTAAGCTTAAGGGTAAAAGCAAGGGTAAGGGTAAGGGTAAGGGTAAGGGTAAGGGTAAGGGTAAGGGTAAGGGTAAGGGTAAGGGTAAGGGCAAGGGTAAAAGTAAGGGTAAGCCTTAGGGTAAAAGCAAGGGTAAGGGTAAGGGTAAAGGTAAGGGTAAGGGTAAGGGTAAGGCTAAGGGTAAGGGTAAGATTTAGGGTAAGCTTAAGGGTAAAAGCAAAGGTAAGGGTAAGGGTAAGGGTAAGGGTAAGGGTGAGGGTAAGGGTAAGGGTAAGGGTAAGCTTAAGGGTAAGGGTAAGGGTAAGGGTAAGGGTAAGCTTAAGGGTAAAAGCAAGGGTAAGGGTAAGGGTAAGGGTAAGGGTAAGGGTAAGGGTAAGGGTAAGCTTAAGGGTAAAAGCAAGGGTAAGAGTAAGGGTAAGGGTAAGGGTAAGGGTAAGGGTAAGGGTAAGGGTAAGGGTAAGGGTAAGGGTAAGGGTAAGGGTAAGGGTAAGGGTAAGGGTAAGGGTAAGGGTAAGGGTAAGGGTAAGGGTAAGGATAAGCTTAAGGGTAAAAGCAAGGGTAAGGGTAAGGGTAAGGGTAAGGGTAAGGGTAAGGGTAAGGGTAAAGGTAAGGGTAAGCCTAAGGGTAAAAGCAAGGGTAAGGGTAAGGGTAAGGGTAAGGGTAAGGGTAAGGGTAAGGGTTAGGGTAAGGGTAAGGGTAAGGGTAAGGGTAAGCTTAAGGGTAAAAGCAAGGGTAAGGGTAAGGGTAAGGGTAAGCTTAAGGGTAAAAGCAAGGGTAAGGGTAAGGGTAAGGGTAAGGGTAAGGGTAAGGGTAAGGGTAAGCTTTAGGGTAAAAGTAAGGGTAAGGGTAAGGGTGAGAATAAGAATGAGGGTAAGGGTAAGGGTAAGGGTAAGGGTAAGAGTAAGGGTAAGGGTAAGGGTAAGGGTAAAGGTAAAGGTAAGGGTAAGGGTAAGGGTAAGGGTTAGGGTAAGGGTAAGGGTAAGGGTAAGGGTAAGGGTAAGGGTAAGCTTAGGGGTAAAAGCAAGGGTAAGGGTAAGGGTAAGGGTAAGGGTAAGGGTAAGGGTAAGGGTAAAGGTAAGGGTAAGCCTAAGGGTAAAAGCAAGGGTAAGGGTAAGGGTAAGGTTAAGGGTAAGGGTAAGGGTAAGGGTAAGGGTAAGGGTAAGGGTAAGGGTAAGGGTAAGGGTAAGGGTAAGGGTAAGGGTAAGGGTAAGGGTAAGGGTAAGGGTAAGGGTAAGGGTAAGGGAAAGCTTAAGGGTAAGGGTAAGGGTAAGGGTAAGGGTAAGCTTAAGGGTAAAAGCAAGGGTAAGGGTAAGGGTAAGGGTAAGGGTAAGGGTAAGAGTAAGCTTAAGGGTAAAATCAAGGGTAAGGGTAAGGGTAAGGGTAAGGGTAAGGGTAAGGGTAAGGGTAAGGGTAAGGGTAAGGGTAAGGGTAAGGGTAAGGGTAAGGGTAAGCTTAAGGGTAGGGGTAAGGGTAAGGGTAAGGGTAAGCTTAAGGGTAAAAGCAAGGGTAAGGGTAAGGGTAAGGGTAAGGGTAAGGGTAAAGGTTAGGGTAAGCCTAAGGGTAAAAGCAAGGATAAGGGTAAGGGTAAGGGTAAGGGTAAGGGTAAGGGTAAGGGTAAGGGTAAGGGTAAGGGTAAGGGTAAGGGTAAGGGTAAGCTTAAGGGTAAGGGTAAGGGTAAGGGTAAGGGTAAGCTTAAGGGTAAAAGCAAGGGTAAGGGTAAGGGTAAGGGTAAGGGTAAGGGTAAAGGTTAGGGTAAGCCTAAGGGTAAAAGCAAGGATAAGGGTAAGGGTAAGGGTAAGGGTAAGGGTAAGGGTAAGGGTAAGGGTAAGGGTAAGGGTAAGCTTGAGGGTAAAAGCAAGGGTAAGGGTAAGGGTAAGGGTAAGGGTAAGGGTAAGGGTAAGGGTAAGGGTAAGGGTAAGGGTAAGGGTAAGCTTAAGGGTAAAAGCAAGGGTAAGGGTAAGGGTAAGGGTAAGGGTAAGGGTAAGGGTAAGGGTAAGGGTAAGGGTAAGAGTAAGGGTGAGGGTAAGAGTAAGGGTGAGGGTAAGGGTAAGCTTAAGGGTAAAAGCAAGGGTAAGGGTAAGGGTAAGGGAAAGGGTAAGGGTTAGGGTAAGGGTAAAGGTAAGGGTAAGCCTAAGGGTAAAAGCAAGGGTAAGGGTAAGTGTAAGGGTAAGGGTAAGGGTAAGGGTAAGGGTAAGGGTAAGGGTAAGAGTAAGGGTGAGGGTAAGGGTAAGCTTAAGGGTAAAAGCAAGGTTAAGGGTAAGGGTAAGGGTAAGGGTAAGGGTAAGCTTAAGGGTAAAAGCAAGGGTAAGGGTAAGGGTAAGGGAAAGGGTAAGGGTTAGGGTAAGGGTAAAGGTAAGGGTAAGCCTAAGGGTAAAAGCAAGGGTAAGGGTAAGGGTAAGGGTAAGGGTAAGGGTAAGGGTAAGGGTAAGGGTAAGGGTAAGAGTAAGGGTGAGGGTAAGGGTAAGCTTAAGGGTAAAAGCAAGGTTAAGGGTAAGGGTAAGGGTAAGGGTAAGCCTAAGGGTAAAAGCAAGGGTAAGGGTAAGGGTAAGGGTAAGGGTAAGGGTAAGCTTAAGGGTAAAAGCAAGGGTAAGGGTAAGGGTAAGGGTAAGGGTAAGGGTAAGGGTAAGCTTAAGGGTAAAAGCAAGGGTAAGGGTAAGGGCAAGGGTAAGGGTAAGGGTAAGGGTAAGGGTAAGGGTAAGGGTAAGCTTAAGGGTAAAAGCAAGGGTAAGGGTAAGGGTAAGGGCAAGGGTAAGGGTAAGGGTAAGGTTAAAGGTAAGGGTAAGCCTAAGGGAAAAAGCAAGGGTAAGGGTAAGGGTAAGGGAAAGGGTAAGGGTAAGGGTAAGGGTAAGGGTAAGGGTAAGAGTAAGGGTAAGGGTAAGGGTAAGGGTAAGGGTAAGGGTAAGGGTAAGCTTAAGGGTAAAAGCAAGGGTAAGGGTAAGGGTAAGGGTAAGGGTGAGCCTAAGGGTAAAAGCAAGGGTAAGGGTAAGGGTAAGGGTAAGGGTAAGGGTAAGGGTAAGAGTAAGGGTAAGGGTAAGGGTAAGGGTAAGGGTAAGGGTAAGGGTAAGCTTAAAGGTAAAAGCAAGGGTAAGGGTAAGGGTAAGGGTAAGGGTAAGGGTAAGGGTAAGGGTAAGGGTAAGGGTAAGGGTAAGGGTAAGGGTAAGGGTAAGGGTAAGGGTAAGGGTAAGGGTAAGGGTAAGGGTAAGGGTAAGGGTAAGGGTAAGGGTAAGGGTAAGCTTAAGGGTAAAAGCAAGGGTAAGGGTAAGGGTAAGGGTAAGCTTAAGGGTAAAAGCAAGGGTAAGGGTAAGGGTAAGGGTAAGGGTAAGGGTAAGGGTAAGGGTAAGCTTAAGGGTAAAAGCAAGGGTAAGAGTAAGGGTAAGGGTAAGGGTAAGGGTAAGGGTAAGGGTAAGGGTAAGGGTAAGGGTAAGGGTAAGGGTAAGGGTAAGGGTAAGGGTAAGGGTAAGGGTAAGGGTAAGGGTAAGGGTAAGGATAAGCTTAAGGGTAAAAGCAAGGGTAAGGGTAAGGGTAAGGGTAAGGGTAAGGGTAAGGGTAAGGGTAAAGGTAAGGGTAAGCCTAAGGGTAAAAGCAAGGGTAAGGGTAAGGGTAAGGGTAAGGGTAAGGGTAAGGGTAAGGGTAAGGGTTAGGGTAAGGGTAAGGGTAAGGGTAAGGGTAAGCTTAAGGGTAAAAGCAAGGGTAAGGGTAAGGGTAAGGGTAAGCTTAAGGGTAAAAGCAAGGGTAAGGGTAAGGGTAAGGGTAAGGGTAAGGGTAAGGGTAAGGGTAAGCTTTAGGGTAAAAGTAAGGGTAAGGGTAAGGGTGAGAATAAGAATGAGGGTAAGGGTAAGGGTAAGGGTAAGGGTAAGAGTAAGGGTAAGGGTAAGGGTAAGGGTAAAGGTAAAGGTAAGGGTAAGGGTAAGGGTAAGGGTTAGGGTAAGGGTAAGGGTAAGGGTAAGGGTAAGGGTAAGGGTAAGCTTAGGGGTAAAAGCAAGGGTAAGGGTAAGGGTAAGGGTAAGGGTAAGGGTAAGGGTAAGGGTAAAGGTAAGGGTAAGCCTAAGGGTAAAAGCAAGGGTAAGGGTAAGGGTAAGGTTAAGGGTAAGGGTAAGGGTAAGGGTAAGGGTAAGGGTAAGGGTAAGGGTAAGGGTAAGGGTAAGGGTAAGGGTAAGGGTAAGGGTAAGGGTAAGGGTAAGGGTAAGGGTAAGGGTAAGGGAAAGCTTAAGGGTAAGGGTAAGGGTAAGGGTAAGGGTAAGCTTAAGGGTAAAAGCAAGGGTAAGGGTAAGGGTAAGGGTAAGGGTAAGGGTAAGAGTAAGCTTAAGGGTAAAATCAAGGGTAAGGGTAAGGGTAAGGGTAAGGGTAAGGGTAAGGGTAAGGGTAAGGGTAAGGGTAAGGGTAAGGGTAAGGGTAAGGGTAAGGGTAAGCTTAAGGGTAGGGGTAAGGGTAAGGGTAAGGGTAAGCTTAAGGGTAAAAGCAAGGGTAAGGGTAAGGGTAAGGGTAAGGGTAAGGGTAAAGGTTAGGGTAAGCCTAAGGGTAAAAGCAAGGATAAGGGTAAGGGTAAGGGTAAGGGTAAGGGTAAGGGTAAGGGTAAGGGTAAGGGTAAGGGTAAGGGTAAGGGTAAGGGTAAGCTTAAGGGTAAGGGTAAGGGTAAGGGTAAGGGTAAGCTTAAGGGTAAAAGCAAGGGTAAGGGTAAGGGTAAGGGTAAGGGTAAGGGTAAAGGTTAGGGTAAGCCTAAGGGTAAAAGCAAGGATAAGGGTAAGGGTAAGGGTAAGGGTAAGGGTAAGGGTAAGGGTAAGGGTAAGGGTAAGGGTAAGCTTGAGGGTAAAAGCAAGGGTAAGGGTAAGGGTAAGGGTAAGGGTAAGGGTAAGGGTAAGGGTAAGGGTAAGGGTAAGGGTAAGGGTAAGCTTAAGGGTAAAAGCAAGGGTAAGGGTAAGGGTAAGGGTAAGGGTAAGGGTAAGGGTAAGGGTAAGGGTAAGGGTAAGAGTAAGGGTGAGGGTAAGAGTAAGGGTGAGGGTAAGGGTAAGCTTAAGGGTAAAAGCAAGGGTAAGGGTAAGGGTAAGGGAAAGGGTAAGGGTTAGGGTAAGGGTAAAGGTAAGGGTAAGCCTAAGGGTAAAAGCAAGGGTAAGGGTAAGTGTAAGGGTAAGGGTAAGGGTAAGGGTAAGGGTAAGGGTAAGGGTAAGAGTAAGGGTGAGGGTAAGGGTAAGCTTAAGGGTAAAAGCAAGGTTAAGGGTAAGGGTAAGGGTAAGGGTAAGGGTAAGCTTAAGGGTAAAAGCAAGGGTAAGGGTAAGGGTAAGGGAAAGGGTAAGGGTTAGGGTAAGGGTAAAGGTAAGGGTAAGCCTAAGGGTAAAAGCAAGGGTAAGGGTAAGGGTAAGGGTAAGGGTAAGGGTAAGGGTAAGGGTAAGGGTAAGGGTAAGAGTAAGGGTGAGGGTAAGGGTAAGCTTAAGGGTAAAAGCAAGGTTAAGGGTAAGGGTAAGGGTAAGGGTAAGCCTAAGGGTAAAAGCAAGGGTAAGGGTAAGGGTAAGGGTAAGGGTAAGGGTAAGCTTAAGGGTAAAAGCAAGGGTAAGGGTAAGGGTAAGGGTAAGGGTAAGGGTAAGGGTAAGCTTAAGGGTAAAAGCAAGGGTAAGGGTAAGGGCAAGGGTAAGGGTAAGGGTAAGGGTAAGGGTAAGGGTAAGGGTAAGCTTAAGGGTAAAAGCAAGGGTAAGGGTAAGGGTAAGGGCAAGGGTAAGGGTAAGGGTAAGGTTAAAGGTAAGGGTAAGCCTAAGGGAAAAAGCAAGGGTAAGGGTAAGGGTAAGGGAAAGGGTAAGGGTAAGGGTAAGGGTAAGGGTAAGGGTAAGAGTAAGGGTAAGGGTAAGGGTAAGGGTAAGGGTAAGGGTAAGGGTAAGGGTAAGCTTAAGGGTAAAAGCAAGGGTAAGGGTAAGGGTAAGGGTAAGGGTGAGCCTAAGGGTAAAAGCAAGGGTAAGGGTAAGGGTAAGGGTAAGGGTAAGGGTAAGGGTAAGAGTAAGGGTAAGGGTAAGGGTAAGGGTAAGGGTAAGGGTAAGGGTAAGCTTAAAGGTAAAAGCAAGGGTAAGGGTAAGGGTAAGGGTAAGGGTAAGGGTAAGGGTAAGGGTAAGGGTAAGGGTAAGGGTAAGGGTAAGGGTAAGGGTAAGGGTAAGGGTAAGGGTAAGGGTAAGGGTAAGGGTAAGGGTAAGGGTAAGGGTAAGGGTAAGGGTAAGCTTAAGGGTAAAAGCAAGGGTAAGGGTAAGGGTAAGGGTAAGGGTAAGGGTAAGGGTAAGGGTGAGGGTAAGCTTAAGGGTAAAAGCAAGGTTAAGGGTAAGGGTAAGGGTAAGCTTAAAGGTAAGGGTAAGGGTAAGGGTAAGGGTAAGCTTAAGGGTAAAAGCAAGGGTAAGGGTAAGGGTAAGGGTAAGGGTAAGGGTAAGGGTAAGGGTAAGGGTAAGGGTAAGTTTAAGGGTAAAAGCAAGGGTAAGGGTAAGGGTAAGGGTAAGGGTAAGGGTAAGTGTAAGGGTAAGAGTAAGGGTAAGGGTAAGCTTAAGGGTAAAAGCAAGGGTAAGGGTAAGGGTAAGGGTAAGGGTAAGGGTAAGGGTAAAGGTAAGGGTAAGCCTAAGGGTAAAAGCAAGGGTAAGGGTAAGGGTAAGGGTAAGGGTAAGCCTAAGGGTAAAAGCAAGGGTAAGGGTAAGGGTAAGGGTAAGGGTAAGGGTAGGGGTAATGGTTAGGGTAAAGGTAAGGGTAAGCCTAAGGGTAAAAGCAAGGGTAAGGGTAAGGGTTAGGGTAAGGGTAAGGGAAAGGGTAAGGGTAAGGGTAAGGGTAAGTGTAAGGGTAAGGGAAAGGGTAAGGGTAAGGGTAAGGGTAAGGGTGAGGGTAAGGGTAAGGGTAAGGGTAAGGGTAAGGGTAAGGGTAAGGGTAAGCTTAAGGGTAAAAGCAAGGGTAAGGGTAAGGGTAAGGGTAAGGGTAAGCTTAAGGGTAAAAGCAAGGGTAAGGGTAAGGGTAAGGGTAAGGGTAAGGGTAAGGGTAAGGGTAAGGGTAAGGGTAAGCTTAAGGGTAATGGTAAGGGTGAGGGTAAGCTTAAGGGTTAAAGCAAGGGTAAGGGTAAGGGTAAGGGTAAGGGTAAGGGTAAGGGTAAGTGTAAGGGTAAGGGTAAGGGTAAGGGTAAGCTTAAGGGTAAGAGCAAGGGTAAGGGTAAGGGTAAGGGTAAGGGTAAGGGTAAGGGTAAGGGTAAGGGTAAGCTTAAGGGTAAAAGCAAGGGTAAGGGTAAGGGTAAGCTTAAGGGTAAAAGCAAGGGAAAGGGTAAGGGTAAGGGTAAGGGTAAGGGTAAGCTTAAGGGTAAAAGCAAGGGTAAGGGTAAGGGTAAGCTTAAGGGTAAAAGCAAGGGTAAGGGTAAGGGTAAGGGTAAGGGTAAGGGTAAGGGTAAGGGTAAGGGTAAGGGTAAGGGTAAGGGTAAGGGTAAGGGTAAGGGTAAGGGTAAGGGTAAGGGTAAGGGTAAGGGTAAGGGTAAGCTTAAGGGTAAAAGCAAGGGTAAGGGTAAGGGTAAGGGTAAGGGTAAGGGTAAGGGTAAGGGTTAAGGTAAGGGTAAGCCTAAGGGTAAAAGCAAGGGTAAGGGTAAGGGTAAGGGTAAGGGTAAGGGTAAGGGTAAGGGTAAGGGTAAGGGTAAGGGTAAGGGTAAGGGAGCTTAAGGGTAAAAGCAAGGGTAAGGGTAAGGGTAAGGGTAAGGGTAAGGGTAAGGGTAAGGGTTAGGGTAAGGGTAAGCTTAAGGGTAAGGGCAAGGGTAAGGGTAAGGGTAAGCTTAAGGGTAAAAGCAAGGGTAAGGGTAAGGGTAAGGGTAAGGGTAAGGATAAGGGTAAGGGTAAAGGTAAGGGTAAGCCTAAGTGTAAAAGCAAGGGTAAGGGTAAGGGTAAGGGTAAGGGTAAGGGTAAGGGTAAGGGTAAGGGTAAGGGTAAGGGTAAGGGTAAGGGTAAGGGTAAGGGTAAGGGTAAGGGTAAGGGTAAGCTTAAGGGTAAAAGCAAGGGTAAGGGTAAGGGTAAGGGTAAGGGTAAGGGTAAGGGTAA
>CAUEHS010000226.1:0-38182 GCA_958510865.1 Myrrha octodecimguttata | reverse complement strand
CTCTTACCCTTACCCTTACCCTTACCCTTACCCTTACCCTTACCCTTACCCTTACCCTTACCCTTACCCTTACCCTTACCCTTACCCTTACCCATGCATAAGGGTAAGGGTAAGGGTAAGGTTAAGGGTAAGGGTAAGGGTAAGGGTAAGGGTAAGGGTAAGGGTAAGGGTAAGCTTAAGGGTAAGGGTAAGGGTAAGGGTAAGCTTAAGGGTAAAAGCAAGGGTAAGGGTAAGGGTGAGGGTAAGGGTAAGGGTAAGCTTAAGGGTAAAAGCAAGGGTAAGGATAAGGGTAGGTAAGGGTAAGGGTAAGGGTAAGGGTAAGGGTAAGGGTAAGGGTAAGGAAGGAGCTTAAGGGTAAGGGTAAGGGTAAGGGTAAGCTTAAGGGTAAAAGCAAGGGTAAGGGTAAGGGTAAGGGTAAGGGTAAGGGTAAAGGTAAGGGTAAGCCTAAGGGTAAAAGCAAGGGTAAGGGTAAGGGTAAGGGTAAGGGTAAGGGTAAGGGTAAGGGTAAGGGTAAGGGTAAGGGTAAGGGTAAGGGTAAGGGTAAGGGTAAGGGTAAGGGTAAGCTTAAGGGTAAAAGCAAGGGTAAGGGTAAGGGTAAGGGTAAGGGTAAGGGTAAGGGTAAGGGTAAGCTTAAGGGTAAAAGCAAGGGTAAGGGTAAGGGTAAGGGTAAGGGTAAGGGTAAGGGTAAGGGTAAGGGTAAGGGTAAGGGTAAGGGTGAGGGTAAGGGTAAGGGTAAGGGTAAGGGTAAGCTTAAGGGTAAAAGCAAGGGTAAGGGTAAGGGTAAGGGTAAGGGTAAGGGTTAGGGTAAGGGTAAAGGTAAGGGTAAGCCTAAGGGTAAAAGCAAGGGTAAGGGTAAGGGTAAGGGTAAGGGTAAGGGTAAGGGTAAGGGTAAGGGTAAGGGTGAGAGTAAGGGTAAGGGTAAGGGTAAGCTTAAGGGTAAAAGCAAGGGTAAGGGTAAGGGTAAGGGTAAGGGTAAGCCTAAGGGTAAAAGCAAGGGTAAGGGTAAGGTTAAGGGTAAGGGTAAGGGTAAGCTTAAGGGTAAAACCAAGGGTAAGGGTAAGGGTAAGGGTAAGGGTAAGGGTAAGCTTAAGGGTAAAAGCAAGGGTAAGGGTAAGGGTGAGGGTAAGGGTAAGGGTAAGGGTAAGGGTAAAGGTAAGGGTAAGCCTAAGAGTAAAAGCAAGGGTAAGGGTGAGGGTAAGGGTAAGGGTAAGGGTAAGGGTAAGGGTAAGGGTAAGGGTAAGCTTAAGGGTAAAAGCAAGGGTAAGGATAAGGGTAAGGGTAAGGGTAAGGGTAAGGGTAAGGGTAAGGGTAAGGGTAAGCTTAAGGGTAAAAGCAAGGGTAAGGGTAAGGGTAAGGGTAAGGGTAAGGGTAAGGGTAAGGGTAAGGGTAAGGGTAAGGGTAAGGGTAAGGGTAAGGGTAAGGGTAAGGGTAAGGGTAAGGGTAAGGGTAAGGGTAAGGGTAAGCTTAAGGGTAAAAGCAAGGATAAGGGTTAGGGTAAGGGTAAGGGTAAGGGTAAGGGTAAGGGTAAGCTTAAGGGTAAAAGCAAGGGTAAGGGTAAGGGTAAGGGTAAGGGTAAGGGTAAGGGTAAGGGTAAAGGTAAGGGTAAGCCTAAGGGTAAAAGCAAGGGTAAGGGTAAGGGTAAGGGTAAGGGTAAGGGTAAGGGTAAGGGTAAGGGTAAGGGTAAGGGTAAGGGTAAGGGTAAGCTTAAGGGTATAAGCAAGGGTAAGGGTAAGGGTAAGGGTGAGGGTAAGGGTAAGGGTAAGGGTAAGGGTAAGGGTAAGCTTAAGGGTAAAAGCAAGGGTAAGGGTAAGGGTAAGGGTAAGGGTAAGGGTAAGGGTAAGGGTAAGCTTAAGGGTAAAAGCAAGGGTAAGGGTAAGGGTAAGGGTAAGGGTAAGGGTAAGGGTAAGGGTAAGGGTAAGGGTAAAGGTAAGGGTAAGGGTAAAGGTAAGGTTAAGCCTAAGGGTAAAAGCAAGGGTAAGGGTAAGGGTAAGGGTAAGGGTAAGGGTAAGGGTAAGGGTAAGGGTAAGGGTAAGGGTAAGGGTAAGGGTAAGGGTAAGGGTAAGGGTAAGGGTAAGGGTAAGCTTAAGGGTAAAAGCAAGGGTAAGGGTAAGGGTAAGGGTAAGGGTAAGGGTAAGGGTAAGGGTAAGGGTAAGGGTAAGCTTAAGGGTAAAAGCAAGGGTAAGGGTAAGGGTAAGGGTAAAGGTAAGGGTAAGGGTAAGGGTAAGGGTAAGGGTAAAGGTAAGGGTAAGCCTAAGGGTCAAAGCAAGGGTAAGGGTAAAGGTAAGGGTAAGGGTAAGGGTAAGGGTAAGGGTAAGGGTAAGGGTAAGCTTAAGGGTAAAAGCAAGGGTAAGGGTAAGGGTAAGGGTAAGGGTAAGGGTAAGGGTAAGGGTAAGGGTAAGGGTAAGGGTAAGGGTAAGGGTAAGGGTAAGGGTAAGGGTAAGGGTAAGCTTAAGGGTAAGGGTAAGGGTAAGGGTATGGGTAAGCCTAAGGGTAAAGGCAAGGGTAAGTGTAAGGGTAAGGGTAAGGGTAAGGGTAAGCTTACCCTTACCCTTACCCTTACCCTTACCCTTACCCTTGCTTTTACCCTTAAGCTCACCCTTACCCTTACCCTTACCCTTACCCTTACCCTTACCCTTACCCTTATCCTTACCCTTGCTTTTACCCTTAAGCTTACTCTTACCCTAACCCTTACCCTTACCCTTACCCTTACCCTTACCCTTACCCTTACCCTTACCCTTGCTTTTACTCTTAGGCTTACCCTTACCTTTACCCTTACCCTTACCCTTACCCTTACCCTCACCCTTACCCTTACCCTTGCTTTTACCCTTAAGCTTACCCTTACCCTTACCCTTACCCTTACCCTTACCCTTGCTTTTACCCTTAAGCTTACCCTTACCCTTACCCTTAACCTTACCCTTACCCTTGCTTTTACCCTTAGGCTTACCCTTACCCTTACCCTTACCCTTACCCTTGCTTTTACCCTTAAGCTTACCCTTACCCTTACCCTTACTCTTACCCTCACCCTTACCCTTACCCTTACCCTTACCCTTACCCTTACCCTTACCCTTACCCTTACCCTTGCTTTTACCCTTAGGCTTACCCTTACTTTTACCCTTACCCTAACCCTTACCCTTACCCTTACCCTAACCCTTGCTTTTACCCTTAAGCTTACCCTTACCCTTACCCTTACCCTTACCCTTACCCTTACCCTTACCCTTACCCTTACCCTTACCCTTACCCTTACCCTTACCCTTACCCTTACCCTTGCTTTTACCCTTAAGCTTACCCTTACCCTTACCCTTACCCTTACCCTTACCCTTACCCTTACCCTTACCCTTACCCTTACCCTTGCTTTTACCCTTAAGCTTACCCTTACCCTTACCCTTACCCTTACCCTTACCCTTACCCTTACCTTTACCCTTACCCTTACCCTTACCCTTGCTTTTACCCTTAGGCTTACCCTTACCTTTACCCTTACCCTTACCCTTACCCTTACCCTTACCCTTGCTTTTACCCTTAAGCTTACCCTTACCCTTACCCTTACCCTTAAGCTTACCCTTACCCTTACCCTTACCCTTACCCTTACCCTTACCCTTACCCTTACCCTTGCTTTTACCCTTAAGCTTACCCTTACCCTTACCCTTACCCTTACCCTTACCCTTGCTTTTACCCTTAAGCTTACCCTTACCCTTACCCTTACCCTTAAGCTTACCCTTACCCTTACCCTTACCCTTACCCTTACCCTTACCCTTACCCTTACCCTTACCCTTACCCTTACCCTTACCCTTACCCTTACCCTTACCCTTACCCTTGCTTTTACCCTTAAGCTTACCCTTACCCTTACCCTTACCCTTACCCTTAAGCTTACCCTTACCCTTACCTTTACCCTTACCCTTATCCTTAACCTTACCCTTGCTTTTACCCTTAAGCTTACCCTTACCCTTACCCTTACCCTTACCCTTAAGCTTACCCTTACCCTTACCCTTACCCTTAGCCTTACACTTGCTTTTACCCTTAAGCTTACCCTTACCCTTACCCTTACCCTTAAGCTTACCCTTACCCTTACCTTTACCCTTACCCTTGCTTTGACCCTTAGGCTTACCCTTACCTTTACCCTTACCCTTACCCTTACCCTTACCCTTACCCTTACCCTTACCCTTACCCTTACCCTTAAGCTTACCCTTACCCTTACCTTTACCCTTACCCTTACCCTTAACCTTACCCTTGCTTTTACCCTTAAGCTTACCCTTACCCTTACCCTTACCCTTACCCTTACCCTTACCCTTACCCTTACCCTTGCTTTTACCCTTAAGCTTACCCTTACCCTTACCCTAAGTAAGGGTAAGGGTAAGGGTAAGGGTAAGGGTAAGGGTAAGGGTAAGGGTAAGGGTAAGGGTAAGGGTAAGGGTAAGGGTAAGGGTAAGGGTAAGCTTAAGGGTAAAAGCAAGGGTAAGGGTAAGGGTAAGGGTAAGGGTAAGGGTAAGCTTAAGGGTAAAAGCAAGGGTAAGGGTAAGGGTAAGGGTAAGGGTAAGGGTAAGGGTAAGGGTAAGGGTAAGGGTAAGGGTAAGGGTAAGGGTAAGGGTAAGCCTAAGGGTAAAAGCAAGGGTAAGGGTAAGGGTAAGGGTAAGGGTAAGCTTAAGGGTAAAAGCAAGGGTAAGGGTAAGGCTAAGGGTAAGGGTAAGGGTAAGGGTAAGGGTAAGCTTAAGGGTAAAAGCAAGGGTAAGGGTAAGGGTAAGGGTAAGGGTAAGGGTAAGGGTAAGTGTAAAGGTGAGGGTAAGCCTAAGGGTAAAAGCAAGGGTAAGGGTAAGGGTAAGGGTAAGGGTAAGGGTAAGGGTAAGGGTAGGGGTAAGAGTAAGGGTAAGGGTAAGCTTAAGGGTAAAAGCAAGGGTAAGGGTAAGGGTAAGGGTAAGGGTAAGGGTAAGCTTAAGGGTAAAAGCAAGGGTAAGGGTAAGGGTAAGGGTAAGGGTAAGGGTAAGGGTAAGGGTAAGGGTAAGGGTAAGGGAAAGGGTAAGGGTAAGGGTAAGGGTAAGCTTAAGGGTAAAAGCAAGGGTAAGGGTAAGGGTAAGGGTAAGGGTATGGGTAAGGGTAATGGTAAGGGTAAAGGTAAGGGTAAGCCTAAGGGTAAAAGTAAGGGTAAGGGTAAGGGTAAGGGTAAGGGTAAGGGTAAGGGTAAAGGTAAGGGTAAGGGTAAGCTTAAGGGTAAGGGTAAGGGTAAGGGTAAGCTTAAGGGTAAAAGCAAGGGTAAGGGTAAGGGTAAGGGTAAGGGTAAGGGTAAGCTTAAGGGTAAAAGCAAGGGTAAGGGTAAGGGTAAGGGTAAGGGTAAGGGTAAGGGTAAGGGTAAGGGTAAGGGTAAGGATAAGGGTAAGCTTAAGGGTAAGGGTAAGGGTAAGGGTAAGCTTAAGGGTAAAAGCAAGGGTAAGGGTAAGGGTAAGGGTAAGGGTAAGGGTAAAGGTAAGGGTAAGCCTAAGGGTAAAAGCAAGGGTAAGGGTAAGGGTAAGGGTAAGGGTAAGGGTAAGGGTAAGGGTAAGGGTAAGGGTAAGGGTAAGGGTAAGGGTAAGGGTAAGGGTAAGGGTAAGGGTAAGCTTAAGGGTAAAAGCAAGGGTAAGGGTAAGGGTAAGGGTGAGGGTAAGGGTAAGGGTAAGGGTAAGGGTAAGGGTAAGGGTAAGGGTAAGGGTAAGGGTAAGGGTAAGGGTAAGGGTAAGGGTAAGGGTAAGGGTAAGCTTAAGGGTAAAAGCAAGGGTAAGGGTAAGGGTAAGGGTAAGGGTAAGGGTAAGGGTAAGGGTAAGGGTAAGGGTAAGGGTAAGGGTAAGGGTAAGGGTAAGGGTAAGGGTAAGGGTAAGGGTAAGCTTAAGGGTAAAAGCAAGGGTAAGGGTAAGGGTAAGGGTAAGGGTAAGGGTTAGGGTAAGGGTAAAGGTAAGGGTAAGCCTAAGGGTAAAAGCAAGGGTAAGGGTAAGGGTAAGGGTAAGGGTAAAGGTAAGGGTAAGGGTAAGGGTAAGGGTAAGGGTAAGGGTAAGAGTAAGGGTAAGGGTAAGGGTAAGCTTAAGGGTAAAAGCAAGGGTAAGGGTAAGGGTAAGGGTAAGGGTAAGCCTAAGGGTAAAAGCAAGGGTAAGGGTAAGGTTAAGGGTAAGGGTAAGGGTAAGCTTAAGGGTAAAACCAAGGGTAAGGGTAAGGGTAAGGGTAAGGGTAAGGGTAAGCTTAAGGGTAAAAGCAAGGGTAAGGGTAAGGGTGAGGGTAAGGGTAAGGGTAAGGGTAAGGGTAAGGGTAAAGGTAAGGGTAAGCCTAAGAGTAAAAGCAAGGGTAAGGGTAAGGGTAAGGGTAAGGGTAAGGGTAAGGGTAAGGGTAAGGGTAAGGGTAAGGGTAAGGGTAAGCTTAAGGGTAAAAGCAAGGGTAAGGATAAGGGAAAGGGTAAGGGTAAGGGTAAGGGTAAGGGTAAGGGTAAGGGTAAGCTTAAGGGTAAAAGCAAGGGTAAGGGTAAGGGTAAGGGTAAGGGTAAGGGTAAGGGTAAGGGTAAGGGTAAGGGTAAGGGTAAGGGTAAGGGTAAGGGTAAGGGTAAGGGTAAGGGTAAGGGTAAGGGTAAGGGTAAGGGTAAGGGTAAGGGTAAGGGTAAGGGTAAGCTTAAGGGTAAAAGCAAGGATAATGGTTAGGGTAAGGGTAAGGGTAAGGGTAAGGGTAAGGGTAAGCTTAAGGGTAAAAGCAAGGGTAAAGGTAAGGGTAAGGGTCAGGGTAAGGGTAAGGGTAAGGGTAAAGGTAAGGGTAAGCCTAAGGGTAAAAGCAAGGGTAAGGGTAAGGGAAAGGGTAAGGGTAAGGGTAAGGGTAAGGGTAAGGGTAAGGGTAAGGGTAAGGGTAAGGGTAAGCTTAAGGGTATAAGCCAGGGTAAGGGTAAGGGTAAGGGTGAGGGTAAGGGTAAGGGTAAGGGTAAGGGTAAGGGTAAGCTTAAGGGTAAAAGCAAGGGTAAGGGTAAGGGTAAGGGTAAGGGTAAGGGTAAGGGTAAGGGTAAGGGTAAGGGTAAGCTTAAGGGTGAAAGCAAGGGTAAGGGTAAGGGTAAGGGTAAGGGTAAGGGTAAGGGTAAGGGTAAGGGTAAGGGTAAGGGTAAGGGTAAGGGTAAAGGTAAGGTTAAGCCTAAGGGTAAAAGCAAAGGTAAGGGTAAGGGTAAGGGTAAGGGTAAGGGTAAGGGTAAGGGTAAGGGTAAGGGTAAGGGTAAGGGTAAGGGTAAGGGTAAGGGTAAGGGTAAGGGTAAGGGTAAGCTTAAGGGTAAAAGCAAGGGTAAGGGTAAGGGTAAGGGTAAGGGTAAGGGTAAGGGTAAGGGTAAGGGTAAGGGTAAGCTTAAGGGTAAAAGCAAGGGTAAGGGTAAGGGTAAGGGTAAAGGTAAGGGTAAGGGTAAGGGTAAGGGTAAGGGTAAGGGTAAAGGTAAGGGTAAGCCTAAGGGTCAAAGCAAGGGTAAGGGTAAAGGTAAGGGTAAGGGTAAGGGTAAGGGTAAGGGTAAGGGTAAGGGTAAGTTTAAGGGTAAAAGCAAGGGTAAGGGTAAGGGTAAGGGTAAGGGTAAGGGTAAGGGTAAGGGTAAGGGTAAGGGTAAGGGTAAGGGTAAGGGTAAGCTTAAGAGTAAGGGTAAGGGTAAGGGTATGGGTAAGCCTAAGGGTAAAAGCAAGGGTAAGTGTAAGGGTAAGGGTAAGGGTAAGGGTAAGCTTACCCTTACCCTTACCCTTACCCTTACCCTTACCCTTACCCTTACCCTTACCCTTATCCTTACCCTTGCTTTTACCCTTAAGCTTACCCTTACCCTAACCCTTACCCTTACCCTTACCCTTACCCTTACCCTTACCCTTACCCTTGCTTTTACTCTTAGGCTTACCCTTACCTTTACCCTTACCCTTACCCTTACCCTTACCCTCACCCTTACCCTTACCCTTGCTTTTACCCTTAAGCTTACCCTTACCCTTACCCTTACCCTTACCCTTACACTTGCTTTTACCCTTAAGCTTACCCTTAGCCTTACCCTTAACCTTACCCTCACCCTTGCTTTTACCCTTAGGCTTACCCTTACCCTTACCCTTACCCTTACCCTTGCTTTTACCCTTAAGCTTACCCTTACCCTTACCCTTACTCTTACCCTTACCCTTACTCTTACCCTTACCCTTACCCTTACCCTTACCCTTACCCTTACCCTTACCCTTACCCTTGCTTTTACCCTTAGGCTTACCCTTACCTTTACCCTTACCCTAACCCTTACCCTTACCCTTACCCTTACCCTTACCCTTACCCTTGCTTTTACCCTTAAGCTTACCCTTACCCTTACCCTTACCCTTACCCTTACCCTTACCCTTACCCTTACCCTTACCTTTACCCTTGCTTTTACCCTTAAGCTTACCCTTACCCTTACCCTTACCCTTACCCTTACCCTTACCCTTACCCTTACCCTTACCCTTACCCTTACCCTTACCCTTGCTTTTACCCTTAAGCTTACCCTTACCCTTACCCTTACCCTTACCCTTACCCTTACCCTTACCCTTACCCTTACCCTTACCCTTACCCTCACCCTTACCCTTACCCTTGCTTTTACCCTTAAGCTTACCCTTACCCTTACCCTTACCCTTACCCTTACCCTTGCTTTTACCCTTAAGCTTACCCTTACCCTTACCCTTACCCTTAAGCTTACCCTTACCCTTACCCTTACCCTTACCCTTACCCTTACCCTTACCCTTACCCTTACCCTTACCCTTGCTTTTACCCTTAAGCTTACCCTTACCCTTACCCTTACCCTTACCCTTACCCTTACCCTTACCCTTACCCTTACCCTTACCCTTACCCTTGCTTTTACCCTTAAGCTTACCCTTACCCTTACCCTTACCATTAAGCTTACCCTTACCCTTACCCTTACCCTTACCCTTACCCTTACCCTTACCCTTACCCTTACCCTTACCCTTACCCTTGCTTTTACCCTTAAGCTTACCCTTACCCTTACCCTTGCTTTTACCCTTAAGCTTACCCTTACCCTTACCCTTACCCTTAAGCTTACCCTTACCCTTACCCTTACCCTTACCCTTACCCTTACCCTTACCCTTACCCTTACCCTTACCCTTACCCTTACCCTTACCCTTGCTTTTACCCTTAAGCTTACCCTTACCCTTACCCTTACCCTTACCCTTAAGCTTACCCTTACCCTTACCTTTACCCTTACCCTTACCCTTAACCTTACCCTTGCTTTTACCCTTAAGCTTACCCTTACCCTTACCCTTACCCTTACCCTTAAGCTTACCCTTACCCTTACCCTTACCCTTAGCCTTACACTTGCTTTTACCCTTAAGCTTACCCTTACCCTTACCCTTTAACCCTTAATCTTACCCTTACCCTTACCCTTACCCTTACCCTTACCCTTACCCTTACCCTTACCCTTACCCTTACCCTTGCTTTTACCCTTAAGCTTACCCTTACCCTTACCCTAAGTAAGGGTAAGGGTAAGGGTAAGGGTAAGGGTAAGGGTAAGGGTAAGGGTAAGGGTAAGGGTAAGGGTAAGGGTAAGGGTAAGCTTAAGGGTAAAAGCAAGGGTAAGGGTAAGGGTAAGGGTAAGGGTAAGGGTAAGGGTAAGGGTAAGGGTAAGGGTAAGGGTAAGGGTAAGGGTAAGGGTAAGGGTAAGGGTAAGGGTAAGGGTAAGGGTAAGGGTAAGCTTAAGGGTAAGGGTAAGGGTAAGTGTAAGGGTAAGCCTAAGGGTAAAAGCAAGGGTAAGGGTAAGGGTAAGGGTAAGGGTAAGCTTAAGGGTAAAAGCAAGGGTAAGGGTAAGGCTAAGGGTAAGGGTAAGGGTAAGGGTAAGGGTAAGCTTAAGGGTAAAAGCAAGGGTAAGGGTAAGGGTAAGGGTAAGGGTAAGGGTAAGGGTAAAGGTGAGGGTAAGCCTAAGGGTAAAAGCAAGGGTAAGGGTAAGGGTAAGGGTAAGGGTAAGGGTAAGGGTAAGGGTAAGGGTAGGGGTAAGAGTAAGGGTAAGGGTAAGCTTAAGGGTAAAAGCAAGGGTAAGGGTAAGGGTAAGGGTAAGGGTAAGGGTAAGGGTAAGGGTAAGCTTAAGGGTAAAAGCAAGGGTAAGGGTAAGGGTAAGGGTAAGGGTAAGGGTAAGGGTAAGGGTAAGGGTAAGGGTAAGGGAAAGGGTAAGGGTAAGGGTAAGGGTAAGCTTAAGGGTAAAAGCAAGGGTAAGGGTAAGGGTAAGGGTAAGGGTATGGGTAAGGGTAATGGTAAGGGTAAAGGTAAGGGTAAGCCTAAGGGTAAAAGTAAGGGTAAGGGTAAGGGTAAGGTAAGGGTAAGGGTAAGGGTAAGGGTAAGGGTAAGGGTAAGGGTAAGGGTAAGGGTAAGGGTAAGGGTAAGGGTAAGGGTAAGGGTAAGGGTAAGGGTAAGGGTAAGGGTAAGCTTAAGGGTAAAAGCAAGGGTAAGGGTAAGGGTAAGGGTGAGAGTAAGGGTAAGGGTAAGGGTAAGCTTAAGGGTAAGGGTAAGGGTAAGGGTAAGGGTAAGGGTAAGCTTAAGGGTAAAAGCAAGGGTAAGGGTAAGGGTAAGGGTAAGGGTAAGGGTAAGCTTAAGGGTAAAAGCAAGGGTAGGGGTAAGGGTAAGGGTAAGGGTAAGGGTAAGGGTAAGAGTAAGCTTAAGGGTAAGGGTAAGGGTAAGGGTAAGGGTAAGCTTAAGGGTAAAAGCAAGGGTAAGGGTAAGAGTAAGGGTAAGGGTAAGGGTAAAGGTAAGGGTAAGGGTAAGGGTGAGCTTAAGGGTAAAAGCAAGGGTAAGGGTAAGGGTAAGGATAAGGGTAAGGGTAAGGGTAAGGGTAAGGGTAAGGGTAAGCTTAAGGGTAAAAGCAAGATTAAGGGTAAGGGTAAGGGTAAGGGTAAGGGTAAGGGTAAGGGTAAGGGTAAAGGTAAGGGTAAGCCTAGGGGTAAAAGCAAGGGTAAGGGTAAGGGTGAGGGTAAGGGTAAGAGTAAGGGTAAGGGTAAGGGTAAGGGTAAGCTTAAGGGTAAAAGCAAGGGTAAGGGTAAGGGTAAGGGTAAGGGTAAGCCTAAGGGTAAAAGCAAGGGTGAGGGTAAGGGTAAGGGTAAGGGTAAGGGTAAGCTTAAGGGTAAAAGCAAGGGTAAGGGTAAGGGTAAGGGTAAGGGTAAGGGTAAGGGTAAGGGTAAGCTTAAGGGTTAAAAGCAAGGGTGAGGGTAAGGGTAAGGGTAAGGGTAAGGGTAAAGGTAAGGGTAAGGGTAAGGGTAAGGGTAAGGGTAAGGGTAAGCTTAAGGGTAAAAGCAAGGGTAAGGGTAAGGGTAAGGGTAAGGGTAAGGGTAAGGGTAAGGGTAAGGGTAAGGTAAGGGTAAGGGTAAGGGTAAGGGTAAGGGTAAGCTTAAGGGTAAAAGCAAGGATAAGGGTAAGGGTAAGGGTAAGGGTAAGGGTAAAGATAAGGGTAAGCCTAAGGGTAAAAGCAAGGGTAAGGGTAAGGGTAAGGGTAAGGGTAAGGGTAAGGGTAAGGGTAAGGGTAAGGGTAAGGGTAAGGGTAAGGGTAAGGGTAAGGGTAAGGGTAAGGGTAAGGGTAAGGGTAAGGGAAGGGTAAGGGTAAGGGTAAGGGTAAGGGTAAGGGTAAGGGTAAGGGTAAGGGTAAGGGTAAGGGTAAGGGTAAGGGTAAGGGTAAGGGTAAGGGTAAGGGTAAGGGTAAGGGTAAGGGTAAGGGTAAGCTTAAGGGTAAAAGCAAGGGTAAGGGTAAGGGTAAGGGTAAGGGTAAGGGTAAGCCTAAGGGTAAAAGCAAGGGTAAGGGTAAGGGTAAGGGTAAGGGTAAGGGTAAGCTTAAGGGTAAAAGCAAGGGTAAGGGTAAGGGTAAGGGTAAGGGTAAGGGTAAGGGTAAGGGTAAGGGTAAGCTTAAGGGTAAAAGCAAGGGTAAGGGTAAGGGTAAGGGTAAGGGTAAGAGTAAGGGTAAGGGTAAAGGTAAGGGTAAGCCTAAGGGTAAAAGCAAGGGTAAGGGTAAGGGTAAGGGTAAGGGTAAGGGTAAGGGTAAGGGTAAGGGTAAGGGTGAGGGTAAGGGTAAGGGTAAGCTTAAGGGTAAAAGCAAGGGTAAGGGTAAGGGTAAGGGTAAGGGTAAGGGTAAGGGTAAGTGTAAGGGTAAGGGTAAGGGTAAGCTTAAGGGTAAGGGTAAGGGTAAGGGTTAGGGTAAGCTTAAGGGTAAAAGCAAGGGTAAGGGTAAGGGTAAGGGTAAGGGTAAGCTTAAGGGTAAAAGCAAGGGTAAGGGTAAGGGTAAGGGTAAGGGTAAGGGTAAGGGTAAGGGTAAGGGTAAGGGTAAGTGTAAGCTTAAGGGTAAGGGTAAGGGTAAGGGTAAGGGTAAGCTTAAGGGTAAAAGCAAGGGTAAGGGTAAGGGTAAGGGTAAGGGTAAGCTTAAGGGTAAGGGTAAGGGTAAGGGTAAGGGTAAGCTTAAGGGTAAAAGCAAGGGTAAGGTTAAGGGTAAGGGTAAGGGTAAGGGTAAGGGTAAGGGTAAGGGTAAGGGTAAGGGTGAGCTTAAGGGTAAGGGTAAGGGTAAGGGTAAGGGTAAGCTTAAGGGTAAAAGCAAGGGTAAGGGTAAGGGCAAGGGTAAGGGTAAGGGTAAGGGTAAGGGTAAGGGTAAGGGTAAGGGTAAGGGTAAGGGTAAGGGTAAGGGTAAGGGTAAGCTTAAGGGTAAGGGTAAGGGTAAGCTTAAGGGTAAAAGCAAGGGTAAGGGTAAGGGTAAGGGTAAGGGTAAGGGTAAGCTTAAGGGTAAAAGCAAGGGTAAGGGTAAGGGTAAGGGTAAGGGTAAGGGTAAGGGTAAGGGTAAGGGTAAGTGTAAGGGTAAGGGTAAGGGTAAGCTTAAGGGTAAGGGTAAGGGTAAGGGTAAGCTTAAGGGTAAAAGCAAGGGTAAGGGTAAGGGTAAGGGTAAGGGTAAGGGTAAAGGTAAGGGTAAGCCTAAGGGTAAAAGCAAGGGTAAGGGTAAGGGTAAGGGTAAGGGTAAGGGTAAGGGTAAGGGTAAGGGTAAGGGTAAGGGTAAGGGTAAGGGTAAGGGTAAGCTTAAGGGTAAAAGCAAGGGTAAGGGTAAGGGTAAGGGTAAGGGTAAGGGTAAGGGTAAGGGTAAGCTTAAGGGTAAAAGCAAGGGTAAGGGTAAGGGTAAGGGTAAGGGTAAGGGTAAGGGTAAGGGTAAGGGTAAGCTTAAGGGTAAAAGCAAGGGTAAGTGTAAGGGTAAGGGTAAGGGTAAGGGTTAGGGTAAGGGTAAAGGTAAGGGTAAGCCTAAGGGTAAAAGCAAGGGTAAGGGTAAGGGTAAGGGTAAGGGTAAGGGTAAGGGTAAGGGTAAGGGTAAGGGTAAGGGTAAGGGTAAGAGTAAGGGTAAGGGTAAGGGTAAGCTTAAGGGTTAAAGCAAGGGTAAGGGTAAGGGTAAGGGTAAGGGTAAGCCTAAGGGTGAAAGCAAGGGTAAGGGTAAGGTTAAGGGTAAGGGTAAGGGTAAGCTTAAGGGTAAAAGCAAGGGTAAGGGTAAGGGTAAGGGTAAGGGTAAGGGTAAGCTTAAGGGTAAAAGCAAGGGTAAGGGTAAGGGTGAGGGTAAGGGTAAGGGTAAGGGTAAGGGTAAAGGTAAGGGTAAGCCTAAGGGTAAAAGCAAGGGTAAGGGTAAGGGTAAGGGTAAGGGTAAGGGTAAGGGTAAGGGTAAGGGTAAGGGTAAGGGTAAGGGTAAGGGTAAGCTTAAGGGTAAAAGCAAGGGTAAGGATAAGGGTAAGGGTAAGGGTAAGGGTAAGGGTAAGGGTAAGGGTAAGGGTAAGCTTAAGGGTAAAAGCAAGGGTAAGGGTAAGGGTAAGGGTAAGGGTAAGGGTAAGGGTAAGGGTAAGGGTAAGGGTAAGGGTAAGCTTAAGGGTAAAAGCAAGGGTAAGGGTTAGGGTAAGGGTAAGGGTAAGGGTAAGGGTAAGGGTAAGCTTAAGGGTAAAAGCAAGGGTAAGGGTAAGAGTAAGGGTAAGGGTAAGGGTAAGGGTAAAGGTAAGGGTAAGCCTAAGGGTAAAAGCAAGGGTAAGGGTAAGGGTAAGGGTAAGGGTAAGGGTAAGGGTAAGGGTAAGGGTAAGGGTAAGGGTAAGGGTAAGGGTAAGGGTAAGGGTAAGTGTAAGCTTAAGGGTATAAGCAAGGGTAAGGGTAAGGGTAAGGGTGAGGGTAAGGGTAAGGGTAAGGGTAAGGGTAAGGGTAAGCTTAAGGGTAAAAGCAAGGGTAAGGGTAAGGGTAAGAGTAAGGGTAAGGGTAAGGGTAAGGGTAAGCTTAAGGGTAAAAGCAAGGGTAAGGGTAAGGGTAAGGGTAAGGGTAAGGGTAAGGGTAAGGGTAAGGGTAAGGGTAAGGGTAAGGGTAAGGGTAAGGGTAAGGGTAAGGGTAAGGGTAAGGGTAAGGGTAAGGGTGAGGGTAAGGGTAAGGGTAAGGGTAAAGGTAAGGTTAAGCCTAAGGGTAAAAGCAAGGGTAAGGGTAAGGGTAAGGGTAAGGGTAAGGGTGAGGGTAAGGGTAAGGGTAAGGGTAAGGGTAAGGGTAAGGGTAAGCTTAAGGGTAAAAGCAAGGGTAAGGGTAAGGGTAAGGGTAAGGGTAAGGGTAAGCCTAAGGGTAAAAGCAAGGGTAAGGGTAAGGGTAAGGGTAAGGGTAAGGGTAAGCTTAAGGGTAAAAGCAAGGGTAAGGGTGAGGGTAAGGGTAAGGGTAAGGGTAAGGGTAAGGGTAAGCTTAAGGGTAAAAGCAAGGGTAAGGGTAAGGGTAAGGGTAAGGGTTAGGGTAAGGGTAAGGGTAAGGGTAAAGGTAAGGGTAAGCCTAAGGGTCAAAGCAAGGGTAAGGGTAAGGGTAAGGGTAAGGGTAAGGGTAAGGGTAAGGGTAAGGGTAAGGGTAAGGGTAAGGGTAAGCTTAAGGGTAAAAGTAAGGGTAAGGGTAAGGGTAAGGGTAAGGGTAAGGGTAAGGGTAAGGGTAAGGGTAAGCTTAAGGGTAAGGGTAAGGGTAAGGGTAAGGGTAAGCCTAAGGGTAAAAGCAAGGGTAAGTGTAAGGGTAAGGGTAAGGGTAAGGGTAAGCTTAAGGGTAAAAGCAAGGGTAAGGGTAAGGGTAAGGGTAAGGGTAAGGGTAAGGGTAAGGGTAAGGGTAAGGGTAAGGGTAAGGGTAAGGGTAAGGGTAAGCTTAAGGGTAAAAGCAAGGGTAAGGGTAAGGGTAAGGGTAAGGGTTAGGGTAAGGGTAAGGCTAAAGGTAAGGGTAAGCCTAAGGGTAAAAGCAAGGGTAAGGGTAAGGGTAAGGGTAAGGGTAAGGGTAAGGGTAAGGGTAAGGGTAAGGGTAAGGGTAAAGGTAAGGGTAAGGGTAAGCTTAAGGGTAAAAGCAAGGGTAAGGGTAAGGGTAAGGGTAAGGGTAAGAGTAAGGGTAAGGGTAAGGGTAAGCTTAAGGGTAAAAGCAAGGGTAAAAGCAAGGGTAAGGGTAAGGGTAAGGGTAAGGGTAAGGGTAAGGGTAAGGGTAAGGGTAAGGGTAAGGGTAAGGGTAAGGGTAAGGGTAAGGGTAAGCTTAAGGGTAAAAGCAAGGGTAAGGGTAAGGGTAAGGGTAAGGGTAAGGGTAAGGGTAAGGGTAAGGGTAAGGGTAAGGGTAAGGGTAAGGGTAAGGGTAAGGGTAAGGGTAATGGTAAGGGTAAAGGTAAGGGTAAGAGTAAGGGTAAGGGTAAGGGTAAGCTTAAGGGTAAAAGCAAGGGTAAGGGTAAGGGTAAGGGTAAGGGTAAGGGTAAGGGTAAGCTTAAGGGTAAAAGCAAGGGTAAGGGTAAGGTTAAGGGTAAGGGTAAGGGTAAGGGTAAGGGTAAGCTTAAGGGTAAGGGTAAGGGTAAGGGTAAGGGTAAGCTTAAGGGTAAAAGCAAGGGTAAGGGTAAGGGTAAGGGTAAGGGTAAGGGTAAGCTTAAGGGTAAAAGCAAGGGTAAGGGTAAGGGTAAGGGTAAGGGTAAGGGTAAGGGTAAGGGTAAGCTTAAGGGTAAGGGTAAGGGTAAGGGTAAGGGTAAGCTTAAGGGTACAAGCAAGGGTAAGGGTCAGGGTAAGGGTAAGTGTAAGCGTAAGGGTAAGGGTAAGGGTAAGGGTGAGCTTAAGGGTAAAAGCAAGGGTAAGGGTAAGGTCAAGGGTAAGGGTAAGGGTAAGGGTAAGGGTAAGGGTTAGCTTAAGGGTAAAAGCAAGGGTAAGGGTAAGGGTAAGGGTAAGGGTAAGGGTAAGGGTAAGGATAAGGGTAAGGGTAAAGGTAAGGGTAAGCCTAAGGGTAAAAGCAAGGGTAAGGGTAAGGGTAAGGGTAAGGGTAAGAGTAAGGGTAAGGGTAAGGGTAAGGGTAAGCTTAAGGGTAAAAGCAAGGGTAAGGGTAAGGGTAAGGGTAAGGGTAAGGGTAAGCCTAAGGGTAAAAGCAAGGGTAAGGGTAAGGGTAAGGGTAAGGGTAAGGGTAAGCTTAAGGGTAAAAGCAAGGATAAGGGTAAGGGTAAGGGTAAGGGTAAGGGAAAGGGTAAGGGTAAGCTTAAGGGTAAAAGCAAGGGTGAGGGTAAGGGTAAGGGTAAGGGTAAGGGTAAGGGTAAGGGTAAGGGTAAGCTTAAGCGTAAAAGCAAGGGTAATGGTAAGGGTAAGGGTAAGGGTAAGGGTAAGGGTAAGGGTAAGGGTAAGCTTAAGGGTAAAAGCAAGGGTAAGGGTAAGGGAAAGGGTAAGGGTAAGCCTAAGGGTAAAAGCAAGGGTAAGGGTAAGGGTAAGGGTAAGGGTAAGGGTAAGCTTAAGGGTAAAAGCAAGAGTAGAGGTAAGGGTAAGGGTAAGGGTAAGGGTAAGGGTAAGCTTAAGGGTAAAAGCAAGGGTAAGGGTAAAGGTAAGGGTAAGGGTAAGGGTAAGGGTAAGGGTAAGGGTAAGGGTAAAGGTAAGGGTAAGCCTAAGGGTAAAAGCAAGGGTAAGGGTAAGGGTAAGGGTAAGGGTAAGGGTAAGGTTAAGGGTAAGGGTAAGGGTAAGCTTAAGGGTAAAAGCAAGGGTAAGGGTAAGGGTAAGGGTAAGGGTAAGGGTAAGGGTAAGGGTAAGGGTAAGGGTAAGGGTAAGGGTAAGGGTAAGGGTAAGGGTAAGGGTAAGGGTAAGGGTAAGGGTAAGGGTAAGCTTAAGGGTAAGGGTAAGGGTAAGCTTAATGGTAAAAGCAAGGGTAAGGGTAAGGGTAAGGGTGAGGGTAAGCTTAAGGGTAAAAGCAAGGGTAAGGGAAAGGGTAAGGGTAAGGGTAAGGGTAAGGGTAAGGGTAAGGGTAAGGGTAAGGGTAAGCTTAAGGGTAAGGGTAAGGGTAAGGGTAAGGGTAAGCTTAAGGGTAAAAGCAAGGGTAAGGGTAAGGGTAAGGGTAAGGGTAAGGGTAAGGGTAAGGGTAAGGGTAAGGGTAAGGGTAAGGGTAAGCTTAAGGGTAAAAGCAAGGGTAAGGGTAAGGGTGAGGGTAAGGGTAAGGGTAAGGGTAAGGGTAAGCTTAAGGGTAAGGGTAAGGGTAAGGGTAAGGGTAAGCTTAAGGGTAAAAGCAAGGGTAAGGGTAAGGGTAAGGGTAAGGGTAAGGGTAAGGGTAAGGGTAAGGGTAATGGTAAGGGTAAGGGTAAGGGAAAGCTTAAGGGTAAGGGTAAGGGTAAGGGTAAGGGTAAGCTTAAGGGTAAAAGCAAGGGTAAGGGTAAGGGTAAGGGTAAGGGTAAGGGTAAGCTTAAGGGTAAAAGCATGGGTAAGGGTAAGGGTAAGGGTAAGGGTAAGGGTAAGGGTAAGGGTAAGGGTAAGGGTAAGGGTAAGGGTAAGGGTAAGGGTAAGCTTAAGGGTAAGGGTAAGGGTAAGGGTAAGCTTAAGGGTAAAAGCAAGGGTAAGGGTAAGGGTAAGGGTAAGGGTAAGGGTAAAGGTAAGGGTAAGCCTAAGGGTAAAAGCAAGGATAAGGGTAAGGGTAAGGGTAAGGGTAAGGGTAATGGTAAGGGTAAGGGTAAGGGTAAGGGTAAGCTTAAGGGTAAAAGCAAGGGTAAGGGTAAGGGTAAGGGTAAGGGTAAGGGTAAGGGTAAGGGTAAGGGTAAGGGTAAGGGTAAGGGTAAGGGTAAGGGTAAGCTTAAGGGTAAAAGCAAGGGTAAGGGTAAGGGTAAGGGTAAGGGTAAGGGTAAGGGTAAGGGTAAGCTTAAGGGTATAAGCAAGGGTAAGGGTGAGGGTAAGGGTAAGGGTAAGGGTTAGGGTAAGGGTAAAGGTAAGGGTAAGCCTAAGGGTAAAAGCAAGGGTAAGGGTAAGGGTAAGGGTAAGGGTAAGGGTAAGGGTAAGGGTAAGGGTAAGGGTAAGGGTAAGGGTAAGGGTAAGGGTAAGGGTAAGAGTAAGGGTAAGGGTAAGAGTAAGGGTAAGGGTAAGGGTAAGCTTAAGGGTAAAAGCAAGGGTAAGGGTAAGGGTAAGGGTAAGCCTAAGGGTAAAAGCAAGGGTAAGGGTAAGGGTAAGGGTAAGGGTAAGGGTAAGCTTAAGGGTAAAAGCAAGGGTAAGGGTAAGGGTAAGGGTAAGGGTAAGGGTAAGGGTAAGCTTAAGGGTAAAAGCAAGGGTAAGGGTAAGGGTAAGGGTAAGGGTAAGGGTAAAGGTAAGGGTAAGCCTAAGGGTAAAAGCGAGGGTAAGGGTAAGGGTAAGGGTAAGGGTAAGGGTAAGGGTAAGCTTAAGGGTAAAAGCAAGGGTAAGGGTAAGGGTAAGGGTAAGGGTGAGGGTAAGGGTAAGGGTAAGGGTGAGGGTAAGGGTAAGCTTAAGGGTAAAAGCAAGGCTAAGGGTAAGGGTAAGGGTAAGGGTAAGGGTAAGGGTAAGGGTAAAGGTAAGGGTAAGGGTAAGGTTAAGGGTAAGGGTAAGGGTAAGGGTAAGCTTAAGGGTAAAAGCAAGGGTAAGGGTTAGGGTAAGGGTAAGGGTAAGGGTTAGGGTAAGGGTAAGGGTAAGCTTAAGGGTAAAAGCAAGGGTAAGGGTAAGGGTAAGGGTAAGGGTAAGGGTAAGGGTAAGGGTAAGGGTAAGGGTAAGGGTAAGGGTAAGGGTAAGCTTAAGGGTAAAAGCAAGGGTAGGGGTAAGGGTAAGGGTAAGGGTAAGGGTAAGGGTAAGGGTAAGGGTAAGCTTAAGGGTAAAAGCAAGGGTAAGGGTAAGGGTAAGGGTAAGGGTAAGGGTTAGGGTAAGGGTAAAGGTAAGGGTAAGCCTAAGGGTAAAAGCAAGGGTAAGGGTAAGGGTTAGGGTAAGGGTAAGGGTAAGGGTAAGGGTAAGGGTAAGGGTAAGGGTAAGGGTAAGAGTAAGGGTAAGGGTAAGGGTAAGCTTAAGGGTAAAAGCAAGGGTAAGGGTAAGGGTAAGGGTAAGGGTAAGCCTAAGGGTAAAAGCAAGGGTAAGGGTAAGGGTAAGGTTAAGGGTGAGGGTAAGCTTAAGGGTAAAAGCAAGGGTAAGGGTAAGGGTAAGGGTAAGGGTAAGGGTAAGGGTAAGGGTAAGCTTAAGGGTAAAAGCAAGGGTAAGGGTAAGGGTAAGGGTAAGGGTAAGGGTAAGGGTAAGGGTAAGGGTAAGGGTAAGGGTAAAGGTAAGGGTAAGCCTAAGGGTAAAAGCAAGGGTAAGGGTAAGGGTAAGGGTAAGTTTAAGGGTAAGCTTAAGGGTAAAAGCAAGGGTAAGGGTAAGGGTAAGGGTAAGGGTAAGGGTAAGGGTAAGGGTAAGGGTAAGGGTAAGGGTAAGGGTAAGGGTAAGGGTAAGCTTAAGGGTAAAAGCAAGGGTAAGGGTAAGGGTAAGGGTAAGGGTAAGGGTAAGGGTAATGGTAAGCTAAAGGGTAAAAGCAAGGGTAAGGGTTAGGGTAAGGGTAAGGGTAAGGGTAAGGGTAAGGGTAAGCTTAAGGGTAAAAGCAAGGGTAAGGGTAAGGGTAAGGGTAAGGGTAAGGGTAAGGGTAAGGGTAAGGGTAAGGGTAAGGGTAAAGGTAAGGGTAAGCCTAAGGGTAAAAGCAAGGGTAAGGGTAAGGGTAAGGGTAAGGGTAAGGGTAAGGGTAAGGGTAAGGGTAAGGGTAAGGGTAAGGGTAAGGGTAAGGGTAAGGGTAAGGGTAAGGGTAAGGGTAAGGGTAAGCTTAAGGGTATAAGCAAGGGTAAGGGTAAGGGTAAGGGTGAGGGTAAGGGTAAGGGTAAGGGTAAGGGTAAGGGTAAGCTTAAGGGTAAAAGCAAGGGTAAGGGTAAGGGTAAGGGTAAGGGTAAGGGTAAGGGTAAGGGTAAGCTTAAGGGTAAAAGCAAGGGTAAGGGTAAGGGTAAGGGTAAGGGTAAGGGTAAGGGTAAGGGTAAGGGTAAGGGTAAGGGTAAGGGTAAGGGTAAAGGTAAGGGTTAGCCTAAGGGTAAAATCAAGGGTAAGGGTAAGGGTAAGGGTAAGGGTAAGGGTAAGGGTAAGCTTAAGGGTAAAAGCAAGGGTAAGGGTAAGGGTAAGGGTGAGGGTAAGGGTAAGGGTAGAGGTAAGGGTAAGCCTAAGGGTAAAAGCAAGGGTAAGGGTAAGGGTAAGGGTAAGGGTAAGGGTAAGGGTAAGGGTAAGGGTAAGGGTAAGGGTAAGGGTAAGCTTAAGGGTAAAAGCAAGGGTAAGGGTAAGGGTAAGGGTAAGGGTAATGGTAAGGGTAAGATTAAGGGTAAAAGCAAGGGTAAGGGTAAGGGTAAGGGTAAGGGTAAGGGTAAGGGTAAGGGTAAGGGTAAGCTTAAGGGTAAAAGCAAGGGTAAGGGTAAGGGTAAGGGTAAGCTTAAGGGTAAAAGCAAGGGTAAGGGTAAGGGTAAGGGTAAGGGTAAGGGTAAGGGTAAGGGTAAAGGTTAGGGTAAGCCTAAGGGTAAAAGCAAGGGTAAGGGTAAGGGTAAGGGTAAGGGTAAGGGTAAGGGTAAGGGTAAGGGTAAGGGTAAGGGTATGCTTAAGGGTAAAAGCAAGGGTGAGGGTAAGGGTAAGGGTAAGGGTAAGGGTAAGGGTGAGGGTAAGGGTAAGGGTAAGGGTAAGGGTAAGGGTAAGGGTAAGGGTAAGCCTAAGGGTAAAAGCAAGGGTAAGGGTAAGGGTAAGGGTAAGGGTAAGGGTAAGCTTAAGGGTGAAAGCAAGGGTAAGGGTAAGGGTAAGGGTAAGGGTAAGGGTAAGGGTAAGGGTAAGCTTAAGGGTAAAAGCAAGGGTAAGGGTAAGGGTAAGGGTAAGGGTAAGCCTAAGGGTAAAAGCAAGGGTAAGGGTAAGGGTAAGGGTAAGGGTAAGGGTAAGGGTAAGCTTAAGGGTAAAAGCAAGGGTAAGGGTAAGGGTAAGGGTAAGGGTAAGGGTAAGGGTAAGGGTAAGCTTAAGGGTAAAAGCAAGGGTAAGGGTAAGGGTAAGGGTAAGGGTAAGGGTAAAGGTAAGGGTAAGCCTAAGGGTAAAAGCGAGGGTAAGGGTAAGGGTAAGGGTAAGGGTAAGGGTAAGGGTAAGCTTAAGGGTAAAAGCAAGGGTAAGGGTAAGGGTAAGGGTAAGGGTAAGGGTAAGGGTAAGGGTAAGGGTAAGGGTGAGGGTAAGGGTAAGCTTAAGGGTAAAAGCAAGGCTAAGGGTAAGGGTAAGGGTAAGGGTAAGGGTAAGGGTAAGGGTAAGGGTAAGGGTAAAGGTAAGGGTAAGGGTAAGGTTAAGGGTAAGGGTAAGGGTAAGGGTAAGCTTAAGGGTAAAAGCAAGGGTAAGGGTTAGGGTAAGGGTAAGGGTAAGGGTAAGGGTAAGGGTAAGGGTAAGCTTAAGGGTAAAAGCAAGGGTAAGGGTAAGGATAAGGGTAAGGGTAAGGGTAAGGGTAAGGGTAAGGGTAAGGGTAAGGGTAAGGGTAAGGGTAAGGGTAAGGGTAAGGGTAAGCTTAAGGGTAAAAGCAAGGGTAGGGGTAAGGGTAAGGGTAAGGGTAAGGGTAAGGGTAAGGGTAAGCTTAAGGGTAAAAGCAAGGGTAAGGGTAAGGGTAAGGGTAAGGGTAAGGGTAAGGGTTAGGGTAAGGGTAAAGGTAAGGGTAAGCCTAAGGGTAAAAGCAAGGGTAAGGGTAAGGGTTAGGGTAAGGGTAAGGGTAAGGGTAAGGGTAAGGGTAAGGGTAAGGGTAAGGGTAAGAGTAAGGGTAAGGGTAAGGGTAAGCTTAAGGGTAAAAGCAAGGGTAAGGGTAAGGGTAAGGGTAAGGGTAAGCCTAAGGGTAAAAGCAAGGGTAAGGGTAAGGGTAAGGGTAAGGGTGAGGGTAAGCTTAAGGGTAAAAGCAAGGGTAAGGGTAAGGGTAAGGGTAAGGGTAAGGGTAAGGGTAAGGGTAAGCTTAAGGGTAAAAGCAAGGGTAAGGGTAAGGGTAAGGGTAAGGGTAAGGGTAAGGGTAAGGGTAAGGGTAAGGGTAAGGGTAAGGGTAAGGGTAAGGGTAAAGGTAAGGGTAAGGGTAAGCTTAAGGGTAAGGGTAAGGGTAAGGGTAAGGGTAAGCTTAAGGGTAAAAGCAAGGGTAAGGGTAAGGGTAAGGGTAAGGGTAAGGGTAAGCTTAAGGGTAAAAGCAAGGGTAAGGGTAAGGGTAAGGGTAAGGGTAAGGGTAATGGTAAGGGTAAGCTTAAGGGTAAGGGTAAGGGTAAGGGTAAGGGTAAGCTTAAGGGTACAAGCAAGGGTAAGGGTCAGGGTAAGGGTAAGTGTAAGCGTAAGGGTAAGGGTAAGGGTAAGGGTGAGCTTAAGGGTAAAAGCAAGGGTAAGGGTAAGGTCAAGGGTAAGGGTAAGGGTAAGGGTAAGGGTAAGGGTTAGCTTAAGGGTAAAAGCAAGGGTAAGGGTAAGGGTAAGGGTAAGGGTAAGGGTAAGGGTAAGGATAAGGGTAAGGGTAAAGGTAAGGGTAAGCCTAAGGGTAAAAGCAAGGGTAAGGGTAAGGGTAAGGGTAAGGGTAAGAGTAAGGGTAAGGGTAAGGGTAAGGGTAAGCTTAAGGGTAAAAGCAAGGGTAAGGGTAAGGGTAAGGGTAAGGGTAAGCCTAAGGGTAAAAGCAAGGGTAAGGGTAAGGGTAAGGGTAAGGGTAAGGGTAAGCTTAAGGGTAAAAGCAAGGATAAGGGTAAGGGTAAGGGTAAGGGTAAGGGTAAGGGTAAGGGTAAGCTTAAGGGTAAAAGCAAGGGTGAGGGTAAGGGTAAGGGTAAGGGTAAGGGTAAGGGTAAGGGTAAGGGTAAGCTTAAGGGTAAAAGCAAGGGTAATGGTAAGGGTAAGGGTAAGGGTAAGGGTAAGGGTAAGGGTAAGGGTAAGCTTAAGGGTAAAAGCAAGGGTAAGGGTAAGGGAAAGGGTAAGGGTAAGCCTAAGGGTAAAAGCAAGGGTAAGGGTAAGGGTAAGGGTAAGGGTAAGGGTAAGCTTAAGGGTAAAAGCAAGAGTAGAGGTAAGGGTAAGGGTAAGGGTAAGGGTAAGGGTAAGCTTAAGGGTAAAAGCAAGGGTAAGGGTAAAGGTAAGGGTAAGGGTAAGGGTAAGGGTAAGGGTAAGGGTAAGGGTAAGGGTAAAGGTAAGGGTAAGCCTAAGGGTAAAAGCAAGGGTAAGGGTAAGGGTAAGGGTAAGGGTAAGGGTAAGGTTAAGGGTAAGGGTAAGGGTAAGCTTAAGGGTAAAAGCAAGGGTAAGGGTAAGGGTAAGGGTAAGGGTAAGGGTAAGGGTAAGGGTAAGGGTAAGGGTAAGGGTAAGGGTAAGGGTAAGGGTAAGGGTAAGGGTAAGGGTAAGGGTAAGGGTAAGGGTAAGGGTAAGGGTAAGCTTAAGGGTAAGGGTTAGGGTAAGCTTAATGGTAAAAGCAAGGGTAAGGGTAAGGGTAAGGGTAAGCTTAAGGGTAAAAGCAAGGGTAGGGGTAAGGGAAAGGGTAAGGGTAAGCCTAAGGGTAAAAGCAAGGGTAAGGGTAAGGGTAAGGGTAAGGGTAAGGGTAAGCTTAAGGGTAAAAGCAAGAGTAGAGGTAAGGGTAAGGGTAAGGGTAAGGGTAAGGGTAAGCTTAAGGGTAAAAGCAAGGGTAAGGGTAAAGGTAAGGGTAAGGGTAAGGGTAAGGGTAAGGGTAAGGGTAAGGGTAAGGGTAAAGGTAAGGGTAAGCCTAAGGGTAAAAGCAAGGGTAAGGGTAAGGGTAAGGGTAAGGGTAAGGGTAAGGTTAAGGGTAAGGGTAAGGGTAAGCTTAAGGGTAAAAGCAAGGGTAAGGGTAAGGGTAAGGGTAAGGGTAAGGGTAAGGGTAAGGGTAAGGGTAAGGGTAAGGGTAAGGGTAAGGGTAAGGGTAAGGGTAAGGGTAAGGGTAAGGGTAAGGGTAAGGGTAAGCTTAAGGGTAAGGGTTAGGGTAAGCTTAATGGTAAAAGCAAGGGTAAGGGTAAGGGTAAGGGTGAGGGTAAGCTTAAGGGTAAAAGCAAGGATAAGGGTAAGGGTAAGGGTAAGGGTAAGGGTAAGGGTAAGGGTAAGCTTAAGGGTAAAAGCAAGGGTGAGGGTAAGGGTAAGGGTAAGGGTAAGGGTAAGGGTAAGGGTAAGGGTAAGCTTAAGGGTAAAAGCAAGGGTAATGGTAAGGGTAAGGGTAAGGGTAAGGGTAAGGGTAAGGGTAAGGGTAAGCTTAAGGGTAAAAGCAAGGGTAAGGGTAAGGGAAAGGGTAAGGGTAAGCCTAAGGGTAAAAGCAAGGGTAAGGGTAAGGGTAAGGGTAAGGGTAAGGGTAAGCTTAAGGGTAAAAGCAAGAGTAGAGGTAAGGGTAAGGGTAAGGGTAAGGGTAAGGGTAAGCTTAAGGGTAAAAGCAAGGGTAAGGGTAAAGGTAAGGGTAAGGGTAAGGGTAAGGGTAAGGGTAAGGGTAAGGGTAAGGGTAAAGGTAAGGGTAAGCCTAAGGGTAAAAGCAAGGGTAAGGGTAAGGGTAAGGGTAAGGGTAAGGGTAAGGTTAAGGGTAAGGGTAAGGGTAAGCTTAAGGGTAAAAGCAAGGGTAAGGGTAAGGGTAAGGGTAAGGGTAAGGGTAAGGGTAAGGGTAAGGGTAAGGGTAAGGGTAAGGGTAAGGGTAAGGGTAAGGGTAAGGGTAAGGGTAAGGGTAAGGGTAAGGGTAAGCTTAAGGGTAAGGGTTAGGGTAAGCTTAATGGTAAAAGCAAGGGTAAGGGTAAGGGTAAGGGTGAGGGTAAGCTTAAGGGTAAAAGCAAGGGTAGGGGAAAGAGTAAGGGTAAGGGTAAGGGTAAGGGTAAGGGTAAGGGTAAGGGTAAGGGTAAGGGTAAGGGTAAGCTTAAGGGTAAGGGTAAGGGTAAGGGTAAGGGTAAGCTTAAGGGTAAAAGCAAGGGTAAGGGTAAGGGTAAGGGTAAGGGTAAGGGTAAGGGTAAGGGTAAGGGTAAGGGTAAGGGTAAGGGTAAGCTTAAGGGTAAAAGCAAGGGTAAGGGTAAGGGTGAGGGTAAGGGTAAGGGTAAGGGTAAGGGTAAGGGTAAGGGTAAGGGTAAGGGTAAGGGTAAGGGTAAGGGTAAGGGTAATGGTAAGGGTAAGGGTAAGGGAAAGCTTAAGGGTAAGGGTAAGGGTAAGGGTAAGGGTAAGCTTAAGGGTAAAAGCAAGGGTAAGGGTAAGGGTAAGGGTAAGGGTAAGGGTAAGCTTAAGGGTAAAAGCATGGGTAAGGGTAAGGGTAAGGGTAAGGGTAAGGGTAAGGGTAAGGGTAAGGGTAAGGGTAAGGGTAAGGGTAAGCTTAAGGGTAAGGGTAAGGGTAAGGGTAAGCTTAAGGGTAAAAGCAAGGGTAAGGGTAAGGGTAAGGGTAAGGGTAAGGGTAAAGGTAAGGGTAAGCCTAAGGGTAAAAGCAAGGATAAGGGTAAGGGTAAGGGTAAGGGTAAGGGTAATGGTAAGGGTAAGGGTAAGGGTAAGGGTAAACTTAAGGGTAAAAGCAAGGGTAAGGGTAAGGGTAAGGGTAAGGGTAAGGGTAAGGGTAAGGGTAAGGGTAAGGGTAAGGGTAAGGGTAAGGGTAAGGGTAAGGGTAAGCTTAAGGGTAAAAGCAAGGGTAAGGGTAAGGGTAAGGGTAAGGGTAAGGGTAAGGGTAAGGGTAAGGGTAAGGGTAAGCTTAAGGGTATAAGCAAGGGTAAGGGTGAGGGTAAGGGTAAGGGTAAGGGTTAGGGTAAGGGTAAAGGTAAGGGTAAGCCTAAGGGTAAAAGCAAGGGTAAGGGTAAGGGTAAGGGTAAGGGTAAGGGTAAGGGTAAGGGTAAGGGTAAGGGTAAGGGTAAGGTAAGGGTAAGGGTAAGGGTAAGGGTAAGGGTAAGAGTAAGGGTAAGGGTAAGAGTAAGGTAAGGGTAAGGGTAAGGTAAGCTTAAGGGTAAAAGCAAGGGTAAGGGTAAGGGTAAGGGTAAGGGTAAGGGTAAGCCTAAGGGTAAAAGCAAGGGTAAGGTAAGGGTAAGGGTAAGGGTAAGGGTAAGCTTAAGGGTAAAAGCAAGGGTAAGGGTAAGGGTAAGGGTAAGGGTAAGGGTAAGGGTAAGCTTAAGGGTAAAAGCAAGGGTAAGGGTAAGGGTAAGGGTAAGGGTAAGGGTAAAGGTAAGGGTAAGCCTAAGGGTAAAAGCGAGGGTAAGGGTAAGGGTAAGGGTAAGGGTAAGGGTAAGGGTAAGGGTAAGCTTAAGGGTAAAAGCAAGGGTAAGGGTAAGGGTAAGGGTAAGGGTAAGGGTAAGGGTAAGGGTAAGGGTAAGGGTGAGGGTAAGGGTAAGCTTAAGGGTAAAAGCAAGGCTAAGGGTAAGGGTAAGGGTAAGGGTAAGGGTAAGGGTAAGGGTAAAGGTAAGGGTAAGGGTAAGGTTAAGGGTAAGGGTAAGGGTAAGGGTAAGCTTAAGGGTAAAAGCAAGGGTAGGGGTTAGGGTAAGGGTAAGGGTAAGGGTAAGGGTAAGGGTAAGGGTAAGCTTAAGGGTAAAAGCAAGGGTAAGGGTAAGGGTAAGGGTAAGGGTAAGGGTAAGGGTAAGGGTAAGGGTAAGGGTAAGGGTAAGGGTAAGGGTAAGGGTAAGGGTAAGGGTAAGCTTAAGGGTAAAAGCAAGGGTAGGGGTAAGGGTAAGGGTAAGGGTAAGGGTAAGGGTAAGGGTAAGGGTAAGCTTAAGGGTAAAAGCAAGGGTAAGGGTAAGGGTAAGGGTAAGGGTAAGGGTTAGGGTAAGGGTAAAGGTAAGGGTAAGCCTAAGGGTAAAAGCAAGGGTAAGGGTAAGGGTTAGGGTAAGGGTAAGGGTAAGGGTAAGGGTAAGGGTAAGGGTAAGGGTAAGGTAAGAGTAAGGGTAAGGGTAAGGGTAAGCTTAAGGGTAAAAGCAAGGGTAAGGGTAAGGGTAAGGGTAAGGGTAAGCCTAAGGGTAAAAGCAAGGGTAAGGGTAAGGGTAAGGGTAAGGGTGAGGGTAAGCTTAAGGGTAAAAGCAAGGGTAAGGGTAAGGGTAAGGGTAAGGGTAAGGGTAAGGGTAAGGGTAAGCTTAAGGGTAAAAGCAAGGGTAAGGGTAAGGGTAAGGGTAAGGGTAAGGGTAAGGGTAAGGGTAAGGGTGTAAGGGTAAGGGTAAGGTAAGCAGGTAAGGGTAAGCAAGGTAAGGGTAAGGGTAAGGGTAAGGGTAAGTTTAAGGGTAAGCTTAAGGGTAAAAGCAAGGGTAAGGGTAAGGGTAAGGGTAAGGGTAAGGGTAAGGGTAAGGGTAAGGGTAAGGGTAAGGGTAAGGGTAAGGGTAAGGGTAAGCTTAAGGGTAAAAGCAAGGGTAAGGGTAAGGGTAAGGGTAAGGGTAAGGGTAAGGGTAAGGGTAAGGGTAAGGGTAATGGTAAGCTAAAGGGTAAAAGCAAGGGTAAGGGTTAGGGTAAGGGTAAGGGTAAGGGTAAGGGTAAGGGTAAGCTTAAGGGTAAAAGCAAGGGTAAGGGTAAGGGTAAGGGTAAGGGTAAGGGTAAGGGTAAGGGTAAGGGTAAGGGTAAAGGTAAGGGTAAGCCTAAGGGTAAAAGCAAGGGTAAGGGTAAGGGTAAGGGTAAGGGTAAGGGTAAGGGTAAGGGTAAGGGTAAGGGTAAGGGTAAGGGTAAGGGTAAGGGTAAGGGTAAGGGTAAGCTTAAGGGTATAAGCAAGGGTAAGGGTAAGGGTAAGGGTGAGGGTAAGGGTAAGGGTAAGGGTAAGGGTAAGGGTAAGGGTAAGGGTAAGCTTAAGGGTAAAAGCAAGGGTAAGGGTAAGGGTAAGGGTAAGGGTAAGGGTAAGGGTAAGGGTAAGCTTAAGGGTAAAAGCAAGGGTAAGGGTAAGGGTAAGGGTAAGGGTAAGGGTAAGGGTAAGGGTAAGGGTAAGGGTAAGGGTAAGGGTAAGGGTAAGGGTAAAGGTAAGGGTTAGCCTAAGGGTAAAATCAAGGGTAAGGGTAGGGGTAAGGGTAAGGGTAAGGGTAAGGGTAAGCTTAAGGGTAAAAGCAAGGGTAAGGGTAAGGGTAAGGGTGAGGGTAAGGGTAAGGGTAAAGGTAAGGGTAAGCCTAAGGGTAAAAGCAAGGGTAAGGGTAAGGGTAAGGGTAAGGGTAAGGGTAAGGGTAAGGGTAAGGGTAAGGGTAAGGGTAAGGGTAAGGGTAAGCTTAAGGGTAAAAGCAAGGGTAAGGGTAAGGGTAAGGGTAAGGGTAAGGGTAAGGGTAAGATTAAGGGTAAAAGCAAGGGTAAGGGTAAGGGTAAGGGTAAGGGTAAGGGTAAGGGTAAGGGTAAGGGTAAGCTTAAGGGTAAAAGCAAGGGTAAGGGTAAGGGTAAGGGTAAGCTTAAGGGTAAAAGCAAGGGTAAGGGTAAGGGTAAGGGTAAGGGTAAGGGTAAGGGTAAAGGTAAGGGTAAGCCTAAGGGTAAAAGCAAGGGTAAGGGTAAGGGTAAGGGTAAGGGTAAGGGTAAGGGTAAGGGTAAGGGTAAGGGTAAGGGTAAGGGTATGCTTAAGGGTAAAAGAAAGGGTGAGGGTAAGGGTAAGGGTAAGGGTAAGGGTAAGGGTGAGGGTAAGGGTAAGGGTAAGGGTAAGGGTAAGGGTAAGGGTAAGGGTAAGCCTAAGGGTAAAAGCAAGGGTAAGGGTAAGGGTAAGGGTAAGGGTAAGGGTAAGCTTAAGGGTAAAAGCAAGGGTAAGGGTAAGGGTAAGGGTAAGGGTAAGGGTAAGGGTAAGCTTAAGGGTAAAAGCAAGGGTAAGGGTAAGGGTAAGGGTAAGGGTAAGCCTAAGGGTAAAAGCAAGGGTAAGGGTAAGGGTAAGGGTAAGGGTAAGGGTAAAGGTAAGCTTAAGGGTAAAAGCAAGGGTAAGGGTAAGGGTAAGGGTAAGGGTAAGGGTAAGCTTAAGGGTAAAAGCAAGGGTAAGGGTAAGGGTAAGGGTAAGGGTAAGGGTAAAGGTAAGGGTAAGCCTAAGGGTAAAAGCGAGGGTAAGGGTAAGGGTAAGGGTAAGGGTAAGGGTAAGCTTAAGGGTAAAAGCAAGGGTAAGGGTAAGGGTAAGGGTAAGGGTAAGGGTAAGGGTAAGGGTAAGGGTGAGGGTGAGGGTAAGGGTAAGCTTAAGGGTAAAAGCAAGGCTAAGGGTAAGGGTAAGGGTAAGGGTAAGGGTAAGGGTAAGGGTAAAGGTAAGGGTAAGGGTAAGGTTAAGGGTAAGGGTAAGGGTAAGGGTAAGCTTAAGGGTAAAAGCAAGGGTAAGGGTTAGGGTAAGGGTAAGGGTAAGGGTAAGGGTAAGGGTAAGGGTAAGCTTAAGGGTAAAAGCAAGGGTAAGGGTAAGGGTAAGGGTAAGGGTAAGGGTAAGGGTAAGGGTAAGGGTAAGGGTAAGGGTAAGGGTAAGGGTAAGGGTAAGGGTAAGGGTAAGGGTAAGGGTAAGGGTAAGCTTAAGGGTAAAAGCAAGGGTAGGGGTAAGGGTAAGGGTAAGGGTAAGGGTAAGGGTAAGCTTATGGGTAAAAGCAAGGGTAAGGGTAAGGGTAAGGGTAAGGGTAAGGGTTAGGGTAAGGGTAAAGGTAAGGGTAAGCCTAAGGGTAAAAGCAAGGGTAAGGGTAAGGGTTAGGGTAAGGGTAAGGGTAAGGGTAAGGGTAAGGGTAAGGGTAAGGGTAAGGGTAAGAGTAAGGGTAAGGGTAAGGGTAAGCTTAAGGGTAAAAGCAAGGGTAAGGGTAAGGGTAAGGGTAAGGGTAAGCCTAAGGGTAAAAGCAAGGGTAAGGGTAAGGGTAAGGGTAAGGGTGAGGGTAAGCTTAAGGGTAAAAGCAAGGGTAAGGGTAAGGGTAAGGGTAAGGGTAAGGGTAAGGGTAAGCTTAAGGGTAAAAGCAAGGGTAAGGGTAAGGGTAAGGGTAAGGGTAAGGGTAAGGGTAAGGGTAAGGGTAAGGGTAAGGGTAAAGGTAAGGGTAAGCCTAAGGGTAAAAGCAAGGGTAAGGGTAAGGGTAAGCGTAAGTTTAAGGGTAAGCTTAAGGGTAAAAGCAAGGGTAAGGGTAAGGGTAAGGGTAAGGGTAAGGGTAAGGGTAAGGGAAAGGGTAAGGGTAAGGGTAAGGGTAAGCTTAAGGGTAAAAGCAAGGGTAAGGGTAAGGGTAAGGGTAAGGGTAAGGGTAAGGGTAAGGGTAAGGGTAAGGGTAATGGTAAGCTAAAGGGTAAAAGCAAGGGTAAGGGTTAGGGTAAGGGTAAGGGTAAGGGTAAGGGTAAGGGTAAGCTTAAGGGTAAAAGCAAGGGTAACGGTAAGGGTAAGGGTAAGGGTAAGGGTAAGGGTAAGGGTAAGGGTAAGGGTAAGGGTAAAGGTAAGGGTAAGCCTAAGGGTAAAAGCAAGGGTAAGGGTAAGGGTAAGGGTAAGGGTAAGGGTAAGGGTAAGGGTAAGGGTAAGGGTAAGGGTAAGGGTAAGGGTAAGGGTAAGGGTAAGGGTAAGGGTAAGCTTAAGGGTATAAGCAAGGGTAAGGGTAAGGGTAAGGGTGAGGGTAAGGGTAAGGGTAAGGGTAAGGGTAAGGGTAAGGGTAAGGGTAAGGGTAAAGGTAAGGGTAAGCCTAAGGGTAAAAGCAAGGGTAAGGGTAAGGGTAAGGGTAAGGGTAAGGGTAAGGGTAAGGGTAAGGGTAAGGGTAAGGGTAAGGGTAAGGGTAAGGGTAAGGGTAAGGGTAAGGGTAAGGGTAAGCTTAAGGGTATAAGCAAGGGTAAGGGTAAGGGTAAGGGTGAGGGTAAGGGTAAGGGTAAGGGTAAGGGTAAGGGTAAGCTTAAGGGTAAAAGCAAGGGTAAGGGTAAGGGTAAGGGTAAGGGTAAGGGTAAGGGTAAGGGTAAGCTTAAGGGTAAAAGCAAGGGTAAGGGTAAGAGTAAGGGTAAGGGTAAGGGTAAGGGTAAGGGTAAGGGTAAGGGTAAGGGTAAGGGTAAGGGTAAGGGTAAGGGTAAGGGTAAGGGTAAGGGTAAAGGTAAGGGTTAGCCTAAGGGTAAAATCAAGGGTAAGGGTAAGGGTAAGGGTAAGGGTAAGGGTAAGGGTAAGGGTAAGCTTAAGGGTAAAAGCAAGGGTAAGGGTAAGGGTAAGGGTAAGGGTAAGGGTAAGGGTAAAGGTAAGGGTAAGCCTAAGGGTAAAAGCAAGGGTAAGGGTAAGGGTAAGGGTAAGGGTAAGGGTAAGGGTAAGGGTAAGGGTAAGGGTAAGCTTAAGGGTAAAAGCAAGGGTAAGGGTAAGGGTAAGGGTAAGGGTAAGGGTAAGGGTAAGATTAAGGGTAAAAGCAAGGGTAAGGGTAAGGGTAAGGGTAAGGGTAAGGGTAAGGGTAAGGGTAAGGGTAAGCTTAAGGGTAAAAGCAAGGGTAAGGGTAAGGGTAAGGGTAAGGGTAAGCTTAAGGGTAAAAGCAAGGGTAAGGGTAAGGGTAAGGGTAAGGGTAAGGGTAAGGGTAAGGGTAAAGATAAGGGTAAGCCTAAGGGTAAAAGCAAGGGTAAGGGTAAGGGTAAGGGTAAGGGTAAGGGTAAGGGTAAGGGTAAGGGTAAGGGTAAGGGTAAGGGTAAGGGTAAGGGTATGCTTAAGGGTAAAAGCAAGGGTGAGGGTAAGGGTAAGGGTAAGGGTAAGGGTAAGGGTGAGGGTAAGGGTAAGGGTAAGGGTAAGGGTAAGGGTAAGGGTAAGGGTAAGCCTAAGGGTAAAAGCAAGGGTAAGGGTAAGGGTAAGGGTAAGGGTAAGGGTAAGCTTAAGGGTAAAAGCAAGGGTAAGGGTAAGGGTAAGGGTAAGGGTAAGGGTAAGGGTAAGGGTAAGCTTAAGGGTAAAAGCAAGGGTAAGGGTAAGGGTAAGGGTAAGGGTAAGGGTAAGGGTAAGGGTAAGGGTAAAGGTAAGGGTAAGCCTAAGGGTAAAAGCAAGGGTATGGGTAAGGGTAAGGGTAAGGGTAAGGGTAAGGGTAAGGGTAAGGGTAAGGGTAAGGGTAAGGGTAAGGGTAAGGGTAAGCTTAAGGGTAAAAGCAAGGGTAAGGGTAAGGGTAAGGGTAAGGGTAAGGGTAAGGGTAAGGGTAAGGGTAAGGGTAAGGGTAAGGGTAAGGGTAAGGGTAAGGGTAAGGGTAAGCTTAAGGGTAAAAGCAAGGGTAAGGGTAAGGGTAAGGGTAAGGGTAAGGGTAAGGGTAAGGGTAAGGGTAAGGGTAAGGGTAAGGGTAAGGGTAAGGGTAAGGGTAAGGGTAAGGGTAAGGTAGGTAAGGGTAAGGGTAAGGGTAAGGGTAAGGGTAAGGGTAAGCTTAAGGGTAAAAGCAAGGGTAAGGGTAAGGGTAAGGGTAAGGGTAAGGGTAAGGGTAAGGGTAAGGGTAAGGGTAAGGGTAAGTTTAAGGGTAAAAGCAAGGGTAAGGGTAAGGGTAAGGGTAAGGGTAAGGGTAAGGGTAAGGGTAAGGGTAAGGGTAAGGGTAAGCCTAAGGGTAAAAGCAAGGGTAAGGGTAGGGGTAAAAGCAAGGGTAAGGGTAAGGGTAAGGGTAAGGGTAAGGGTAAGGGTAAGGGTAAGGGTAAGGGTGAGGGTAAGGGTGAGGGTAAGGGTGAGGGTAAGGGTGAGGGTAAGTGTAAGCTTGAGGGTAAAAGCAAGGGTAAGGGTAAGGGTAAGGGTAAGGGTAAGGGTAAGTGTAAGCTTAAGGGTAAAAGCAAGGGTAAGGGTAAGGGTAAGGGTAAAGGTAAGGGTAAGCCTTAGGGTAAAAGCAAGGGTAAGGGTAAGGGTAAGGGTAAGGGTAAGGGTAAGGGTAAGGGTAAGGGTAAGGGTAAGGGTAAGGGTAAGCTTAAGGGTAAAAGCAAGGGTAAGGGTAAGGGTAAGGGTAAGGGTAAGGGTAAGGGTAAGGGTAAGGGTAAGGGTAAGGGTAAGGGTAAGGGTAAGGGTAAGGGAAAGGGTAAGCTTAAGGGTAAAAGCAAGGGTAAGGGTAAGGGTAAGGGTAAGGGTAAGGGTAAGGGTAAGGGTAAGGGTAAGGGTAAGGGTAAGGGTAAGGGTAAGGGTAAGGGTAAGGGTAAGGGTAAGGGTAAGGGTAAGGGTAAGGGTAAGGGTAAGGGTAAGGGTAAGATTAAGGGTAAAAGCAAGGGTAAGGGTTAGGGTAAGGGTAAGGGTAAGGGTAAGGGCGAGCTTGAGGGTAAAAGCAAGGGTAAGGGTAAGGGTAAGGGTAAGGGTAAAGGTAAGGGTAAGCCTAAGGGTAAAAGCAAGGGTAAGGGTAAGGGTAAGGGTAAGGGTAAGGGTAAGGGTAAGGGTAAGGGTAAGGGTAAGGGTAAGGGTAAGGGTAAGGGTAAGGGTAAGGGTAAGCTTAAGGGTATAAGCAAGGGTAAGGGTAAGGGTAAGGGTGAGGGTAAGGGTAAGGGTAAGGGTAAGCTTAAGTGTAAAAGCAAGGGTAAGGGTAAGGGTAAGGGTAAGGGTAAGGGTAAGGGTAAGCTTAAGGGTAAAAGCAAGGGTAAGGGTAAGGGTAAGGGTAAGGGTAAGGGTAAAGGTAAGGGTAAGGGTAAGGGTAAGGGTAAGGGTAAGGGTAAGGGTAAGGGTAAGGGTAAGGGTAAGGGTAAGGGTAAAGGTTAGGGTAAGCCTAAGGGTAAAAGCAAGGGTAAGGGTAAAGGTAAGGGTAAGGGTAAGGGTAAGGGTAAGGGTAAGGGTAAGGGTAAGGGTAAGGGTAAGCTTAAGGGTAAAAGCAAGGGTAAGGGTAAGGGTAAGGGTAAGGGTAAGCCTAAGGGTAAAACAAGGGTAAGGGTAAGGGTAAGGGTAAGGGTAAGAGTAAGCTTAAGGGTAAAAGCAAGGGTAAGGGTAAGGGTAAGGGTGAGGGTAAGGGTAAGCTTAAGGGTTAAAGCAAGGGTAAGGGTAAGGGTATGGGTAAGGGTAAGGGTTAAGGTAAGGGTAAGCCTAAGGGTAAAAGCAAGGGTAGGGGTAAGGGTAAGGGTAAGGGTAAGGGTAAGGGTAAGGGTAAGGGTAAGGGTAAGGGTAAGGGTAAGGGTAAGGGTAAGGGTAAGGGTAAGGGTAAGCTTAAGGGTAAAAGCAAGGGTAAGGGTAAGGGTAAGGGTAAGGGTAAGGGTAAGGGTAAGGGTAAGGGTAAGGGTAAGGGTAAGGGTAAGGGTAAGCTTAAGGGTAAAAGCAAGGGTAAGGGTAAGGGTAAGGGTGAGGGTAAGGGTAAGGGTAAGGGTAAGGGTAAGCTTAAGGGTAAAAGCAAGGGTAAGGGTAAGGGTAAGGGTTAGGGTAAGGGTAAGGGTAAGGGTAAGGGTAAGGGTAAGCTTAAGGGTAAAAGCAAGGGTAAGGGTAAGGGTAAGGGTAAGGGTAAGGGTAAGGGTAAGGGTAAGGGTAAGGGTAAAGGTAAGGGTAAGCCTAAGGGTAAAAGCAAGGGTAAGGGTAAGGGTTAGGGTAAGGGTAAGGGTAAGGGTAAGGGTAAGGGTAAGGGTAAGGGTAAGGGTAAGTGTAAGGGTAAGGGTAAGCTTAAGGGTAAAAGCAAGGGTAAGGGTAAGGGTAAGGGTAAGGGTAAGGGTAAGGGTAAGGGTAAGGGTAAGGGTAAGGGTAAGGGTAAGGGTAAGGGTAAGCTTAAGGGTAAGGGTAAGGGTTAGGGTAAAGGTAAGGGTAAGCCTAAGGGTAAAAGCAAGGGTAAGGGTAAGGGTTAGGGTAAGGGTAAGGGTAAGGGTAAGGGTAAGGGTAAGGGTAAGGGTAAGTGTAAGGGTAAGGGTAAGGGTAAGCTTAAGGGTAAAAGCAAGGGTAAGGGTAAGGGTAAGGGTAAGGGTAAGGGTAAGGGTAAGGGTAAGGCTAAGGGTAAGGGTAAGCTTAAGGGTAAGGGTAAGGGTAAGGGTAAGGGTAAGCCTAAGGGTAAAAGCAAGGGTAAGGGTAAGGGTAAGGGTAAGGGTAAGGGTAAGCTTAAGGGTAAAAGCAAGGGTAAGGGTAAGGGTAAGCTTAAGGGTAAAAGCAAGGGTAAGGGTAAGGGTAAGGGTAAGGGTAAGGGTAAAGGTAAGGGTAAGCCTAAGGGTAAAAGCAAGGGTAAGGGTAAAGGTAAGGGTAAGGGTAAGGGTAAGGGTAAGGGTAAGGGTAAGGGTAAGGGTAAGGGTAAGGGTAAGGGTAAGCTTAAGGGTAAAAGCAAGGGTAAGGGTAAGGGTAAGGGTAAGGGTAAGCTTAAGGGTAAAAGCAAGGGTAAGGGTAAGGGTAAGCTTAAGGGTAAAAGCAAGGGTAAGGGTAAGGGTAAGGGTAAGGGTAAGGGTAAAGGTAAGGGTAAGCCTAAGGGTAAAAGCAAGGGTAAGGGTAAAGGTAAGGGTAAGGGTAAGGGTAAGGGTAAGGGTAAGGGTAAGGGTAAGGGTAAGGGTAAGGGTAAGGGTAAGGGTAAGCTTAAGGGTAAAAGCAAGGGTAAGGGTAAGGGTAAGGGTAAGGGTAAGGGTAAGGGTAAGGGTAAGGGTAAGGGTAAGGGTAAGGGTAAGGGTAAGGGTAAGGGTAAGGGTAAGGGTAAGGGTAAGGGTAAGGCTAAGGGTAAGGGTAAGCTTAAGGGTAAAAGCAAGGGTGAGGGTAAGGGTAAGGGTAAGGGTAAGGGTAAGGGTAAGGGTTAAGGGTAAGGGTAAGGGTAAGGGTAAGGGTAAGCTTAAGGGTAAAAGCAAGGGTAAGGGTAAGGGTAAGGGTAAGGGTAACGGTAAGGGTAAGGGTAAGGGTAAGGGTAAAGGTAAGGGTAAGCCTAAGGGTAAAAGCAAGGGTAAGGGTAAGGGTAAGGGTAAGGGTAAGGGTAAGGGTAAGCTTAAGGGTAAAAGCAAGGGTAAGGGTAAGGGTAAGGGTAAGGGTAAGGGTAAGGGTAAGGGTAAGGGTAAGGGTAAGGGTAAGGGTAAGGGTAAGGGTAAGCTTAAGGGTAAGGATAAGGGTATGGGTAAAAGCAAGGGTAAGGGTAAGGGTAAGGGTAAGGGTAAGGGTAAGCTTAAGGGTAAAAGCAAGGGTAAGGGTAAGGGTAAGGGTAAGGGTAAGGGTAAGGGTAAGGGTAAGGGTAAGGGTAAGGGTAAGCTTAAGGGTAAGGGTAAGGGTAAGGGTAAGGGTAAGCTTAAGGGTAAAAGCAAGGGTAAGGGTAAGGGTAAGGGTAAGGGTAAGGGTAAGGGTAAGGGTAAGGGTAAGGGTAAACTTAAGGGTAAAAGCAAGGGTAAGGGTAAGGGTAAGGGTAAGGGTAAGGGTAAGGGTAAGGGTAAGCTTAAGGGTAAAAGCAAGGGTAAGGGTAAGGGTAAGGGTAAGGGTAAGGGTAAGGGTAAGGGTAAGGGTAAGGGTAAGGGTAAGGGTAAGGGTAAGGGTAAGGGTAAGGGTAAGGGTAAGGGTAAGCTTAAGGGTAAAAGCAAGGGTGAGGGTAAGGGTAAGGGTAAGGGTAAGGGTAAGGGTAAGGGTAAGGGTAAGGGTAAGGGTAAGGGTAAGGGTAAGCTTAAGGGTAAAAGCAAGGGTAAGGGTAAGGGTAAGGGTAAGGGTAACGGTAAGGGTAAGGGTAAGGGTAAGGGTAAAGGTAAGGGTAAGCCTAAGGGTAAAAGCAAGGGTAAGGGTAAGGGTAAGGGTAAGGGTAAGGGTAAGGGTAAGCTTAAGGGTAAAAGCAAGGGTAAGGGTAAGGGTAAGGGTAAGGGTAAGGGTAAGGGTAAGGGTAAGGGTAAGGGTAAGGGTAAGGGTAAGGGTAAGGGTAAGCTTAAGGGTAAGGATAAGGGTATGGGTAAAAGCAAGGGTAAGGGTAAGGGTAAGGGTAAGGGTAAGGGTAAGCTTAAGGGTAAAAGCAAGGGTAAGGGTAAGGGTAAGGGTAAGGGTAAGGGTAAGGGTAAGGGTAAGGGTAAGGGTAAGGGTAAGGGTAAGCTTAAGGGTAAGGGTAAGGGTAAGGGTAAGGGTAAGCTTAAGGGTAAAAGCAAGGGTAAGGGTAAGGGTAAGGGTAAGGGTAAGGGTAAGGGTAAGGGTAAGGGTAAGGGTAAGGGTAAGGGTAAGGGTAAACTTAAGGGTAAAAGCAAGGGTAAGGGTAAGGGTAAGGGTAAGGGTAAGGGTAAGGGTAAGGGTAAGCTTAAGGGTAAAAGCAAGGGTAAGGGTAAGGGTAAGGGTAAGGGTAAGGGTAAGGGTAAGGGTAAGGGTAAGGGTAAGGGTAAAGGTAAGGGTAAGCCTAAGGGTAAAAGCAAGGGTAAGGGTAAGGGTAAGGGTAAGGGTAAGGGTAAGAGTAAGGGTAAGGGTAAGAATAAGGGTAAGGGTAAGCTTAAGGGTAAAAGCAAGGGTAAGGGTAAGGGTAAGGGTAAGGGTAAGCCTAAGGGTAAAAGCAAGGGTAAGGGTAAGGGTAAGGGTAAGCTTAAGGGTAAAAGCAAGGGTAAGGGTAAGGGTAAGGGTAAGGGTAAGGGTAAGGGTTAGGGTAAGCTTAAGGGTAAAAGCAAGGGTGAGGGTAAGGGTAAGGGTAAGGGTAAGGGTAAGGGTAAGGGTAAGGGTAAGCTTAAGGGTAAAAGCAAGGGTAAGGGTAAGGGTAAGGGTAAGGGTAAGGGTAAGTGTAAGGGTAAGGGTAAAGGTAAGGGTAAGGGTAAGGGTAAGGGTAAGGGTAAGGGTAAGGGTAAGGGTAAGGGTAAGGGTAAGGGTAAGGGTAAGGGTAAGGGTAAGGGTAAGGGTAAGGGTAAGGGTAAGCTTAAGGGTAAAAGCAAGGGTAAGGGTAAGGGTAAGGGTAAGGGTAAGCCTAAGGGTAAAAGCAAGGGTGAGGGTAAGGGTAAGGGTAAGGGTAAGCTTAAAGGTAAAAGCAAGGGTAAGGGTAAGGATAAGGGAAAGGGTAAGGGTAAGGGTAAGCTTAAGGGTAAAAGCAAGGGTAAGGGTGAGGGTAAGGGTAAGGGTAAGGGTAAGGGTAAGGGTAAGGGTAAGGGTGAAGGTAAGGGTAAGCCTAAGGGTAAAAGCAAGGGTAAGGGTAAGGGTAAGGGTAAGGGTAAGGGTAAGGGTAAGGGTAAGGGTAAGGGTAAGGGTAAGGGTAAGGGTAAGGGTAAGGGTAAGGGTAAGCTTAAGGGTAAAAGCAAGGGTAAGGGTAAGGGTAAGGGTAAGGATAAGGGTAAGGGTAAGGGTAAGGGTAAGGGTAAGCTTAAGGGTAAGGGTAAGG
>CAUEHS010000225.1:0-85545 GCA_958510865.1 Myrrha octodecimguttata | reverse complement strand
CCCTTAAGCTTACCCTTACCCTTACCCTTACCCTTACCCTTACCCTTACCCTTACCCTTACCCTTACCCTTACCCTTACCCTTGCTTTTACCCTTAAGCTTACCCTTACCCTTACCCTTACCCTTACCCTTAAGCTTACCCTTACCCTTACCCTTACCCTTACCCTTAACCTTACCCTTGCTTTTACCCTTAAGCTTACCCTTACCCTTACCCTTACCCCTACCCTTAAGCTTACCCTTACCCTTACCCTTACCCTTGCCCTTACCCTTGCTTTTACCCTTAAGCTTACCCTTACCCTTACCCTTACCCTTACCCTTAAGCTTACCCTGACCCTTACCCTTACCCTTACCCTTACCCTTACCCTTACCCTTACCTTGCTTTTACCCTTAAGCTTACCCTTACCCTTACCCTAAGTAAGGGTAAGGGTAAGGGTAAGGGTAAGGGTAAGGGTAAGGGTAAGGGTAAGGGTAAGGGTAAGGGTAAGGGTAAGGGTAAGCTTAAGGGTAAAAGCAAGGGTAAGGGTAAGGGTAAGGGTAAGGGTAAGGGTAAGGGTAAGGGTAAGGGTAAGGGTAAGGGTAAGGGTAAGGGTAAGGGTAAGGGTAAGGGTAAGCTTAAGGGTAAGGGTAAGGGTAAGGGTAAGGGTAAGGGTAAGCCTAAGGGTAAAAGCAAGGGTAAGGGTAAGGGTAAGGGTAAGGGTAAGCTTAAGGGTAAAAGCAAGGGTAAGGGTACGGCTAAGGGTAAGGGTAAGGGTAAGGGTAAGGGTAAGGGTAAGCTTAAGGGTAAAAGCAAGGGTAAGGGTAAGGGTAAGGGTAAGGGTAAGGGTAAGGGTAAAGGTGGGGGTAAGCCTAAACATAAACATAAACATAAACATTACTTTATTCCCATAATCAGTGTAAATACAAAGAAGAGAGAAAAACGTCAAAAATACAACATACTTAATTATACTCTAAAAGGATATTCCATGAATTCCTTGATCGAATATGGTTCAATTTTCACAATGAGATTGGTTATTTCAGATTTGAATTTTTTTATATCAGATAAGATGATAAGGTTTTTGGGTATTATATTGAACAGCTTTATGCACATATATTTTGAATTCTTCTCAGTAAGTGTCAAGGAATGCCTTGGAAAGTGATATGGAATTTTGCGCCTTGTATTGTTTTTATTGAACAGATCATCAAAATATTCAGGATGTTTTCTCACGAACAGTAGACATTCCAACACATACAGTCCCGGAAGGGTAAGCATGGAATTATTTCTAAAACAACCTCTACACGATTCTTTGTAACCCAAACCAATTATTGCCCTCAAAGCAAATTTTTGCAGAATAAATAATTTATTTATATCGCTGCTTCCACCCCATACAACAAGCCCATACCTGAGAATCGAAACGAAATTAGTGTAGTAGACTGTCTTAAGGAGTTCCACATCCACCCTCCGAGACAAAACTCTGATCATGTACAGCACTTGATTAAGTCTTTTGCTGACCAGATTCACATGGTCAACCCATTTGAGATGACAGTCTAACGAAACTCCAAGAAATTTCGTAGATGTTGAAAATCTGACTGGAGTGTTATCCAAAGTTATTGATTGAGGATATATATTCTTCGACTGAATAGTTCTAAAAATCAAGCACTCAGTTTTACCGACATTAAGTGTTAACTCATTTTGATCACAATACTGCTGTACTGAACTGAAGACTGACTGAACCCGTCTAATACTCGAATTGAGATCTTTACTGTGTAACAAGGCACTTGCATCATCAACAAACAATAATAGGTCAAGATCATTGACGTAAACCAGAAACAAAAATGGTCCCAGAATACTTCCCTGACACACTCCCACATTACTAGTTTTATCTCCTGACGTAACAATCTGATCTCCATTATCAATGCAAACTCTCTGAACTCTATTGGATAAATAGCTTTTAAACCACTCTAGTTGGCAGTCGCGTATGCCACAAATAGAGAGCTTCCTCAAGAGCAGTTCATGATCTACGCTGTCAAAAGCCTTAGACAAATCCAAAAAAAGCCCAATAGGGACCTCATTATTCTCCAAAGCATCAACAATATCACAAACCAATTCAAACATTGCTGTAGTAGTATTTCTATTTTTAAGGTAACCATGTTGTCTAGCAGAAAACATTTTGAATTTGTACATGAATGAACAGAGTCTTCCGACCAAAAGTCTCTCGAACATTTTAGAGAAAGAGCTGAGTAAACTAATTGGACGGAAATTATTGACATCCTGTTCACTTCCTTTTTTATGAAGCGGTTTGATTAAAGCTATTTTAAGGGCAGATGGAAACACCCCTTCCGTGTATGAACGGTACATAATATGAGCTAAGGGCTTTGCTATCAACTGAATAGAATTTTTGACCACAGTTATCGGAATACCATCGTAACCACAAGATCCTGTATTTTTCATTTTTTTTACGACATTGATAAGTTCTTTCTCAGTTATAGGGAAAAAATAAAATGAACTTCTGTTTACATTATTCAAAACTTGGTTTCGATGTATCTGTTGTCTATCTCGAGTAAAGTTTGCACTGTCAAAAAAGTCACTGAAAGTATTTGCTAAGGTCTCAAGATCTTTGACATTTTCGAAAATATTCTTATTAGAGTTACCTTTTCCAGTTAATCTCTTGAGTATGCTCCAAGTAGTTTTACTTTTATTTTTGCTTTTATTAATTAATGTTCTGAAATAATTTTGATTCATCTCTCGTAGTTTTTTATCATACAGATATTTGATTTTCTTGTAATCTGTTAGATATTCAGAACTATGAGACGAAATTGTGAAAAGAGCATCTAAATATTGTTTAATTTTTTCAACTTCCGGTGTTAAAGGTATTTTATGCCTGTTATTTTCTTGTACGAATACGAACGGAAAAGATATATCAAATAAGTTTTTGTAAATTTCATGAAATGTATTCCACAATAAATCAACACTAGAAGAAAAATCACTCTCGATAAAACCCCAATCAACTTGCGATAAAGATGTTACAAATGTTGAAATTGTTGACTCGTTAATCAACCTCATTTTCCTTCTCCTACCTTTACTTCTCGACAATACAGAGAAAGTAAATACTTGAGCTCTATGATCAGAAAGGTTTTCGTTTCTTACACAAGCAGAAGTTTCGTCCATGATATTTGAAATAATGTTGTCAATACAGGTCGAAGAGGTTAGGGTCACTCTTGTTGGTTCATGAATCATAAACTTAGCATTAAAACTCTCAACAATAGATATGAACTTATCTGAAACGTTATTATGTGAGAGAATATCGACATTGAAATCTCCTGAAATTATGAAGTAACAAGATTCTCTTGTTAGTTTATCAAGCAAGTCGTGAAGCTTCTCAAAGAAAATTTCAACGTCCGATGCTCTTCCAGTACATGGGCGATAAACGCAAACAATAACAACCTTGCGACTGTCAACAAATGCTTCAACCGCGCTGCACTCAAAAACAAAAGGAACCGAAGAAACAAGACCAGTGCGTACTTTGCAAACAATACCTTTCTTACTGTAAATCGCGCATCCTCCGTGAGCACCACTCTCACGATTGAACGACGATATTAGTTCATAATTTTGAAATCTATAATACGGTAGTTCTTCTTCACTCCTCCAATGTTCCGTAACTGTCACAAACGAAGCGTCAACACAATATGTAAACATTTCCAATTGGTTGAAAGAATTCCCTATGGATTGCATATTTTGATGAATTAAGGTGTACACTTTTTTATTTAAGTTATTACTGTCTTCTTTTCTAGACGGAATAAAAAATCATTTAAACGGGCCCCCTCTGGCCATATTTCTGGGTTTTTCAGTGTTTGAAAGTCTGATTCAGGAACAGATATTTTGAATGAGGAATATTCCTCAGGTCTGTTTGACTTAAGTTTGGTACACTTTACGTCAGGCAATCCACAATTTTTCAGATACTCAACAATGGAGTTTTCTGCCAAAGTGGGATGAAGATAACAGACATGTAGGTGTTTCAATTTGGGAGCCGACTTAATATCGATTTGATCACTCTTACATGTACCCAGTATACTTTTATTAAAACTTCTGTTTTTTGTCTTCTTCTGAACTAAAGTGAAGCCATCATTGCTATCCAGAGGTGACGCCACTATGACTTGGGATTTATCCACAATAGACTGATCCACAGCAGGCCCAATAGTACACACCTCCTCATTAGCTTTTGCTCCGGAATCAACTGTTTTCTTTCCAATCTCAACAGAATTCGTATGTGGTCTTGATCCTCCATAACGAGTTGAAGATTTATAAGGTTTTGCATTTAAGTTTAAACTTACTTTAGCCACTTCAGAAAACTGTTTGACTTCCGAAGATAATGTTTTCTTTTCAGCAATTTCAATGAATTTAATCAGTTTTGTATTCTCTTCTCTTAAACTCGAAACTTCATGTCGGAGATTAGAAATCTCGAGTTTTAGATTCTCCATCACAGGCCCAAACAGATCACTCAAAGATTCGGCAATGACCCCCCTGATGCTTTGGATAGATTCAGTAGATAATTGTCTCACATCTGAAGAAACTTCCTCGATGAAATCAGTTTTAGAGGTTATGTCGTTGGGCAAACATTCTCCACACATCCAAGACTTAATTTTTCCGGATTTTTTCAATGCCTCTAGTTTGTCCACAGTTATATCAACACACTGTGTATGAAACAAATGAGAACTATCATTAGTACACTGAATCGAATCATCATAACGACTTATCGATTTTAGGCACCTGTTGCACGTAACAGCCATCTTGAAGTTACGTTACTAGAAGCTTACTCAGATGCAGACTGGGCAGGTGATCGAACTGATCGTAAAAGTACAAGTGGTTCAGTTATTCTGTATGGAGGAAATCCAATAAGCTGGTTTTCAAAGAAGCCTAAGGGTAAAAGCAAGGGTAAGGGTAAGGGTAAGGGTAAGGGTAAGGGTAAGGGTAAGGGTAAGGGTAAGGGTAGGGGTAAGAGTAAGGGTAAGGGTAAGCTTAAGGGTAAAAGCAAGGGTAAGGGTAAGGGTAAGGGTAAGGGTAAGGGTAAGGGTAAGCTTAAGGGTAAAAGCAAGGGTAAGGGTAAGGGTAAGGGTAAGGGTAAGGGTAAGGGTAAGGGTAAGGGTAAGGGTAAGGGTAAGGGTAAGGGTAAGGGTAAGGGTAAGGGTAAGCTTAAGGGTAAAAGCAAGGGTAAGGGTAAGGGTAAGGGTAAGGGTAAGGGTAAGGGTAATGGTAAGGGTAAAGGTAAGGGTAAGCCTAAGGGTAAAAGCAAGGGTAAGGGTAAGGGTAAGGGTAAGGGTAAGGGTAAGGGTAAGGGTAAGGGTAAGGGTAAGGGTAAGGGTAAGGGTAAGGGTAAGGGTAAGGGTAAGCTTAAGGGTAAAAGCAAGGGTAAGGGTAAGGGTAAGGGAAGGGTAAGGGTAAGGGTAAGGGTAAGCTTAAGGGTAAGGGTAAGGGTAAGGGTAAGGGTAAGCGTAAGGGTAAAAGCAAGGGTAAGGGTAAGGGTAAGGGCAAGGGTAAGGGTAAGCTTAAGGGTAAAAGCAAGGGTAAGGGTAAGGGTAAGGGTAAGGGTAAGGGTAAGGGTAAGAGTAAGGGTAAGCTTAAGGGTAAGGGTAAGGGTAAGGGTAAGGGTAAGCTTAAGGGTAAAAGCAAGGGTAAGGGTAAGAGTAAGGGTAAGGGTAAGGGTAAGGGTAAGGGTAAGGGTAAGGGTAAGGGTGAGCTTAAGGGTAAAAGCAAGGGTAAGGGTAAGGGTAAGGGTAAGGGTAAGGGTAAGGGTAAGGGTAAGGGTAAGCTTAAGGGTAAAAGCAAGGGTAAGGGTAAGGGTAAGGGTAAGGGTAAGGGTAAGGGTAAGGGTAAAGGTAAGGGTAAGCCTAAGGGTAAAAGCAAGGGTAAGGGTAAGGGTAAGGGTAAGGGTAAGAGTAAGGGTAAGGGTAAGGGTAAGGGTAAGCTTAAGGGTAAAAGCAAGGGTAAGGGTAAGGGTAAGGGTAAGGGTAAGCCTAAGGGTAAAAGCAAGGGTAAGGGTAAGGGTAAGGGTAAGGGTAAGGGTAAGCTTAAGGGTAAAAGCAAGGGTAAGGGTAAGGGTAAGGGTAAGGGTAAGGGTAAGGGTAAGCTTAAGGGTAAAAGCAAGGGTGAGGGTAAGGGTAAGGGTAAGGGTAAGGGTAAGGGTAAGGGTAAGGGTGAGGGTAAGCTTAAGGGTAAAAGCAAGGGTAAGGGTAAGGGTAAGGGTAAGGGTAAGGGTAAGGGTAAGGGTAAGGGTAAGGGTAAGGGTAAGGGTAAGGGTAAGGGTAAGCTTAAGGGTAAAAGCAAGGGTAAGGGTAAGGGTAAGGGTAAGGGTAAGGGTAAAGGTAAGGGTAAGCCTAAGGGTAAAAGCAAGGGTAAAGGTAAGAGTAAGCCTAAGGGTAAAAGCAAGGGTAAGGGTAAGGGTAAGGGTAAGGGTAAGGGTAAGGGTAAGGGTAAGGGTAAGGGTAAGGGTAAGGGTAAGGGTAAGGGTAAGGGTAAGTGTAAGGGTAAGGGTAAGGGTAAGGGTAAGGGTAAGGGTAAGGGTAAGCTTAAGGGTAAAAGCAAGGGTAAGGGTAAGGGTAAGGGTAAGGGTAAGCCTAAGGGTAAAAGCAAGGGTAAGGGTAAGGGTAAGGGTAAGGGTAAGGGTAAGCTTAAGGGTAAAAGCAAGGGTAAGGGTAAAGGTAAGGGTAAGGGTAAGGGTAAGGGTAAGCTTAAGGGTAAAAGCAAGGGTAAGGGTAAGGGTAAGGGTAAGGGTAAGGGTAAGGGTAAGGGTAAGGGTAAAGGTAAGGGTAAGCCTAAGGGTAAAAGCAAGGGTAAGGGTAAGGGTAAGGGTAAGGGTAAGGGTAAGGGTAAAGGTAAGGGTAAGCTTAAGGGTAAAAGCAAGGGTAAGGGTAAGGGTAAGGGTAAGGGTAAGGGTAAGGGTAAGGGTAAGGGTAAGGGTAAGGGTAAGGGTAAGGGTAAGCTTAAGGGTAAGGGTAAGGGTAAGGGTAAGGGTAAGCTTAAGGGTAAAAGCAAGGGTAAGGGTAAGGGTAAGGGTAAGGGTAAGCTTAAGGGTTAAAGCAAGGGTAAGGGTAAGGGTAAGGGTAAGGGTAAGGGTAACCTTAAGGGTAAGGGTAAGGGTAAGGGTAAGGGTAAGCTTAAGGGTAAAAGCAAGGGTAAGGGTAAGGGTAAGGGTAAGGGTAAGGGTAAGCTTAAGGGTAAGGGTAAGGGTAAGGGTAAGGGTAAGCTTAAGGGTAAAAGCAAGGGTAAGGTTAAGGGTAAGGGTAAGGGTAAGGGTAAGGGTAAGGGTAAGGGTAAGCTTAAGGGTAAGGGTAAGGGTAAGGGTAAGGGTAAGCTTAAGGGTAAAAGCAAGGGTAAGGGTAAGGGTAAGGGTAAGGGTAAGGGTAAGGGTAAGGGTAAGGGTAAGGGTAAGGGTAAGGGTAAGGGTGAGGGTAAGGGTAAGGGTAAGGGTAAGCTTAAGGGTAAGGGTAAGGGTAAGGGTAAGCTTAAGGGTAAAAGCAAGGGTAAGGGTAAGGGTAAGGGTAAGGGTAAGGGTAAGCTTAAGGGTAAAAGCAAGGGTAAGGGTAAGGGTAAGGGTAAGGGTAAGGGTAAGGGTAAGGGTAAGGGTAAGGGTAAGGGTAAGGGTAAGGTTAAGGGTAAGGGTAAGGGTAAGCTTAAGGGTAAGGGTAAGGGTAAGGGTAAGGGTAAGCTTAAGGGTAAAAGCAAGGGTAAGGGTAAGGGTAAGGGTAAGGGTAAGGGTAAGGGTAAGGGTAAGGGTAAGGGTAAGGGTAAGGGTAAGGGTAAGGGTAAGGGTAAGGGTAAGCTTAAGGGTAAAAGCAAGGGTAAGGGTAAGGGTAAGGGTAAGGGTAAGGGTAAGGGTAAGGGTAAGGGTAAGGGTAAGGGTAAGGGTAAGCTTAAGGGTAAAAGCAAGGGTAAGGGTAAGGGTAAGGGTAAGGGTAAGGGTAAGGGTTAGGGTAAGGGTAAAGGTAAGGGTAAGCCTAAGGGTAAAAGCAAGGGTAAGGGTAAGGGTAAGGGTAAGGGTAAGGGTAAGGGTAAGGGTAAGGGTAAGGGTAAGGGTAAGGGTAAGAGTAAGGGTAAGGGTAAGGGTAAGCTTAAGGGTAAAAGCAAGGGTAAGGGTAAGGGTAAGGGTAAGGGTAAGCCTAAGGGTAAAAGCAAGGGTAAGGGTAAGGTTAAGGGTAAGGGTAAGGGTAAGCTTAAGGGTAAAAGCAAGGGTAAGGGTAAGGGTAAGGGTAAGGGTAAGGGTAAGCTTAAGGGTAAAAGCAAGGGTAAGGGTAAGGGTGAGGGTGAGGGTAAGGGTAAGGGTAAGGGTAAAGGTAAGGGTAAGCCTAAGAGTAAAAGCAAGGGTAAGGGTAAGGATAAGGGTAAGGGTAAGGGTAAGGGTAAGGGTAAGGGTACGGGTAAGGGTAAGGGTAAGGGTAAGCTTAAGGGTAAAAGCAAGGGTAAGGATAAGGGTAAGGGTAAGGGTAAGGGTAAGGGTAAGGGTAAGGGTAAGGTAAAGGGTAAGGGTAAGGGTAAGCTTAAGGGTAAAAGCAAGGGTAAGGGTAAGGGTAAGGGTAAGGGTAAGGGTAAGGGTAAGGGTAAGGGTAAGGGTAAGGGTAAGCTTAAGGGTAAAAGCAAGGGTAAGGGTTAGGGTAAGGGTAAGGGTAAGGGTAAGGGTAAGGGTAAGCTTAAGGGTAAAAGCAAGGGTAAGGGTAAGGGTAAGGGTAAGGGTAAGGGTAAGGGTAAGGGTAAGGGTAAGGGTAAGGGTAAAGGTAAGGGTAAGCTTAAGGGTAAAAGCAAGGGTAAGGGTAAGGGTAAGGGTAAGGGTAAGGGTAAGGGTAAGGGTAAGGGTAAGGGTAAGGGTAAGGGTAAGGGTAAGGGTAAGGGTAAGGGTAAGGGTAAGGGTAAGGGTAAGCTTAAGGGTAAAAGCAAGGGTAAGGGTAAGGGTAAGGGTAAGGGTAAGGGTAAGGGTAAGAGTAAGGGTAAGGGTAAGGGTAAGGGTAAGGGTAAGGGTAAGGGTAAGCTTAAGGGTAAGGGTAAGGGTAAGGGTAAGGGTAAGCCTAAGGGTAAAAGCAAGGGTAAGGGTAAGGGTAAGGGTAAGGGTAAGCTTAAGGGTAAAAGCAAGGGTAAGGGTAAGGCTAAGGGTAAGGGTAAGGGTAAGGGTAAGGGTAAGCTTAAGGGTAAAAGCAAGGGTAAGGGTAAGGGTAAGGGTAAGGGTAAGGGTAAGGGTAAAGGTGAGGGTAAGCCTAAGGGTAAAAGCAAGGGTAAGGGTAAGGGTAAGGGTAAGGGTAAGGGTAAGGGTAAGGGTAAGGGTAGGGGTAAGAGTAAGGGTAAGGGTAAGCTTAAGGGTAAAAGCAAGGGTAAGGGTAAGGGTAAGCTTAAGGGTAAAAGCAAGGGTAAGGGTAAGGGTAAGGGTAATGGTAAGGGTAAGGGTAAGGGTAAGGGTAAGGGTAAGGGTAAGGGTAAGGGTAAGGGTAAGGGTAAGGGTAAGCTTAAGGGTAAAAGCAAGGGTAAGGGTAAGGGTAAGGGTAAGGGTAAGGGTAAGGGTAATGGTAAGGGTAAAGGTAAGGGTAAGCCTAAGGGTAAAAGCAAGGGTAAGGGTAAGGGTAAGGGTAAGGGTAAGGGTGAGGGTAAGGGTAAGGGTAAGGGTAAGGGTAAGGGTAAGCTTAAGGGTAAAAGCAAGGGTAAGGGTAAGGGTAAGGGTAAGGGTAAGGGTAAGGGTAAGGGTAAGGGTAAGGGTAAGGGTAAGGGTAAGGGTAAGGGTAAGGGTAAGGGTAAGCTTAAGGGTAAGGGAAAGGGTAAGGGTAAGGGTAAGCGTAAGGGTAAAAGCAAGGGTAAGGGTAAGGGTAAGGGTAAGGGTAAGGGTAAGCTTAAGGGTAAAAGCAAGGGTAAGGGTAAGGGTAAGGGTAAGGGTAAGGGTAAGGGTAAGGGTAAGCTTAAGGGTAAGGGTAAGGGTAAGGGTAAGGGTAAGCTTAAGGGTAAAAGCAAGGGTAAGGGTAAGAGTAAGGGTAAGGGTAAGGGTAAGGGTAAGGGTAAGGGTAAGGGTGAGCTTAAGGGTAAAAGCAAGGGTAAGGGTAAGGGTAAGGGTAAGGGTAAGGGTAAGGGTAAGGGTAAGGGTAAGCTTAAGGGTAAGGGTAAGGGTAAGGGTAAGGGTAAGCTTAAGGGTAATAGCAAGGGTAAGGGTAAGGGTAAGGGTAAGGGTAAGGGTAAGGGTAAGGGTAGGCTTAAGGGTAAGGGTAAGGGTAAGGGTAAGGGTGAGCTTAAGGGTAAAAGCAAGGGTAAGGTTAAGGGCAAGGGTAAGGGTAAGGGTAAGGGTAAGGGTAAGGGTAAGCTTAAGGGTAAGGGTAAGGGTAAGGGTAAGGGTAAGCTTAAGGGTAAAAGCAAGGGTAAGGGTAAGGGTAAGGGTAAGGGTAAGGGTAAGGGTAAGGGTAAGGGTGAGGGTAAGGGTAAGGGTAAGGGTAAGCTTAAGGGTAAGGGTAAGGGTAAGGGTAAGCTTAAGGGTAAAAGCAAGGGTAAGGGTAAGGGTAAGGGTAAGGGTAAGGGTAAGCTTAAGGGTAAAAGCAAGGGTAAGGGTAAGGGTAAGGGTAAGGGTAAGGGTAAGGGTAAGGGTAAGGGTAAGGGTGAGGGTAAGGGTAAGGGTAAGGGTAAGGGTAAGGGTAAGGGTAAGGGTAAGCTTAAGGGTAAGGGTAAGGGTAAGGGTAAGCTTAAGGGTAAAAGCAAGGGTAAGGGTAAGGGTAAGGGTAAGGGTAAGGGTAAAGGTAAGGGTAAGCCTAAGGGTAAAAGCAAGGGTAAGGGTAAGGGTAAGGGTAAGGGTAAGGGTAAGGGTAAGGGTAAGGGTAAGGGTAAGTGTAAGCTTAAGGGTAAAAGCAAGGGTAAGGGTAAGGGTAAGGGTAAGGGTAAGGGTAAGGGTAAGGGTAAGGGTAAGCTTAAGGGTAAAAGCAAGGGTAAGGGTAAGGGTAAGGGTAAGGGTAAGGGTAAGGGTAAGGGTAAGGGTAAGGGTAAGGGTAAGCTTAAGGGTAAAAGCAAGGGTAAGGGTAAGGGTGAGGGTGAGGGTAAGGGTAAGGGTAAGGGTAAGGGTAAAGGTAAGGGTAAGCCTAAGAATGAAAGCAAGGGTAAGGGTAAGGGTAAGGGTAAGGGTAAGGGTAAGGGTAAGGGTAAGGGTAAGGGTAAGGGTAAGGGTAAGGGTAAGGGTAAGGGTAAGGGTAAGGGTAAGGGTAAGGGTAAGGGTAAGGGTAAGGGTAAGGGTAAGGGTAAGGGTAAGGGTAAGGGTAAGCTTAAGGGTAAAAGCAAGGGTAAGGATAAGGGTAAGGGTAAGGGTAAGGGTAAGGGTAAGGGTAAGGGTAAGGGTAAGGGTAAGGGTAAGCTTAAGGGTAAAAGCAAGGGTAAGGGTAAGGGTAAGGGTAAGGGTAAGGGTAAGGGTAAGGGTAAGGGTAAGGGTAAGGTTAAGGGTAAGGGTAAGCTTAAGGGTAAAAGCAAGGGTAAGGGTTAGGGTAAGGGTAAGGGTAAGGGTAAGGGTAAGGGTAAGCTTAAGGGTAAAAGCAAGGGTAAGGGTAAGGGTAAGGGTAAGGGTAAGGGTAAGGGTAAGGGTAAGGGTAAGGGTAAAGGTAAGGGTAAGCTTAAGGGTAAAAGCAAGGGTAAGGGTAAGGGTAAGGGTAAGGGTAAGGGTAAGGGTAAGGGTAAGGGTAAGGGTAAGGGTAAGGGTAAGGGTAAGGGTAAGGGTAAGGGTAAGGGTAAGCTTAAGGGTAAAAGCAAGGGTAAGGGTAAGGGTAAGGGTAAGGGTAAGGGTAAGGGTAAGGGTAAGGGTAAGGGTAAGGGTAAGGGTAAGGGTAAGGGTAAGGGTGAGCTTAAGGGTAAGGGTAAGGGTAAGGGTAAGGGTAAGCCTAAGGGTAAAAGCAAGGGTAAGGGTAAGGGTAAGGGTAAGGGTAAGCTTAAGGGTAAAAGCAAGGGTAAGGGTAAGGCTAAGGGTAAGGGTAAGGGTAAGGGTAAGGGTAAGCTTAAGGGTAAAAGCAAGGGTAAGGGTAAGGGTAAGGGTAAGGGTAAGGGTAAGGGTAAGGGTAAAGGTGAGGGTAAGCCTAAGGGTAAAAGCAAGGGTAAGGGTAAGGGTAAGGGTAAGGGTAAGGGTAAGGGTAAGGGTAGGGGTAAGAGTAAGGGTAAGGGTAAGCTTAAGGGTAAAAGCAAGGGTAAGGGTAAGGGTAAGGGTAAGGGTAAGGGTAAGCTTAAGGGTAAAAGCAAGGGTAAGGGTAAGGGTAAGGGTAAGGGTAAGGGTAAGGGTAAGGGTAAGGGTAAGGGTAAGGGTAAGGGTAAGGGTAAGGGTAAGGGTAAGGGTAAGGGTAAGGGTAAGCTTAAGGGTAAAAGCAAGGGTAAGGGTAAGGGTAAGGGTAAGGGTAAGGGTAAGGGTAAGGGTAAGGGTAAGTGTAAGGGTAAGGGTAAAGGTAAGGGTAAGGGTAAGGGTAAGGGTAAGGGTAAGGGTAAGCTTAAGGGTAAAAGCAAGGGTAAGGGTTAGGGTAAGGGTAAGGGTAAGGGTAAGGGTAAGCTTAAGGGTAAAAGCAAGGGTAAGGGTAAGGGTAAGGGTAAGGGTAAGGGTAAGGGTAAGGGTAAGGGTAAGGGTAAGGGTAAGGGTAAGGGTAAGGGTAAGGGTAAGCTTAAGGGTAAAAGCAAGGGTAAGGGTAAGGGTAAGGGTAAGCGTAAGGGTAAGGGTAAGGGTAAGCTTAAGGGTAAAAGCAAGGGTAAGGGTAAGGGTAAGGGTAAGGGTAAGGGTAAGGGTAAGGGTTAGGGTAAGGGTAAGCCTAAGGGTAAAAGCAAGGGTAAGGGTAAGGGTAAGGGTAAGGGTAAGGGTAAGGGTAAGGGTAAGGGTAAGGGTAAGGGTAAGGGTAAGGGTAAGGGTAAGGGTAAGAGTAAGGGTAAGGGTAAGGGTAAGCTTAAGGGTAAAAGCAAGGGTAAGGGTAAGGGTAAGGGTAAGGGTAAGGGTAAGGGTAAGGGGTAAGGGTAAGGGTAAGGGTAAGGGTAAAGGTAAGGGTAAGGGTAAGGGTAAGGGTAAGGGTAAGGGTAAGCTTAAGGGTAAAAGCAAGGGTAAGGGTTAGGGTAAGGGTAAGGGTAAGGGTAAGGGTAAGGGTAAGCTTAAGGGTAAAAGCAAGGGTAAGTGTAAGGCTAAGGGTAAGGGTAAGGGTAAGGGTAAGGGTAAGCTTAAGGGTAAAAGCAAGGGTAAGGGTAAGGGTAAGGGTAAGGGTAAGGGTAAGGGTAAGGGTAAAGGTGAGGGTAAGCCTAAGGGTAAAAGCAAGGTAAGGGTAAGGGTAAGGGTAAGGGTAAGGGTAAGGGTAAGGGTAGGGGTAAGAGTAAGGGTAAGGGTAAGCTTAAGGGTAAAAGCAAGGGTAAGGGTAAGGGTAAGGGTAAGGGTAAGGGTAAGCTTAAGGGTAAAAGCAAGGGTAAGGGTAAGGGTAAGGGTAAGGGTAAGGGTAAGGGTAAGGGTAAGGGTAAGGGTAAGGGTAAGGGTAAGGGTAAGGGTAAGGGTAAGGGTAAGGGTAAGGGTAAGGGTAAGGGTAAGGGTAAGGGTAAGCTTAAGGGTAAAAGCAAGGGTAAGGGTAAGGGTAAGGGTAAGGGTAAGGGTAAGGGTAATGGTAAGGGTAAAGGTAAGGGTAAGCCTAAGGGTAAAAGCAAGGGTAAGGGTAAGGGTAAGGGTAAGGGTAAGGGTAAGGGTAAGGGTAAGGGTAAGGGTAAGGGTAAGCTTAAGGGTAAAAGCAAGGGTAAGGGTAAGGGTAAGGGTAAGGGTAAGGGTAAGGGTAAGGGTAAGGGTAAGGGTAAGGGTAAGGGTAAGGGTAGGGTAGCTTAAGGGTAAGGGTAAGGGTAAGGGTAAGGGTAAGCGTAAGGGTAAAAGCAAGGGTAAGGGTAAGGGTAAGGGTAAGGGTAAGCTTAAGGGTAAAAGCAAGGGGAAGGGTAAGGGTAAGGGGTAAGGGTAAGGGTAAGGGTAAGCTTAAGGGTAAGGGTAAGGGTAAGGGTAAGGGTAAGCTTAAGGGTAAAAGTAAGGGTAAGGGTAAGGGTAAGGGTAAGGGTAAGCTTAAGGGTAAAAGCAAGGGTAAGGGTAAGGGTAAGGGTAAGGGTAAGGGTAAGGGTAAGGGTAAGGGTAAGGGTAAGGGTAAGGGTAAAGGTAAGGGTAAGGGTAAGGGTAAGGGTAAGGGTAAGGGTAAGCTTAAGGGTAAAAGCAAGGGTAAGGGTAGGGTAAGGGTAAGGGTAAGGGTAAGGGTAAGGGTAAGCTTAAGGGTAAAAGCAAGGGTAAGGGTAAGGGTAAGGGTAAGGGTAAGGGTAAGGGTAAGGGTAAGGGTAAGGGTAAGGGTAAGGGTAAGGGTAAGGGTAAGGGTAAGCTTGAGGGTAAAAGCAAGGGTAAGGGTAAGGGTAAGGGTAAGCGTAAGGGTAAGGGTAAGGGTAAGCTTAAGGGTAAAATCAAGGGTAAGGGTAAGGGTAAGGGTAAGGGTAAGGGTAAGGGTAAGGGTTAGGGTAAGGGTAAGCCTAAGGGTAAAAGCAAGGGTAAGGGTAAGGGTAAGGGTAGGGTAAGGGTAAGGGTAGGGTAAGGGTAAGGGTAAGGGTAAGGGTAAGGGTAAGGGTAAGGGTAAGGGTAAGGGTAAGGGTAAGGGTAAGTGTAAGAGGTAAGGGTAAGGGTAAGGGTAAGCTTAAGGGTAAAAGCAAGGGTAAGGGTAAGGGTAAGGGTAAGGGTAAGCCTAAGGGTAAAAGCAAGGGTAAGGGTAAGGGTAAGGGTAAGGGTAAGGGTAAGCTTAAGGGTAAAAGCAAGGGTAAAGGTAAGGGTAAGGGTAAGGGTAAAATTAAGGATAAGCTTATGGGTAAAAGCAAGGTTAAGGGTAAGGGTAAAGGTAAGGGTAAGGGTAAGCTTAAGGGTAAAAGCAAGGGTAAAGGTAAGGGTAAGGGTAAGGGTAAGGGTAAGGGTAAGCTTAAGGGTAAAAGCAAGGGTAAGGGTAAGGGTAAGGGTAAGGGTAAGGGTAAGGGTAAGGGTAAGGGTAAAGGTAAGGGTAAGCCTAAGGGTAAAGCAAGGGTAAGGGTAAGGGTAAGGGTAAGGGTAAGGGTAAGGTAAGGGTAAGGGTAAGGGTAAGGGTAAGGGTAAGGGTAAGGGTAAGGGTAAGGGTAAGGGTAAGGGTAAGGGTAAGGGTAAGGGTAAGGGTAAGGGTAAGGGTAAGGGTAAGCTAAAGGGTAAAAGCAAGGGTAAGGGTTAGGGTAAGGGTAAGGGTAAGGGTAAGGGTAAGGGTAAGCTTAAGGGTAAAAGCAAGGGTAAGGGTAAGGGTAAGGGTAAGGGTAAGGGTAAGGGTAAGGGTAAGGGTAAGGGTAAGGGTAAGGGTAAAGGTAAGGGTAAGCCTAAGGGTAAAAGCAAGGGTAAGGGTAAGGGTAAGGGTAAGGGTAAGGGTAAGGGTAAGGGTAAGGGTAAGGGTAAGGGTAAGGGTAAGGGTAAGGGTAAGGTAAGCTTAAGGGTATAAGCAAGGGTAAGGGTAAGGGTAAGGGTAAGGCTGAGGGTAAGGGTAAGGGTAAGGGTAAGGGTAAGGGTAAGCTTAAGGGTAAAAGCAAGGGTAAGGGTAAGGGTAAGGGTAAGGGTAAGGGTAAGGGTAAGGGTAAGGGTAAGGGAAAGGGTAAGGGTAAGGGTAAGCTTAAGGGTAAAAGCAAGGGTAAGGGTAAGGGTAAGGGTAAGGGTAAGGGTAAGGGTAAGGGTAAGGGTAAGGGTAAGGGTAAGGGTAAGGGTAAGGGTAAAGGTAAGGGTAAGCCTAAGGGTAAAAGCAAGGGTGAGGGTAAGGGTAAGGGTAAGGGTAAGGGTAAGGGTAAGGGTAAGGGTAAGGGTAAGGGTAAGGGTAAGGGTAAGGGTAAGGGTAAGTGTAAGGGTAAGCTTAAGGGTAAAAGCAAGGGTGAGGGTTAGGGTAAGGGTAAGCCTAAGGGTAAAAGCAAGGGTGAGGGTAAGGGTAAGGGTAAGGGTAAGGGTAAGGGTAAGCTTAAGGGTAAAAGCAAGGGTAAGGGTAAGGGTAAGGGTAAGGGTAAGGGTAAGGGTAAGCTTAAGGGTAAAAGCAAGGGTAAGGGTAAGGGTATGGGTAAGGGTAAGGGTAAGGGTAAAGGTAAGGGTAAGCCTAAGGGTAAAAGCAAGGGTAAGGGTAAGGGTAAGGGTAAGGGTAAGGGTAAGGGTAAGGGTAAGGGTAAGGGTAAGGGTTAGGGTAAGGGTAAGGGTAAGGGTGAGGGTAAGGGTAAGCTTAAGGGTAAAAGCAAGGGTAAGGGTAAGGGTAAGGGTAAGGGTAAGGGTAAGGGTAAGCTTAAGGGTAAAAGCAAGGGTAAGGGTAAGGGTAAGGGTAAGGGGTAAGGGTAAGGGTAAGGGTAAGGGTAAAGGTAAGCTTAAGGGTAAAAGCAAGGGTAAGGGTAAGGGTAAGGGTAAGGGTAAGCTTAAGGGTAAAAGCAAGGGTAAGGGTTAGGGTAAGGGTAAGGGTAAGGGTAAGGGTAAGGGTAAGGGTAAAGGTAAGGGTAAGCCTAAGGTAAAAGCAAGGGTAAGGGTAAGGGTAAGGGTAAGGGTAAGGGTAAGGGTAAGGGTAAGGGTAAGGGTAAGGGTAAGGGTAAGGGTAAGGGTAAGGGTAAGCTTAAGGGTAAAAGCAAGGGTGAGGGTAAGGGTAAGGGTAAGGGTAAGGGTAAGGGTAAGGGTAAGGGTAAGGGTAAGGGTAAGGGTAAGGGTAAGGGTAAGCCTAAGGGTAAAAGCAAGGGTAAGGGTTAGGGTAAGGGTAAGGGTAAGGGTAAGCTTAAGGTTAAAAGCAAGGGTAAGGGTAAGGGTAAGGGTAAGGGTAAGGGTAAGGGTGAGCTTAAGGGTAAGCTTAAGGGTAAAAGCAAGGGTAAGGGTAAGGGTAAGGGTAAGGGTAAGGGTAAGGGTAAGGGTAAGGGTAAAGGTAAGGGTAAGCCTAAGGGTAAAAGCAAGGGTATGGGTAAGGGTAAGGGTAAGGGTAAGGGTAAGGGTAAGGGTAAGGGTAAGGGTAAGGGTAAGGGTAAGGGTAAGGGTAAGGGTAAGGGTAAGGGTAAGGGTAAGGGTAAGGGTAAGGGTAAGGGTAAGCTTAAGGGTAAAAGCAAGGGTAAAGGTAAGGGTAAGGGTAAGGGTAAGGGTAAGGGTAAGGGTAAGGGTAAGGGTAAGGGTAAGGGTAAGGGTAAGCTTAAGGGTAAAAGCAAGGGTAAGGGTAAGGGTAAGGGTAAGGGTAAGGGTAAGGGTAAGGGTAAAGGTAAGGGTAAGGGTAAGGGTAAGGGTAAGGGTAAGGGTAAGCTTAAGGGTAAAAGCAAGGGTAAGAGTAAGGGTAAGGGTAAGGGTAAGGGTAAGGGTAAGGGTAAGGGTAAGGGTAAGGGTAAGGGTAAGCTTAAGGGTAAAAGCAAGGGTAAGGGTAAGGGTAAGGGTAAGGGTAAGGGTAAGGGTAAGGGTAAGCCTAAGGGTAAAAGCAAGGGTAAGGGTAAGGGTAAAGAAAGCAGGGTAAGGGTAAGGGTAAGGTAAGGGTAAGGGTAAGGGTAAGGGTAAGGGTAAGGGTAAGGGTAAGGGTAAGGGTAAGGGTAAGGGTAAGCTTAAGGGTAAAAGCAAGGGTAAGGGTAAGGTAAGGTAAGGGTAAGGGTAAGGGTAAGGGTAAGTGTAAGCTTAAGGGTAAAAGCAAGGGTAAGGGTAAGGGTAAGGGTAAAGGTAAGCGTAAGCCTTAGGGTAAAAGCAAGGGTAAGGGTAAGGGTAAGGGTAAGGGTAAGGGTAAGGGTAAGGGTAAGGGTAAGGGTAAGCTTAAGGGTAAAAGCAAGGGTAAGGGTAAGGGTAAGGGTAAGGTAAGGGTAAGGGTAAGGGTAAGGGTAAGGGTAAGCTTAAGGGTAAAAGCAAGGGTAAGGGTAAGGGTAAGGGTAAGGGTAAGGGTAAGGGTAAGGGTAAGGGTAAGGGTAAGCTTAAGGGTAAAAGCAAGGGTAAGGGTTAGGGTAAGGGTAAGGGTAAGGGTAAGGGTAAGCTTGAGGGTAAAAGCAAGGGTAAGGGTAAGGGTAAGGGTAAGGGTAAAGGTAAGGGTAAGCCTAAGGGTAAAAGCAAGGGTAAGGGTAAGGGTAAGGGTAAGGGTAAGGGTAAGGGTAAGGGTAAGGGTAAGGGTAAGCTTAAGGGTATAAGCAAGGGTAAGGGTAAGGGTAAGGGTGAGGGTAAGGGTAAGGGTAAGGGTAAGCTTAAGGGTAAAAGCAAGGGTAAGGGTAAGGGTAAGGGTAAGGGTAAGGGTAAGGGTAAGGGTAAGGGTAAGCTTAAGGGTAAAAGCAAGGGTAAGGGTAAGGGTAAGGGTAAGGGTAAGGGTAAGGGTAAGGGTAAGGGTAAGGGTAAGGGTAAGGGTAAGGGTAAGGGTAAGGGTAAGGGTAAGGGTAAGGGTAAGGGTAAAGGTTAGGGTAAGCCTAAGGGTAAAAGCAAGGGTAAGGGTAAAGGTAAGGGTAAGGGTAAGGGTAAGGGTAAGGGTAAGGGTAAGGTAAGGGTAAGCTTAACGGTAAGAGCAAGGGTAAGGGTAAGGGTAAGGGTAAGGGTAAGCCTAAGGGTAAAACAAGGGTAAGGGTAAGGGTAAGGGTAAGGGTAAGGGTAAGCTTAAGGGTAAAATCAAGGTAAGGGTAAGGGTAAGGGTGAGGGTAAGGGTAAGCTTAAGGGTTAAAGCAAGGGTAAGGGTAAGGGTAAGGGTAAGGGTAAAGGTAAGGGTAAGCCTAAGGGTAAAAGCAAGGGTAAGGGTAAGGGTAAGGGTAAGGGTAAGGGTAAGGGTAAGGATAAGGGTAAGGGTAAGGGTAAGGGTAAGGGTAAGGGTAAGGGTAAGGGTAAGGGTAAGGGTAAGCTTAAGGGTAAAAGCAAGGGTAAGGGTAAGGGTAAGGGTAAGGGTAAGGGTAAGGGTAAGGGTAAGGGTAAGGGTAAGGGTAAGGGTAAGGGTAAGGGTAAGGGTAAGGGTAAGGGTAAGGGTAAGCTTAAGGGTAAAAGCAAGGGTAAGGGTAAGGGTAAGGGGTGAGGGTAAGGGTAAGGGTAAGGGTAAGGGTAAGGGTAAGGGTAAGCTTAAGGGTAAAAGCAAGGGTAAGGGTAAGGGTAAGGGTAAGGGTAAGGGTAAGGGTAAGCTTAAGGGTAAAAGCAAGGGTAAGGGTAAGGGTAAGGGTAAGGGTAAGGGTAAGGGTAAGGGTAAGGGTAAGGGTAAGGGTAAAGGTAAGGGTAAGCCTAAGGGTAAAAGCAAGGGTAAGGGTAAGGGTTAGGGTAAGGGTAAGGGTAAGGGTAAGGGTAAGGGTAAGGGTAAGGGTAAGGGTAAGGGTAAGTGTAAGGGTAAGGGTAAGGGTAAGCTTAAGGGTAAAAGCAAGGGTAAGGGTAAGGGTAAGGGTAAGGGTAAGGGTAAGGGTAAGGGTAAGGGTAAGGGTAAGGGTAAGGGTAAGTGTAAGGGTTAGGGTAAGGGTAAGCTTAAGGGTAAAAGCAAGGGTAAGGGTAAGGGTAAGGGTAAGGGTAAGGGTAAGGGTAAGGGTAAGGGTAAGGGTAAGGGTAAGGGTAAGGGTAAGGGTAAGGGTAAGGGTAAGCTTAAGGGTAAGGGTAAGGGTAAGGGTAAGGGTAAGCCTAAGGGTAAAAGCAAGGGTAAGGGTAAGGGTAAGGGTAAGGGTAAGCTTAAGGGTAAAAGCAAGGGTAAGGGTAAGGGTAAGGGTAAGGGTAAGGGTAAGGGTAAGCTTAAGGGTAAAAGCAAGGGTAAGGGTAAGGGTAAGGGTAAGGGTAAGGGTAAGGGTAAGGGTAAGGGTAAGGGTAAAGGTAAGGGTAAGCCTAAGGGTAAATGCAAGGGTAAGGGTAAGGGTAAGGGTAAGGGTAAGGGTAAGGGTAAGGGTAAGGGTAAGGGTAAGGGTAAGGGTAAGCTCAAGGGTAAAAGCAAGGGTAAGGGTAAGGGTAAGGGTAAGGGTAAGGGTAAGGGTAAGGGTAAGGGTAAGGGTAAGGGTAAGGGTAAGGGTAAGGGTAAGGGTAAGGGTAAGGGTAAGGGTAAGGGTAAGGGTAAGGGTAAGGGTAAGGGTAAGGGTAAGGGTAAGCTTAAGGGTAAAAGCAAGGGTGAGGGTAAGGGTAAGGGTAAGGGTAAGGGTAAGGGTAAGGGTAAGCTTAAGGGTAAAAGCAAGGGTAAGGGTAAGGGTAAGGGTAAGGGTAAGGGTAAGGGTAAGGGTAAGGGTAAGGGTAAGGGTAAGGGTGAGGGTAAGCTTAAGGGTAAGGATAAGGGTAAGGGTAAAAGCAAGGGTAAGGGTAAGGGTAAGGGTAAGGGTAAGGGTAAGCTTAAGGGTAAAAGCAAGGGTAAGGGTAAGGGTAAGGGTAAGGGTAAGGGTAAGGGTAAGGGTAAGGGTAAGGGTAAAGGTAAGGGTAAGCTTAAGGGTAAGGGTAAGGGTAAGGGTAAGGGTAAGCTTAAGGGTAAAAGCAAGGGTAAGGGTAAGGGTAAGGGTAAGGGTAAGGGTAAGGGTAAGGGTAAGGGTAAGGGTAAGGGTAAGCTTAAGGGTAAAAGCAAGGGTAAGGGAAAGGGTAAGGGTAAGGGTAAGGGTAAGAGTAAGGGTAAGGGTAAGGGTAAGGGTAAGCTTAAGGGTAAAAGCAAGGGTAAGGGTAAGGGTAAGGGTAAGGGTAAGGGTAAGGGTAAGGGTAAGGGTAAGGGTAAAGGTAAGGGTAAGCCTAAGGGTAAAAGCAAGGGTAAGGGTAAAGGTAAGGGTAAAGGTAAGGGTAAGGGTAAGGGTAAGGGTAAGGGTAAGGGTAAGGGTAAGGGTAAGGGTAAGCTTAACGGTAAGAGCAAGGGTAAGGGTAAGGGTAAGGGTAAGGGTAAGCCTAAGGGTAAAACAAGGGTAAGGGTAAGGGAAAGGGAAAGGGTAAGGGTAAGCTTAAGGGTAAAAGCAAGGGTAAGGGTAAGGGTAAGGGTGAGGGTAAGGGTAAGCTTAAGGGTTAAAGCAAGGGTAAGGGTAAGGGTAAGGGTAAAGGTAAGGGTAAGCCTAAGGGTAAAAGCAAGGGTAAGGGTAAGGGTAAGGGTAAGGGTAAGGGTAAGGGTAAGGATAAGGGTAAGGGTAAGGGTAAGGGTAAGGGTAAGGGTAAGGGTAAGGGTAAGGGTAGGGGTAAGCTTAAGGGTAAAAGCAAGGGTAAGGGTAAGGGTAAGGGTAAGGGTAAGGGTAAGGGTAAGGGTAAGGGTAAGGGTAAGGGTAAGGGTAAGGGTAAGGGTAAGCTTAAGGGTAAAAGCAAGGGTAAGGGTAAGGGTAAGGGTGAGGGTAAAGGTAAGGGTAAGGGTAAGGGTAAGCTTAAGGGTAAAAGCAAGGGTAAGGGTAAGGGTAAGGGTAAGGGTAAGGGTAAGGGTAAGGGTAAGGGTAAGCTTAAGGGTAAAAGCAAGGGTAAGGGTAAGGGTAAGGGTAAGGGTAAGGGTCAGTGTAAGGGTAAAGGGTAAAGGTAAGGGGTAAGCCTAAGGGTAAAAGCAAGGGTAAGGGTAAGGGTTAGGGTAAGGGTAAGGGTAAGGGTAAGGGTAAGGGTAAGGGTAAGGGTAAGGGTAAGTGTAAGGGTAAGGGTAAGGGTAAGCTTAAGGGTAAAAGCAAGGGTAAGGGTAAGGGTAAGGGTAAGGGTAAGGGTAAGGGTAAGCTTAAGGGTAAGGGTAAGTGTAAGGGTAAAGGTAAGGGTAAGCCTAAGGTAAAAGCAAGGGTAAGGGTAAGGGTTAGGGTAAGGGTAAGGGTAAGGGTAAGGGTAAGGGTAAGGGTAAGTGTAAGGGTTAGGGTAAGGGTAAGCTTAAGGGTAAAAGCAAGGGTAAGGGTAAGGGTAAGGGTAAGGGTAAGGGTAAGGGTAAGGTGAGGGTAAGGGTAAGGGTAAGGGTAAGGGTAAGGGTAAGCTTAAGGGTAAGGGTAAGGGTAAGGGTAAGGGTAAGCCTAAGGGTAAAAGCAAGGGTAAGGGTAAGGGTAAGGGTAAGGGTAAGCTTAAGGGTAAAAGCAAGGGTAAGGGTAGGGGTAAGGGTAAGGGTAAGGGTAAGCTTAAGGGTAAAAGCAAGGGTAAGGGTAAGGGTAAGGGTAAGGGTAAGGGTAAGGGTAAGGGTAAGGGTAAAGGTAAGGGTAAGCCTAAGGGTAAATGCAAGGGTAAGGGTAAGGGTAAGGGTAAGGGTAAGGGTAAGGGTAAGGGTAAGGGTAAGGGTAAGGGAAAGGGTAAGCTTAAGGGTAAAAGCAAGGGTAAGGGTAAGGGTAAGGGTAAGGGTAAGGGTAAGGGTAAGGGTAAGGGTAAGGGTAAGGGTAAGGGTAAGGGTAAGGGTAAGGGTAAGGGTTAGGGTAAGGGTAAGGGTAAGCTTAAGGGTAAAAGCAAGGGTGAGGGTAAGGGTAAGGGTAAGGGTAAGGGTAAGGGTAAGGGTAAGGTTAAGCTTAAGGGTAAAAGCAAGGGTAAGGGTAAGGGTAAGGGTAAGGGTAAGGGTAAGGGTAAGGGTAAGGGTAAGGGTAAGGGTAAGGGTAAGGGTAAGCTTAAGGGTAAGGATAAGGGTAAGGGTAAAAGCAAGGGTAAGGGTAAGGGTAAGGGTAAGGGTAAGGGTAAGCTTAAGGGTAAAAGCAAGGGTAAGGGTAAGGGTAAGGGTAAGGGTAAGGGTAAGGGTAAGGGTAAGGGTAAGGGTAAGGGTAAGGGTAAGCTTAAGGGTAAGGGTAAGGGTAAGGGTAAGGGTAAGCTTAAGGGTAAAAGCAAGGGTAAGGGTAAGGGTAAGGGTAAGGGTAAGGGTAAGGGTAAGGGTAAGGGTAAGGGTAAGGGTAAGGGTAAGGGTAAGGGTAAGGGTAAGCTTAAGGGTAAAAGCAAGGGTAAGGGAAAGGGTAAGGGTAAGGGTAAGGGTAAGGGTAAGGGTAAGGGTAAGGGTAAGGGTAAGCTTAAGGGTAAAAGCAAGGGTAAGGGTAAGGGTAAGGGTAAGGGTAAGGGTAAGGGTAAGGGTAAGGGTAAGGGTAAGGGTAAAGGTAAGGGTAAGCCTAAGGGTAAAAGCAAGGGTAAGGGTAAGGGTAAGGGTAAGGGTAAGGGTAAGAGTAAGGTTAAGGGTAAGGGTAAGGGTAAGCTTAAGGGTAAAAGCAAGGGTAAGGGTAAGGGTAAGGGTAAGGGTAAGCCTAAGGGTAAAAGCAAGGGTAAGGGTAAGGGTAAGGGTAAGGGTAAGGGTAAGCTTAAGGGTAAAAGCAAGGGTAAGGGTAAGGGTAAGGGTAAGGGTAAGGGTAAGGGTAAGGGTAAGGGTAAGGGTAAGGGTAAGCTTAAGGGTAAAAGCAAGGGTGAGGGTAAGGGTAAGGGTAAGGGTAAGGGTAAGGGTAAGGGTAAGGGTAAGGGTGAGGGTAAGGGTAAGCTTAAGGGTAAAAGCAAGGGTGAGGGTAAGGGTAAGGGTAAGGGTAAGGGTAAGGGTAAAGGTAAGGGTAAGGGTAAGGGTAAGGGTAAGGGTAAGGGTAAGGGTAAGGGTAAGGGTAAGGGTAAGGGTAAGGGTAAGGGTAAGGGTAAGGGTAAGGGTAAGCTTAAGGGTAAAAGCAAGGGTAAGGGTAAGGGTAAGGGTACGGGTAAGCCTAAGGGTAAAAGCAAGGGTAAGGGTAAGGGTAAGGGTAAGGGTAAGGGTAAGCTTAAAGGTAAAAGCAAGGGTAAGGGTAAGGGTAAGGGAAAGGGTAAGGGTAAGGGTAAGCTTAAGGGTAAAAGCAAGGGTAAGGGTAAGGGTAAGGGTAAGGGTAAGGGTAAGGGTAAGGGTAAGGGTAAAGGTAAGGGTAAGCCTTAGGGTAAAAGCAAGGGTAAGGGTAAGGGTAAGGGTAAGGGTACGGGTAAGGGTGAGGGTAAGGGTAAGGGTAAGGGTAAGGGTAAGGGTAAGCTTAAGGGTAAAAGCAAGGGTAAGGGTAAGGGTAAGGGTAAGGGTAAGGGTAAGGGTAAGGGTAAGGGTAAGGGTAAGCTTAAGGGTAAGGGTAAGGGTAAGGGTAAGGGTAAGCTCAAGGGTAAAAGCAAGGGTAAGGGTAAGGGTAAGGGTAAAGGTAAGGGTAAGCTTAAGGGTAAAAGCAAGGGTAAGGGTAAGGGTAAGGGTAAGGGTAAGGGTAAGGGTAAGGGTAAGGGTAAGGGTAAGGGTAAGCTTAAGGGTAAGGGTAAGGGTAAGGGTAAGGGTAAGCTTAAGGGTAAAAGCAAGGGTAAGGGTAAGGGTAAGGGTAAGGGTAAGGGTAAGGGTAAGGGTAAGGGTAAGGGTAAGCTTAAGGGTAAGGGTAAGGGTAAGGGTAAGGGTAAGCTTAAGGGTAAAAGCAAGGGTAAGGGTAAGGGTAAGGGTAAGGGTAAGGGTAAGGGTAAGCTTAAGGGTAAGGGTAAGGGTAAGGGTAAGGGTAAGCTTAAGGGTAAAAGCAAGGGTAAGGGTAAGGGTAAGGGTAAGGGTAAGGGTAAGGGTAAGGGTAAGGGTAAGGGTAAGCTTAAGGGTAAAGGTAAGGGTAAGGGTAAGGGTAAGCTTAAGGGTAAAAGCAAGGGTAAGGGTAAGGGTAAGGGTAAGGGTAAGCTTAAGGGTAAAAGCAAGGGTAAGGGTAAGGGTAAGGGTAAGGGTAAGGGTAAGGGTAAGCTTAAGGGTAAGGGTAAGGGTAAGGGTAAGGGTAAGCTTAAGGGTAAAAGCAAGGGTAAGGGTAAGGGTAAGGGTAAGGGTAAGGGTAAGGGTAAGGGTAAGGGTAAGGGTAAGCTTAAGGGTAAAAGTAAGGGTAAGGGTAAGGGTAAGGGTAAGGGTAAGGGTAAGGGTAAGGGTAAGGGTAAGGGTAAGGGTAAGGGTAAGGGTAAGCTTAAGGGTAAAAGCAAGGGTAAGGGTAAGGGTAAGGGTAAGGGTGAGGGTAAGGGTAAGGGTAAAGGTAAGGGTAAGCCTAAGGGTAAAAGCAAGGGTAAGGGTAAGGGTAAGGGTAAGGGTAAGGGTAAGGGTAAGGGTAAGGTTAAGGGTAAGGGTAAGGGTAATGGTAAGCTTAAGGGTGAAAGCAAGGGTAAGGGTAAGGGTAAGGGTAAGGGTAAGCCTAAGGGTAAAAGCAAGGATAAGGGTTAGGGTAAGGCTAAGTGTAAGGGTAAGGGTAAGGGTAAGGGTAAGGGTAAGGGTAAGGGTAAGGGTAAGGGTGAGGGTAAGGGTAAGGGTAAGGGTAAGCTTAAGGGTAAAAGCAAGGGTAAGGGTAAGGGTAAGGGTAAGGCTTACCCTTACCCTTACCCTTACCCTTGCTTTTACCCTTAAGCTTACCCTTACCCTTACCCTTACCCTCACCCTTACCCTTACCCTTACCCTTACCCTTACCCTTTCCCTTACCCTTACCCTTACCCTTACCCTTACCCTTACCTTTACCCTTACCCTTACCCTTACCCTTGCTTTTACCCTTAGGCTTACCCTTACCTTTACCCTTACCCTTAACCTTACCCTTACCCTTGCTTTTACCCTTAAGCTTACCCTTACCCTTACCCTTACCCTTGCTTTTACCCTTAAGCTTACCCTTACCCTTACCCTTACCCTTACCCTTACCCTTACCCTTGCTTTTACCCTTAAGCTTACCCTTACCCTTACCCTTTTCCTTACCCTTAAGCTTAACCTTACCCTTACCCTTACCCTTACCCTTACTCTTACCCTTACCCTTACCCTTGCTTTTACCCTTAAGCTTACCCTTACCCTTACCCTTACCCTTACCCTTACCCTTACCCTTACACTTACCCTTACCCTTACCCTTACCCTTACCCTTACCCTTGCATTTACCCTTAGGCTTACCCTTACCTTTACCCTTACCCTTACCCTTACCCTTACCCTTACCCTTACCCTTACCCTTACCCTTGCTTTTACCCTTAAGCTTACCCTTACCCTTACCCTTACCCTTACCCTAACCCTTACCCTTGCTTTTACCCTAAAGCTTACCCTTACCCTTACCCTTACCCTTACCCTTACCCTTACCCTTACCCTTACCCTTACCCTTGCTTTTACCCTTAAGCTTACCCTTACCCTTACCCTTACCCTTACCCTTACCCTTACCCTTACGTTTACCCTTACCCTTGCTTTTACCCTTAAGCTTACCCTTACCCTTACCCTTACCCTTACCCTTACCCTTACCCTTACCCTTACCCTTACCCTTACCCTTACCCTTACCCTTACCCTTACCCTTACCCTTGCTTTTACCCTTAGGCTTACCCTTACCTTTACCCTTACCCTTACCCTTACCCTTACCCTTACCCTTACCCTTACCCTTACCCTTGCTTTTACCCTTAAGCTTACCCTTACCCTTACCCTTACCCTTACCCTTACCCTTACCCTTACCCTTACCCTTGCTTTTACCCTTAGGCTTACCCTTACCTTTACCCTTACCCTTACCCTTACCCTTACCCTTACCCTTACCCTTACACTTACCCTTACCCTTGCTTTTACCCTTAAGCTTACCCTTACCCTTTCCCTTACCCTTACCCTTACCCTTGCTTTTACCTTTAAGCTTACCCTTACCCTTACCCTTACCCTTACCCTTACCCTTGCTTTTACCCTTAGGCTTACCCTTACCCTTACCCTTACCCTTACCCTTGCTTTTACCCTTAAGCTTACCCTTACCCTTACCCTTACCCTTACCCTTACCCTTACCCTTACCCTTACCCTTACCCTTACCCTTACCCTTACCCTTACCTTTACCCTTACCCTTACCCTTACCCTTACCCTAACCCTTACCCTTACCCTTACCCTTACCCTTGCTTTTACCCTTAAGCTTACCCTTACCCTTACCCTTACCCCTACCCTTACCCTTACCCTTACCCTAACCCTTGCTTTTACCCTTAAGCTTACCCTTACCCTTACCCTTACTCTTACCCTTACCCTTACCCTTACCCTTGCTTTTACCCTTAAGCTTACCCTTACCCTTCCCCTTACCCTTACCCTTACCCTTGCTTTTACCCTTAGGCTTACCCTTACCCTTACCCTTACCCTTACCCTTACCCTTGCTTTTACCCTTAAGCTTACCCTTACCCTTACCCTTACCCTTACTCTTACCCTTACCCTTACCCTTACCCTTACCCTTACCCTTACCCTTGCTTTTACCCTTAGGCTTACCTTTACCTTTACCCTTACCCTTACCCTTACCCTTACCCTCACCCTTACCCTTACCCTCGCTTTTACCCTTAAGCTTACCCTTACCCTTACCCTTACCCTTACCCTTACCCTTACCCTTACCCTTACCCTTACCCTTACCCTTACCCTTACCCTTACCCTTACCCTTGCTTTTGCCCTTAAGCTTACCCTTACCCTTACCCTTACCCTTACCCTTACCCTTACCCTCACCCTTACCCTTACCCTTACCCTTGCTTTTACCCTTAAGCTTACCCTTACCCTTACCCTTACCCTTACCCTTAAGCTTACCCTTACCCTTACCCTTACCCTTACCCTTACCCTTACCCTTACCCTTACCCTTACCCTTACCCTTGCTTTTACCCTTAAGCTTACCCTTACCCTTACCCTTACCCTTACCCTTACCCTTGCTTTTACCCTTACACTTATCCTTACCCTTAAGCTTACCCTTACCCTTACCCTTACCCTTACCCTTACCCATACCCTTACCCTTACCCTTACCCTTGCTTTTACCCTTGAGCTTACCCTTACCCTTACCCTTACCCTTACCCTTGCTTTTACCCTTAGGCTTACCCTTACCTTTACCCTTACCCTTACCCTTACCCTTACCCTTACCGTTACCCTTGCTTTTACCCTTAAGCTTACCCTTACCCTTACCCTTACCCTTACCCTTACCCTTACCCTTACCCTCACCCTTGCTTTTACCCTTAAGCTTACCCTTACCCTTACCCTTACCCTTACCCTTACCCTTACCCTTACCCTTACCCTTACCCTTACCCTTACCCTTACCCTTACCCTTACCCTTACCCTTACCCTTGCTTTTACCCTTAAGCTTACCCTTACCCTTACCCTTACCCTTACCCTTACCCTTACCCTTACCCTTACCCTTACCCTTACCCTTACCCTTACCCTTACCCTTACTCTTACCCTTACCCTTACCCTTGCTTTTACCCTTAGGCTTACCCTTACCTTTACCCTTACCCTTACCCTTACCCTTACCCTTGCTTTTACCCTTAAGCTTACCCTTACCCTTACCCTTACCCTTACCCTTACCCTTACCCTTACCCTTGCTTTTACCCTTGAGCTTACCCTTACCCTTACCCTTACCCTTACCCTTACCCTTGCTTTTACCCTTGGACTTACCCTTACCCTTACCCTTACCCTTACCCTTAAGCTTACCCTTACCCTTACCCTTACCCTTACCCTTACCCTTACCCTTACCCTTACCCTTACCCTTACCCTTGCTTTTACCCTTAAGCTAACCCTTACCCTTACCCTTACACTTACCCTTACCCTTACCCTTACCCTTACCCTTACCCTTACCCTTACCCTAACCCTTACCCTTACCCTTGCTTTTACCCTTAGGCTTACCCTTACCTTTACCCTTACCCTTACCCTTACCCTTAAGCTTACCCTTACCCTTACCCTTACCCTTACCCTTACCCTTACCCTTACCCTTACCCTTACCCTTACCCTTACCCTTACCCTTACCCTTACCCTTACCCTTACCCTTACCCTTACCCTTGCTTTTACCCTTAAGCTTACCCTTACCCTTACCCTTACACTTACCCTTACCCTTACCCTTACCCTTACCCTTACCCTAACCCTTACCCTTACCCTTGCTTTTACCCTTAGGCTTACCCTTACCTTTACCCTTACCCTTACCCTTACCCTTACCCTTACCCTTACCCTTACCCTTACCCTTGCTTTTACCCTTAAGCTTACCCTTACCCTTACCCTTACCCTTACCCTTACCCTTGCTTTTACCCTTAAGCTTACCCTTACCCTTACCCTTACCCTTACCCTCACCCTTACCCTTACCCTTACCCTTGCTTTTACCCTTAAGCTTACCCTTACCCTTACCCTTACCCTTACCCTTACCCTTACCCTTACCCTCACCCTTACCCTTACCCTTACCCTTACCCTTACCCTTACCCTTACCCTTACCCTTGCTTTTACCCTTAAGCTTACCCTTACCCTTACCCTTACCCTTACCCTTACCCTTACCCTTACCCTTACCCTTACCCTTACCCTTACCCTTACCCTTACCCTTACCCTTACCCTTACCCTTACCCTTACCCTTACCCTTACCCTTACCCTTACCCTTACCCTCACCCTTACCCTTGCTTTTACCCTTAGGCTTACCCTTACCTTTACCCTTACCCTTACCCTTACCCTTACCCTTACCCTTGCTTTAACCCTTAAGCTTACCCTTACCCTCACCCTTACACTTACCCTTACCCTTGCTTTTACCCTTAAGCTTACCCTTACCCTTACCCTTACCCTTACCCTTGTTTTACCCTTAGGCTTACCCTTACCCTTACCCTTACCCTTACCCTTGCTTTTACCCTTAAGCTTACCCTTACCCTTACCTTTACCCTTACCCTTACCCTTACCCTTACCCTTACCCTTACCCTTACCCTTACCCTTACGCTTACCTTTACCCTTACCCTTGCTTTTACCCTTAGGCTTACCCTAACCTTTACCCTTACCCTTACCCTTACCCTTACCCTTACCCTTACCCTTACCCTTACCCTTACCCTTACCCTTACCCTTACCCTTGCTTTTACCCTTAAGCTTACCCTTACCCTTACCCTTACCCTTACCCTTACCCTTGCTTTTACCCTTAAGCTTACCCTTACCCTTACCCTTACCCTCACCCTTACCCTTACCCTTACCCTTGCTTATACCCTTAAGCTTACCCTCACCCTTACCCTTACCCTTACCCTTACCCTTACCCTTACCCTTGCTTTTACCCTTAGGCTTACCCTTACCTTTACCCTTTCCCTTACCCTTACCATTACCCTTGCTTTTACCCTCAAGCTTACCCTTACCCTTACCCTTACCCTTACCCTAACCCTTACCCTTGCTTTTACCCTTAAGCTTACCCTTACCCTTACCCTTACCCTTACCCTTACCCTTACCCTTACCCTTAACCTTACCCTTACCCTTACCCTTGCTTTTACCCTTAAGCTTACCCTTACCCTTACCCTTACCCTTACCCTTACCCTTACCCTTACACTTACCCTTACCCTTACCCTTGCTTTTACCCTTAAGCTTACCCTTACCCTTACCCTTACCCTTACCCTTACCCTTACCCTTACCCTTACCCTTGCTTTTACCCTAAGGCTTACCCTTACCTTTACCCTTACCCTTACCCTTACCCTTGCTTTTACCCTTAAGCTTACACTTACCCTTACCCTTACCCTTACCCTTACCCTTACCCTTGCTTTTACCCTTAAGCTTACCCTTACCCTTACCCTTACCCTTACCCTTACCCTTACCCTTACCCTTACCCTTACCCTTGCTTTTACCCTTACCCTTACCCTTGCTTTTACCCTTAGGCTTACCCTTACCCTTACCCTTACCCTTACCCTTACCCTTACCCTTACCCTTGCTTTTACCCTTAAGCTTACCCTTACCCTTACCCTTACCCTTACCCTTACCCTTACCCTTACCCTTACCCTTACCCTCACCCTTGCTTTTACCCTTAAGCTTACCCTTACCCTTACCCTTACTCTTACCCTTACCCTTACCCTTACCCTTGCTTTTACCCTTAAGCTTACCCTTACCCTTACCCTTGCTTTTACCCTTAAGCTTACCCTTACCCTTACCCTTACCCTTACCCTTACCCTTACCCTCACCCTTGCTTTTACCCTTAAGCTTACCCTTACCCTTACCCTTACCCTTACCCTTACCCTTACCCTTACCCTTACCCTTACCCTTACCCTTGCTTTTACCCTTAAGCTTACCCTTACCCTTACCCTTACCCTTACCCTTACCCTTACCCTCACCCTTGCTTTTACCCTTAAGCTTACCCTTACCCTTACCCTTACTCTTACCCTTACCCTTACCCTTACCCTTGCTTTTACCCTTAAGCTTACCCTTACCCTTACCCTTACCCTAACCCTTACCCTTGCTTTTACCCTTAGGCTTACCCTTACCCTTACCCTTACCCTTACCCTTACCCTTGCTTTTACCCTTAAGCTTACCCTTACCCTTACCCTTACCCTTACTCTTACCCTTACCCTTACCATTACCCTTACCCTTACCCTTGCTTTTACCCTTAGGCTTACCCTTACCTTTACCCTTACCCTTACCCTTACCCTTACCCTTACCCTTACCCTTACCCTCGCTTTTACCCTTAAGCTTACCCTTACCCTTACCCTTACCCTTACCCTTACCCTTACCCTTACCCTTACCCTTACCCTTACCCTTACCCTTACCCTTGCTTTTACCCTTAAGCTTACCCTTACCCTTACCCTTACCCTTACCCTTACCCTTACCCTCACCCTTACCCTTACCCTTACCCTTGCTTTTACCCTTAAGCTTACCCTTACCCTTACCCTTACCCTTACCCTTAAGCTTACCCTTACCCTTACCCTTACCCTTACCCTTACCCTTACCCTTACCCTTACCCTTGCTTTTACCCTTAAGCTTACCCTTACCCTTACCCTTAACCTTACCCTTACCCTTGCTTTTACCCTTACCCTTATCCTTACCCTTAAGCTTACCCTTACCCTTACCCTTACCCTTACCCTTACCCATACCCTTACCCTTACCCTTACCCTTGCTTTTACCCTTAAGCTTACCCTTACCCTTACCCTTACCCTTACCCTTGCTTTTACCCTTAGGCTTACCCTTACCTTTACCCTTACCCTTACCCTTACCCTTACCCTTACCCTTACCCTTACCCTTACCCTTACCCTTACACTTACCCTTGCTTTTACCCTTAAGCTTACCCTTACCCTTACCCTTACCCTTACCCTTACCCTTACCCTTACCCTCACCCTTGCTTTTACCCTTAAGCTTACCCTTACCCTTACCCTTACCCTTACCCTTACCCTTACCCTTACCCTTACCCTTACCCTTACCCTTACCCTTACCCTTACCCTTACCCTTACCCTTACCCTTACCCTTACCCTTACCCTTACCCTTACCCTTGCTTTTACCCTTAAGCTTACCCTTACCCTTACCCTTACCCTTACCCTTACCCTTACCCTTACCCTTACCCTTACCCTTACCCTTACCCTTGCTTTTACCCTTAGGCTTACCCTTACCTTTACCTTTACCCTTACCCTTACCCTTACCCTTACCCTTACCCTTGCTTTTACCCTTAAGCTTACCCTTACCCTTACCCTTACCCTTACCCTTACCCTTACCCTAACCCTTGCTTTTACCCTTAAGCTTACCCTTACCCTTACCCTTACCCTTACCCTTACCCTCACCCTTGCTTTTACCCTTGGGCTTACCCTTACCCTTACCCTTACCCTTACCCTTAAGCTTACCCTTACCCTAACCCTTACCCTTACCCTTACCCTTACCCTTACCCTTACCCTTACCCTTACCCTTACCCTTACCCTTACCCTTACCCTTACCCTTACCCTTACCCTTACCCTTACCCTTGCTTTTACCCTTAAGCTTACCCTTACCCTTACCCTTACCCTTAGCCTTACCCTTACCCTTACCCTTACCCTTACCCTTATCCTTGCTTTTACCCTTAGGCTTACCCTTACCTTTACCCTTACCCTTACCCTTACCCTTGCTTTTACCCTTAAGCTTACCCTTACCCTTACCCTTACACTTACCCTTAAGCTTACCCTTACCCTTACCCTTACCCTTACCCTTACCCTTACTCTTAACCTTACCCTTGCTTTTACCCTTAAGCTTACCCTTACCCTTACCCTTACCCTTACCCTTACCCTTGCTTTTACCCTTAAGCTTACCCTTACCCTTACACTTACCCTTACCCTTAAGCTTTCCCTTACCCTTACCCTTACCCTTACCCTTACCCTTACCCTTACCCTTACCCTTACCCTTACCCTTACCCTTACCCTTACCCTTACCCTTACCCTTACCCTTGCTTTTACCCTTAAGCTTACCCTTACCCTTACCCTTACCCTTACCCTTAAGCTTACCCTTACCCTTACCCTTACCCTTACCCTTACCCTTACCCTCACCCTTACCCTTACCCTTGCTTTTACCCTTAAGCTTACCCTTACCCTTACCCTTACCCTTACCCTTAAGCTTACCCTTACCCTTACCCTTACCCTTACCCTTACCCTTACCCTTACCCTTACCCTTGCTTTCACCCTTAAGCTTACCCTTACCCTTACCCTTACCCTTACCCTTAAGCTTACTCTTACCCTTACCCTTACCCTTACCCTTACCCTTACCCTTACCCTTACCCTTACCCTTACCCTTGCTTTTACCCTTAAGCTTACCCTTACCCTTACCCTTACCCTTACCCTTGCTTTTACCCTTAAGCTTACCCTTACCTTTACCCTTACCCTTACCCTTAAGCTTACCCTTACCCTTACCCTTACCCTTACCCTCACCCTTACCCTTACCCTTACCCTTACCCTTACCCTTACCCTTGCTTTTACCCTTAAGCTTACCCTTACCCTTACCCTTAACCTTACCCTTACCCTTACCCTTACCCTTACCCTTACCCTTGCTTTTACCCTTAGGCTTTCCCTTACCTTTACCCTTACCCTTACCCTTACCCTTACCCTTACCCTTACCCTTACCCTTACCCTTACCCTTACCTTTACCCTTACCCTTGCTTTTACCCTTAAGCTTACCCTTACCCTTACCCTTACCCTTACCCTTACCCTTGCTTTTACCCTTAAGCTTACCCTTACCCTTACCCTTACCCTTACCCTTACCCTTGCTTTTACCCTTAGGCTTACCCTTACCCTTTCCCTTACCCTTACCCTTGCTTTTACCCTTAAGCTTACCCTTACCCTTACCCTTACCCTTACCCTTACCCTTACCCTTACCCTTACCCTTACCCTTACCCTTACCCTTACCCTTACCCTTACCCTTACCCTTAAGCTTACCCTTACCCTTACCCTTACCCTTACCCTTACCCTTACCCTTACCCTTACCCTTACCCTTGCTTTTACCCTTAAGCTTACCCTTACCCTTACCCTTACCCTTAAGCTTACTCTTACCCTTACCCTTACCCTTACCCTTACCCTTACCCTTACCCTTACCCTTACCCTTACCCTTACCCTTGCTTTTACCCTTAAGCTTACCCTTACCCTTACCCTTACCCTTACCCTTGCTTTTACCCTTAAGCTTACCCTTACCCTCACCCTTACCCTTACCCTTAAGCTTACCCTTACCCTTACCCTTACCCTTACCCTTACCCTTACCCTTACCCTTACCCTTACCCTTACCCTTGCTTTTACCCTTAAGCTTACCCTTACCCTTACCCTTAACCTTACCCTTACCCTTACCCTTACCCTTACCCTTACCCTTGCTTTTACCCTTAGGCTTACCCTTATCTTTACCCTTACCCTTACCCTTACCCTTACCCTTACCCTTACCCTTACCCTTACCCTTACCCTTACCTTTACCCTTACCCTTGCTTTTACCCTTAAGCTTACCCTTACCCTTACCCTTACCCTTACCCTTACCCTTACTCTTGCTTTTACCCTTAAGCTTACCCTTACCCTTACCCTTACCCTTACCCTTACCCTTGCTTTTACCCTTAGGCTTACCCTTACCCTTAGGCTTACCCTTACCCTTTCCCTTACCCTTACCCTTGCTTTTACCCTTAAGCTTACCCTTACCCTTACCCTTACCCTTACCCTTACCCTTACCCTTACCCTTACCCTTACCCTTACCCTAACCCTTACCCTTACCCTTACCCTTACCCTTACCCTTACCCTTGCTTTTACCCTTAGGCTTACCCTTACCTTTACCCTTACCCTTACCCTTACCCTTAACCTTACCCTTGCTTTTACCCTTAAGCTTACCCTTACCCTTACCCTTACCCTTACCCTTACCCTTACCCTTACCCTTACCCTTACCCTTACCCTTGCTTTTACCCTTAAACTTACCCTTACCCTTACCCTTACCCTTACCCTTACCCTTACCCTTACCCTTACCCTTACCCTCACCCTTGCTTTTACCTTTAAGCTTACCCTTACCCTTACCCTTACCCTTACCCTTACCCTTACCCTTGCTTTTACCCTTAAGCTTACCCTTACCCTTACCCTTACCCTTACCCTTACCCTTGCTTTTACCCTTAGGCTTACCCTTACCCTTACCCTTACCCTTACCCCTGCTTTTACCCTTAAGCTTACCCTTACCCTTACCCTTACTCTTGCCCTTACCCTTACCCTTACCCTTACCCTTGCTTTTACCCTTAGGCTTACCCTTACCTTTACCCTTACCCTTACCCTTACCCTTACCCTTACCCTTACCCTTACCCTTACCCTTACCCTTGCTTTTACCCTTAAGCTAACCCTTACCCTTACCCTTACCCTTACCCTTACCCTTACCCTCAACCTTACCCTTACCCTTGCTTTTACCCTTAAGCTCACCCTTACCCTTACCCTTACCCTTACCCTTACCCTTACACTTACCCTTACCCTGACCCTTACCCTTGCTTTTACCCTTAAGCTTACCCTTACTCTTACCCTTACCCTTACCCTTAAGCTTACCCTTACCCTTACCCTTACCCTTACCCTTACCCTTACCCTTGCTTTTACCCTTAAGCTTACCCTTACCCTTACCCTTACCCTTACCCTTACCCTTGCTTTTACCCTTAAGCTTACCCTTACCCTTACCCTTACCCTTAAACTTACCCTTACCCTTACCCTTACCCTTACCCTTACCCTTACCCTTACCCTTATCCTTACCCTTGCTTTTACCCTTAAGCTTACCCTTACCCTTACCCTTACCCTTACCCTAACCCTTACCCTTAACCTTACCCTTACCCTTACCCTTAGCCTTACCCTTACCCTTGCTTTTACCCTTAGGCTTACCCTTACCTATAACCTTACCATTACCCTTACCCTTACCCTTACCCTTACCCTTACCCTTACCCTTACCCTTACCCTTACCCTTACCCTTGCTTTTACCCTTAAGCTTACCCTTACCCTTACCCTTACCCTTACCCTTACCCTTACCCTTACCCTTACCCTTACCCTTACCCTTACCCTTACCCTTGCTTTTACCCTTAAGCTTACCGTTACCCTTACCCTTACCCTTACCCTTACCCTTACCCTTACCCTTACTCTTACCCTTACCCTTACCCTTACCCTTACCCTTGCTTTTACCCTTAAGCTTACCCTTACCCTTACCCTTACTCTTACCCTTACCCTTACCCTTACCCTTACCCTTGCTTTTACCCTTAAGCTTATCCTTACCCTTACCTTTACCCTTACCCTTACCCTTACCCTTACCCTTACCCTTACTCTTACCCTTACCCTTACCCTTACCCTTGCTTTTACCCTTAGTATTACCCTTACCTTTAGCCTTACCCTTACCCTTACCCTTACCCTTACCCTTCCCCTTACCCTTACCCTTGCTTTTACCCTTAAGCTTACCCTTACCCTTACCCTTACCCTTACCCTTACCCTTACCCTTGCTTTTACCCTTAAGCTTACCCTTACCCTTACCCTTACCCTTACACTTACCCTTGCTTTTACCCTTAGGCTTACCCTTACCCTTACCCTTACCCTTACCCTTAAGCTTACCCTTACCCTTACCCTTACCCTTACCCTTACCCTTACCCTTACCCTTACCCTTACCCTTACCCTTACCCTTACCCTTACCCTTACCCTTGCTTTTACCCTTAAGCTTACCCTTACCCTTACCCTTACTCTTACCCTTACCCTTACCCTTACCCTTACCCTTACCCTTGCTTTGACCCTTAGGCTTACCCTTACCTTTACCCTTACCCCTACCCTTACCCTTACCCTTACCCTTACCCTTACCCTTACCCTTGCTTTTACCCTTAAGCTTACCCTTACCCTTACCCTTACCCTTACCCTTACCCTTACCCTTACCCTTACCCTTACCCTTACCCTTACCCTTACCCTTACCCTTACCCTTACCCTTACCCTTACCCTTGCTTTTACCCTTAGGCTTAACCTTACCTTTACCCTTACCCTTACCCTTACCCTTACCCTTACTCTTACCCTTACCCTTACCCTTACCCTTACCCTTACCCTTACCCTTACCCTTACCCTTACCCTTACCCTTACCCTTACCCTTGCTTTTACCCTTAAGCTTACCCTTACCCTTACCCTTACCCTTACCCTTACCCTTACCCTTACCCTTGCTTTTACCCTTAAGCTTACCCTTACCCTTACCCTTACCCTTACCCTCACCCTTACCCTTACCCTTACACTTGCTTATACCCTTTAGCTTACCCTTACCCTTACCCTTACCCTTACCCTTACCCTTACCCTTACCCTTACCCTTACCCTTACCCTTACCCTTACCCTTACCCTTACCCTTACCCTTGCTTTTACCCTTAGGCTTACCCTTACCTTTACCCTTACCCTTACCCTTACCCTTACCCTTACCCTTACCCTTACCCTTACCCTTACCCTTGCTTTTACCCTTAAGCTTACCCTTACCCTTACCCTTACTCTTACCCTTACCCTAACCCTTACCCTTGCTTTTACCCTTAAGCTTACCCTTAACCTTACCCTTACCCTTACCCTTACCCTTACCCTTACCCTTACCCTTACCCTTACCCTTACCCTTACCCTTACCCTTACCATTACCCTTACCCTTACCCTTGCTTTTACCCTTAAGCTTACCCTTACCCTTACCCTTACCCTTACCCTTACCCTTACCCTTGCCCTTATCCTTACCCTTGCTTTTACCCTTAAGCTTACCCTTACCCTTACCCTTACCCTTACCCTTACCCTTACCCTTACCCTTACCCTTACCCTTACCCTTGCTTTTACTCTTAGGCTTACCCTTACCTTTACCCTTACCTTTACCCTTACCCTTTCCCTCACCCCTACCTTTACCCTTGCTTTTACCCTTAAGCTTACCCTTACCCTTACCCTTACCCTCACCCTTACCCTTGCTTTTACCCTTAAGCTTACCCTTACCCTTACCCTTAACCTTACCCTTACCCTTGCTTTTACCCTTAGGCTTACCCTTACCCTTACCCTTACCCTTACCCTTGCTTTTACCCTTAAGCTTACCCTTACCCTTACCCTAACTCTTACCCTTACCCTTACCCTTACCCTTACCCTTACCCTTACCCTTACCCTTACCCTTACCCTTACCCTTACCCTTACCCTTACCCTTACCCTTACCCTTGCTTTTACCCTTAGGCTTACCCTTACCCTTACTCTCACCCTAACCCTTACCCTTACCCTTACCCTTACACTTACCCTTGCTTTTACCCTTAAGCTTACCCTTACCCTTACCCTTACCCTTACCCTTACCCTTACCCTTACCCTTACCCTTACCCTTACCCTTGCTTTTACCCTTAAGCTCACCCTTACCCTTACCCTTACCCTTACCCTTACCCTTACCCTTACCCTTACCCTTACCCTTACCCTTACCCTTACCCTTGCTTTTACCCTTAAGCTTACCCTAACCCTTACCCTTACCCTTACCCTTACCCTTACCCTTACCCTTACCCTTACCCTTACCCTTACCCTTGCTTTTACCCTTAGGCTTACCCTTACCTTTACCCTTACCCTTACCCTTACCCTTACCCTTACCCTTGCTTTTACCCTTAAGCTTACCCTTACCCTTACCCTTACCCTTAAGCTTACCCTTACCCTTACCCTTACCCTTACCCTTACCCTTACCCTTACCCTTACCCTTACCCTTACCCTTACCCTTACCCTTGCTTTTACCCTTAAGCTTACCCTTACCCTTACCCTTACCCTTACCCTTACCCTTGCTTTTACCCTTAAGCTTACCCTTACCCTTACCCTTACCCTTAAGCTTACCCTTACCCTTACACTTACCCTTACCCTTACCCTTACCCTTACCCTCACCCTTACCCTTACCCTTACCCTTACCCTTACCCTTACCCTTACCCTTTCCCTTACCCTTACCCTTACCCTTACCCTTACCCTTACCCTTACCCATACCCTTGCTTTTACCCTTAAGCTTACCCTTACCCTTACCCTTACCCTTACCCTTAAGCTTACCCTTACACTTACCCTTACCCTTACCCTTACCCTTAACCTTACCCTTGCTTTTACCCTTAAGCTTACCCTTACCCTTACCCTCACCCTTACCCTTAAGCTTACCCTTACCCTTACCCTTACCCTTACCCTTACCCTTGCTTTTACCCTCAAGCTTACCCTTACCCTTACCCTTACCCTTACCCTTAAGCTTACCCTTACCCTTAGCCTTACCCTTACCCTTACCCTTACCCTTACCCTTACCCTTACCCTTGCTTTTACCCTTAAGCTTACCCTTACCCTTACCCTTACCCTTACCCTTGCTTTTACCCTTAAGCTTACCCTTAACCTTACCCTTACCCTTACCCTTAAGCTTACCCTTACCCTTACCCTTACCCTTACCCTTACCCTTTCCCTTACCCTTACCCTTACCCTTACCCTTACCCTTGCTTTTACCCTTAAGCTTACCCTTACCCTTAACCTTACCCTTACCCTTACCCTTACCCTTACCCTTACCCTTGCTTTTACCCTTAGGCTTACCCTTACCTTTACCCTTACCCTTACCCTTACCCTTACCCTTACCCTTACCCTTACCCTTGCTTTTACCCTTAAGCTTACCCTTACCCTTACCCTTACCCTTACCCTTACCCTTACCCTTACCCTTGCTTTTACCCTTAAGCTTACCCTTACCCTTACCCTTACCCTTACCCTTACCCTTGCTTTTACCCTTAGGCTTACCCTTACCCTTACCCTTACCCTTACCCTTGCTTTTACCCTTAAGCTTACCCTTACCCTTACCCTTTCCCTTACCCTTACCCTTACCCTTACCCTTACCCTTACCCTTACCCTTGCTTTTACCCTTAAGCTTACCCTTACCCTTACCCTTACCCTTACCCTTACCCTTACCCTTACCCTTACCCTTACCCTCACCCTTGCTTTTACCCTTAAGCTTACCCTTACCCTTACCCTTACCCTTACCCTTACCCTTACCCTTGCTTTTACCCTTAAGCTTACCCTTACCCTAACCCTTACCCTTACCCTTACCCTTGCTTTTACCCTTAGGCTTACCCTTACCCTTACCCTTACCCTTACCCTTACCCTTACCCTTACCCTTACCCTTACCCTTACCCTTACCCTTACCCTCACCCTTGCTTTTACCCTTAAGCTTACCCTTACCCTTAACCTTACCCTTACCCTTACCCTTACCCTTGCTTTTACCCTTAAGCTTACCCTTACCCTTACCCTTACCCTTACCCTTACCCTTGCTTTTACCCTTAGGCTTACCCTTACCCTTACCCTTACCCTTACCCTTGCTTTTACCCTTAAGCTTACCCTTACCCTTACCCTTACCCTTACTATTACCCTTACCCTTACCCTTACCCTTACCCTTGCTTTTACCCTTAGGCTTACCCTTACCTTTACCCTTACCCTTACCCTTACCCTTACCCTTACCCTTACCCTTACCCTTACCCTTGCTTTTACCCTTAAGCTTACCCTTACCCTTACCCTTACCCTTACCCTTACCCTTACCCTTACCCTTACCCTTACCCTTACCCTTGCTTTTACCCTTAAGCTCACCCTTACCCTTACCCTTACCCTTACCCTTACCCTTACCCTTACCCTTACCCTTACCCTTACTCTAACCCTTTCCCTTGCTTTTACCCTTAAGCTTACCCTTACCCTTACCCTTACCCTTAAGCTTACCCTTACACTTACCCTTACCCTTACCCTTACCCTTACCCTTACCCTTGCTTTTACCCTTAAGCTTACCCTTACCCTCACCCTTACCCTTGCTTTTACCCTTAAGCTTACCCTTACCCTTACCCTTACCCTTACCCTTAAGCTTACGCTTACCCTTACCCTTACCCTTACCCTTACCCTTACCCTTACCCTTGCTTTTACCCTTAAGCTTACCCTTACCCTTACCCTTACCCTTACCCTTACCCTTACCCTTACCCTTACCCTTACCCTTACCCTTACCCTTACCCTTACCCTTGCTTTTACCCTTAGGCTTACCCTTACCTTTACCCTTACCATTACCCTTACCCTTACCCTTACCCTTACCCTTACCCTTACCCTTACCCTTACCCTTGCTTTTACCCTTAAGCTTACCCTTACCCTTACCCTTACCCTTACCCTTGCTTTTACCCTTAAGCTTACCCTTACCCTTACTCTTACCCCTACCCTTACCCTTACCCTTACCCTTACCCTTACCCTTACCCTTGCTTTTACCCTTAAGCTCACCCTTACCCTTACCCTTACCCTTACCCTTACCCTTACCCTTACCCTTACTCTTACCCTTACCCTTGCTTTTACCCTTAAGCTTACCCTTACCCTTACCCTTACCCTTAAGCTTACCCTTACCCTTACCCTTACCCTTACCCTTACCCTTACCCTTACCCTTACCCTTACCCTTGCTTTTACCCTTAAGCTTACCCTTACCCTTACCCTTACCCTTACCCTTACCCTTACCCTTACCCTTACCCTTTCCCTTGCTTTTACCCTTAAGCTTACCCTTACCCTTACCCTTACCCTTACCCTTACCCTTTCCCTTACCCTTACCCTTACCCTCACCCTTGCTTTTACCCTTAAGCTTACCCTTACCCTTACCCTTACCCTTACCCTTACCCTTACCCTTACCCTTACCCTTACCCTTACCCTCACCCTTGCTTTTACCCTTAAGCTTACCCTTACCCTTTCCCTTACCCTTACCCTTACCTTTACCCTTACCCTTACCCTTACCCTTACCCTTACCCTTGCTTTTACCCTTAAGCTTACCCTTACCCTTACCCTTACCCTTAAGCTTACCCTTACCCTTACCCTTACCCTTACCCTTACCCTTACCCTTACCCTTACCCTTACCCTTACCCTTACCCTTACCCTTGCTTTTACCCTTAAGCTTACCCTTACCCTTACCCTTACCCTTACCCTCACCCTTGCTTTTACCCTTAAGCTTACCCTTACCCTTACCCTTACCCTTAAGCTTACCCTTACCCTTACCCTTACCCTTACCCTTACCCTTACCCTTACCCTTCACTTACCCTTACCCTTACCCTTACCCTTACCCTTACCCTTACCCTTACCCTTACCCTTACCCTTGCTTTTACCCTTAAGCTTACCCTTACCCTTACCCTTACCCTTAAGCTTACCCTTACCCTTACCCTTACCCTTACCCTTACCCTTACCCTTACCCTTACCCTTACCCTTACCCTTACCCTTACCCTTACCCTTGCTTTTACCCTTAAGCTTACCCTTACCCTTACCCTTACCCTTACCCTTAAGCTTACCCTTACCCTTACCCTTACCCTTACCCTTACCCTTACCCTTACCCTTACCCTTACCCTTACCCTTACCCTTACCCTTGCTTTTACCCTTAAGCTTACCCTTACCCTTACCCTTACCCTTACCCTTGCTTTTACCCTTAAGCTTACCCTTACCCTTACCCTTACCCTTACCCTTAAGCTTACCCTTACCCTTACCCTTACCCTTACCCTTACCCTTACCCTTACCCTTACCCTTACCCTTACCCTTGCTTTTACCCTTAAGCTTACCCTTACCTTTACCCTTACCCTTACCCTTACCCTTACCCTTACCCTTATCCTTGCTTTTACCCTTAAGCTTACCCTTACCCTTACCTTTACCCTTACCCTTACCCTTACCCTTACCCTTGCTTTTACCCTTAAGCTTACCCTTACCCTTACCCTTACCCTTACCCTTACCCTTGCTTTTACCCTTAGGCTTACCCTTACCCTTACCCTTACCCTTACCCTTGCTTTTACCCTTAAGCTTACCCTTACCCTTACCCTTACCCTTACCCTTACCCTTACCCTTACCCTTACCCTTACCCTTACCCTTACCCTTACCCTTACCCTTACCCTTACCCTTACCCTTACCCTTACCCTTGCTTTTACCCTTAGGCTTACCCTTACCTTTACCCTTACCCTTACCCTTACCCTTACCCTTACCCTTACCCTTGCTTTTACCCTTAAGCTTACCCTTACCCTTACCCTTACCCTTACCCTTACCCTTACCCTTACCCTTACCCTTACCCTTACCCTTGCTTTTACCCTTAAGCTTACCCTTACCCTTACCCTTACCCTTACCCTTACCCTTACCCTTACCCTTACCCTTACCCTTACCCTTACCCTTACCCTTACCCTTACCCTTACCCTTACCCTTACCCTTACCCTTACCCTCACCCTTGCTTTTACCCTTAAGCTTACCCTTAACCTTACCCTTACCCTTACCCTTACCCTTACCCTTACCCTTGCTTTTACCCTTAAGCTTACCCTTACCCTTACCCTTACCCTTACCCTTGCTTTTACCCTTAGGCTTACCCTTACCCTTACCCTTACCCTTACCCTTTCTTTTACCCTTAAGCTTACCCTTACCCTTACCCTTACTCTTACTCTTACCCTTACCCTTACCCTTACCCTTACCCTTGCTTTTACCCTTAGGCTTACCCTTACCTTTACCCTTACCCATACCCTTACCCTTACCCTTACCCTTACCCTTACCCTTACCCTTACTCTTACCCTTACCCTTACCCTTGCTTTTACCCTTAAGCTTACCCTTACCCTTACCCTTACCCTTACCCTTACCCTTACCCTTACCCTTACCCTTACCCTTGCTTTTACCCTTAAGCTCACCCTTACCCTTACCCTTACCCTTACCCTTACCCTTACCCTTACCCTTACCCTTACCCTTACCCTTACTCTTACCCTTACCCTTGCTTTTACCCTTAAGCTTACCCTTACCCTTACCCTTACCCTTAAGCTTACCCTTACCCTTACCCTTACCCTTACCCTTACCCTTACCCTTACCCTTACCCTTACCCTTGCTTTTACCCTTAAGCTTACCCTTACCCTTACCCTTACCCTTACCCTTACCCTTACCCTTGCTTTTACCCTTAAGCTTACCCTTACCCTTACCCTTACCCTTACCCTTAAGCTTACCCTTACCCTTACCCTTACCCTTACCCTTACCCTTACCCTTACCCTTACCCTTACCCTTACCCTTGCTTTTACCCTTAAGCTTACCCTTACCCTTACCCTTACCCTTACCCTTACCCTTACCCTTACCCTTACCCTTACCCTTACCCTTGCTTTTACCCTTAGGCTTACCCTTACCTTTACCCTTACCATTACCCTTACCCTTACCCTTACCCTTACCCTTACCCTCACCCTTGCTTTTACCCTAAAGCTTACCCTTACCCTTACCCTTACCCTTACCCTTACCCTTACCCTTACCCTTACCCTTACCCTTACCCTTACCCTTACCCTTGCTTTTACCCTTAAGCTTACCCTTACCCTTACCCTTACCCTTACCCTTACCCTTGCTTTTACCCTTAAGCTTACCCTTACCCTTACCCTTACCCTTACCCTTAAGCTTACCCTTACCCTTACCCTTACCCTTACCCTTACCCTTACCCTTACCCTTACCCTTACCCTTACCCTTGCTTTTACCCTTAAGCTTACCCTTACCCTTACCCTTACCCTTACCCTTACCCTTACCCTTACCCTTACCCTTACCCTTACCCTTGCTTTTACCCTTAGGCTTACCCTTACCTTTACCCTTACCATTACCCTTACCCTTACCCTTACCCTTACCCTTACCCTCACCCTTGCTTTTACCCTTAAGCTTACCCTTACCCTTACCCTTACCCTTACCCTTACCCTTACCCTTACCCTTACCCTTACCCTTACCCTTACCCTTACCCTTACCCTTACCCTTGCTTTTACCCTTAAGCTTACCCTTACCCTTATTCTTACCCCTACCCTTACCCTTACCCTTACCCTTACCCTTACCCTTACCCTTACCCTTGCTTTTACCCTTAGGCTTACCCTCACCTTTACCCTTACCCTTACCCTTACCCTTACCCTTACCCTTACCCTTACCCTTGCTTTTACCCTTAAGCTTACCCTTACCCTTACCCTTACCCTTACCCTTAGCCTTACCCTTACCCTTGCTTTTACCCTTAAGCTTACCCTTACCCTTACCCTTAACCTTACCCTTACCCTTACCCTTGCTTTTACCCTTAGTCTTACCCTTACCCTTACCCTTACCCTTACCCTTAAGCTTACCCTTACCCTTACCCTTACCCTTACCCTTACCCTTACCCTTACCCTTACCCTTACCCTTACCCTTACCCTTGCTTTTACCCTTAAGCTTACCCTTACCCTTACCCTTACCCTTACCATTACCCTTACCCTTACCCTTACCCTTACCCTTACCCTTACCCTTACCCTTACCCTTACTTAGGGTAAGGGATAAGGGTAAGCTTAAGGGTAAAAGCAAGGGTAAGGGTAAGGGTAAGGGTAAGGGTAAGGGTAAGGGTAAGGGTAAGGGTAAGCTTAAGGGTAAGGGTAAGGGTAAGGGTAAGGGTAAGCTTAAGGGTAAAAGCAAGGGTAAGGGTAAGGGTAAGGGTAAGGGTAAGGGTAAGGGTAAGGGTAAGCTTAAGGGTAAGGGTAAGGGTAAGGGTAAGGGTAAGCTTAAGGGTAAAAGCAAGGGTAAGGTTAAGGGTAAGGGTAAGGGTAAGGGTAAGGGTAAGGGTAAGCTTAAGGGTAAGGGTAAGGGTAAGGGTAAGGGTAAGGGTAAGCTTAAGGGTAAAAGCAAGGGTAAGGGTAAGGGTAAGAGTAAGGGTAAGGGTAAGGGTAAGGGTAAGGGTAAGGGTAAGGGTAAGGGTAAGGGTAAGGGTAAGGGTAAGCTTAAGGGTAAGGGTAAGGGTAAGGGTAAGCTTAAGGGTAAAAGCAAGGGTAAGGGTAAGGGTAAGGGTAAGGGTAAGGGTAAGCTTAAGGGTAAAAGCAAGGGTAAGGGTAAGGGTAAGGGTAAGGGTAAGGGTAAGGGTAAGGGTAAGCTTAAGGGTAAGGGTAAGGGTAAGGGTAAGCTTAAGGGTAAAAGCAAGGGTAAGGGTAAGGGTAAGGGTAAGGGTAAGGGTAAGGGTAAGGGTAAAGGTAAGGGTAAGCCTAAGGGTAAAAGCAAGGGTAAGGGTAAGGGTAAGGGTAAGGGTAAGGGTAAGGGTAAGGGTAAGGGTAAGGGTAAGCTTAAGGGTAAAAGCAAGGGTAAGGGTAAGGGTAAGGGTAAGGGTAAGGGTAAGGGTAAGGGTAAGGGTAAGGGTAAGCTTAAGGGTAAAAGCAAGGGTAAGGGTAAGGGTAAGGGTAAGGGTAAGGGTAAGGGTAAGGGTAAGGGTAAGGGTAAGGGTAAGGGTAAGGGTAAGCTTAAGGGTAAAAGCAAGGGTAAGGGTAAGGGTAAGGGTAAGGGTAAGGGTTAGGGTAAGGGTAAAGGTAAGGGTAAGCCTAAGGGTAAAAGCAAGGGTAAGGGTAAGGGTAAGGGTAAGGGTAAGGGTAAGGGTAAGGGTAAGGGTAAGGGTAAGGGTAAGGGTAAGGGTAAGGGTAAGGGTAAGAGTAAGGGTAAGGGTAAGGGTAAGCTTAAGGGTAAAAGCAAGGGTAAGGGTAAGGGTAAGGGTAAGGGTAAGCCTAAGGGTAAAAGCAAGGGTAAGAGTAAGGTTAAGGGTAAGGGTAAGGGAAAGCTTAAGGGTAAAAGCAAGGGTAAGGGTAAGGGTAAGGGTAAGGGTAAGCTTAAGGGTAAAAGCAAGGGTAAGGGTAAGGGTGAGGGTAAGGGTAAGGGTAAGGGTAAGGGTAAAGGTAAGGGTAAGCCTAAGAGTAAAAGCAAGGGTAAGGGTACGGGTAAGGGTAAGGGTAAGGGTAAGGGTAAGAGTAAGGGTAAGGGTAAGCTTAAGGGTAAAAGCAAGGGTAATGATAAGGGTAAGGGTAAGGGTAAGGGTTAGGGTAAGGGTAAGGGTAAGGGTAAGCTTAAGGGTAAAAGCAAGGGTAAGGGTAAGGGTAAGGGTAAGGGTAAGGGTAAGCTTACCCTTACCCTGACCCTTACCCTTACACTTACCCTTGCTTTTACCCTTAGGCTCACCCTTACCCTTACCCTTACCCTTACCCTTAAGCTTACCCTTACCCTTACCCTTACCCTTACTCTTGCCCTTACCCTTACCCTTACCCTTACCCTTACCCTTACCCTTACCCTTGCTTTTACCCTTAAGCTTACCCTTACCCTTACCCTTACCCTTACCCTTACCCTTACCCTTACCCTTGCTTTGACACTTAGGCCTACCCTTACCTTTACCCTTACCCTTACCCTTACCCTTACCCTTACCCTTACCCTTACCCTTACCCTTACCCTTACCCTTGCTTTTACCCTTAAGCTTACCCTTACCCTTACCCTTACCCTTACCCTTACCCTTACCCTTACCCTTACCCTTGCTTTTACCCTTAAGCTTACCCTTACCCTTACCCTTACCCTTACCCTTACCCTTGCTTTTACCCTTAGGCTTACCCTTACCCTTACCCTTACCCTTACCCTTGCTTTTACCCTTAAGCTTACCCTTACCCTTACCCTTACCCTTACCCTTACCCTTACCCTTACCCTTACCCTTACCCTTACCCTTACCCTTACCCTTACCCTTACCCTTACCCTTACCCTTGCTTTTACCCTTAGGCTTAACCTTACCTTTACCCTTACCCTTACCCTTACCCTTACCCTTACCCTTACCCTTACCCTTACCCTTACCCTTACCCTTACCCTTGCTTTTACCCTTAAGCTTACCCTTACCCTGACCCTTAACCTTACCCTTACCCTTACCCTTACCCTTGCTTTTACCCTTAAGCTTACCCTTACCCTTACCCTTACCCTTACCCTCACCCTTACCCTTACCCTTACCCTTGCTTATACCCTTAAGCTTACCCTTACCCTTACCCTTACCCTTACCCTTACCCTTACCCTTACCCTTACCCTTACCCTTACCCTTACCCTTACCCTTACCCTTACCCTTACCCTTACCCTTACCCTTACCCTTACCCATACCCTTGCTTTTACCCTTAGGCTTACCCTTACCTTTACCCTTACCCTTACCCTTACCCTTACCCTTACCCTTACCCTTACCCTTATTCTTGCTTTTACCCTTAAGCTTACCCTTACCCTTACCCTTACCCTTACCCTTACCCTAACCCTTACCCTTGCTTTTACCCTTAAGCTTACCCTTACCCTTACCCTTACCCTTCCCCTTACCCTTACCCTTACCCTTACCCTTACCCTTGCTTTTACCCTTAAGTTTACCCTTACCCTTACCCTTACCCTTACCCTTACCCTTACCCTTACCCTTACCCTTATCCTTACCCTTGCTTTTACCCTTAAGCTTACCCTTACCCTTACCCTTACCCTTACCCTTACCCTTACCCTTACCCTTACCCTTACCCTTAACCTTGCTTTTACTCTTAGGCTTACCCTTACCTTTACCCTTACCCTTACCCTTACCCTTACCCTCACCCTTACCCTTACCCTTGCTTTTACCCTTAAGCTTACCCTTACCCTTACCCTTACCCTTACCCTTGCTTTTACCCTTAAGCTTACCCTTACCCTCACCCTTAACCTTACCCTTACCCTTGCTTTTACCCTTAGGCTTACCCTTACCCTTACCCTTACCCTTACCCTTGCTTTTACCCTTAAGCTTATCCTTACCCTTACCCTTACTCTTACCCTTACCCTTACCCTTACCCTTACCCTTACCCTTACCCTTACCCTTACCCTTGCTTTTACCCTTAGGCTTACCCTTACCTTTACCCTTACCCTAACCCTTACCCTTACCCTTACCCTTACCCTTACCCTTGCTTTTACCCTTAAGCTTACCCTTACCCTTACCCTTACCCTTACCCTTACCCTTACCCTTACCCTTACCCTTACCCTTGCTTTTACCCCTAAGCTTACCCTTACCCTTACCCTTACCCTTACCCTTACCCTTACCCTTACCCTTACCCTTGCTTTTACCCTTAAGCTTACCCTTACCCTTACCCTTACCCTTACCCTTACCCTTACCCTTACCCTTACCCTTACCCTTACCCTTACCCTTACCCTTACCCTTACCCTCACCCTTGCTTTTACCCTTAGGCTTACCCTTACCTTTACCCTTACCCTTACCCTTACCCTTACCCTTACCCTTGCTTTTACCCTTAAGCTTACCCTTACCCTTACCCTTACCCTTAAGCTTACCCTTACCCTTACCCTTACCCTTACCCTTACCCTTACCCTTACCCTTACCCTTACCCTTACCCTTGCTTTTACCCTTAAGCTTACCCTTACCCTTACCCTTACCCTTGCTTTTACCCTTAAGCTTACCCTTACCCTTACCCTTACCCTTAAGCTTACCCTTACCCTTACCCTTACCCTTACCCTTACCCTTACCCTTACCCTTACCCTTACCCTTACCCTTGCCCTTACCCTTACCCTTACCCTTACCCTTACCCTTACCCTTGCTTTTACCCTTAAGCTTATCCTTACCCTTACCCTTACCCTTACCCTTAAGCTTACCCTTACCCTTACCCTTACCCTTACCCTTACCCTTAACCTTACCCTTGCTTTTACCCTTAAGCTTACCCTTACCCTTACCCTTACCCTTACCCTTAAGCTTACCCTTACCCTTACCCTTACCCTTACCCTTGCTTTTACCCTTAAGCTTACCCTTACCCTTACCCTTACCCTTACCCTTAAGCTTACCCTTACCCTTACCCTTACCCTTACCCTTACCCTTACCCTTACCCTTACCCTTACCCTTGCTTTTACCCTTAAGCTTACCCTTACCCTTACCCTAAGTAAGGGTAAGGGTAAGGGTAAGGGTAAGGGTAAGGGTAAGGGTAAGGGTAAGGGTAAGGGTAAGCTTAAGGGTAAGGGTAAGGGTAAGGGTAAGGGTAAGCCTAAGGGTAAAAGCAAGGGTAAGGGTAAGGGTAAGGGTAAGGGTAAGGGTAAGCTTAAGGGTAAAAGCAAGGGTAAGGGTTAGGCTAAGGGTAGGGGTAAGGGTAAGGGTAAGGGTAAGCTTAAGGGTAAAAGCAAGGGTAAGGATAAGGGTAAGGGTAAGGGTAAGGGTAAGGGTAAGGGTAAGGGTAAGGGTAAAGGTGAGGGTAAGCCTAAGGGTAAAAGCAAGGGTAAGGGTAAGGGTAAGGGTAAGGGTAAGGGTAAGGGTAAGCTTAAGGGTAAAAGCAAGGGTAAGAAAAGGGTAAGGGTAAGGGTAAGGGTAAGGGTTAGGGTAAGGGTAAGGGTAAGGGTAAGGGTAAGGGTAAGGGTAAGGGTAAGGGTAAGGGTAAGCTTAAGGGTAAAAGCAAGGGTAAGGGTAAGGGTAAGGGAAAGGGTAAGGGTAAGGGTAATGGTAAGGGTAAAGGTAAGGGTAAGCCTAAGGGTAAAAGCAAGGGTAAGGGTAAGGGTAAGGGTAAGGGTAAGGGTAAGGGTAAGGGTAAGGGTAAGGGTAAGGTTAAGGGTAAGCTTAAGGGTAAAAGCAAGGGTAAGGGTAAGGGTAAGGGTAAGGGTAAGGGTAAGGGTAAGGGTAAGCTTAAGGGTAAGGGTAAGGGTAAGGGTAAGGGTAAGCTTAAGGGTAAAAGCAAGGGTAAGGGTAAGGGTAAGGGTAAGGGTAAGGGTAAGGGTAAGGGTAAGCTTAAGGGTAAGCTTAAGGGTAAAAGCAAGGGTAAGGGTTAGGGTAAGGGTAAGGGTAAGGGTAAGGGTAAGGGTAAGGGTAAGCTTAAGGGTAAGGGTAAGGGTAAGGGTAAGGGTAAGCTTAAGGGTAAAATCAAGGGTAAGGGTAAGAGTAAGGATAAGGGTAAGGGTAAGGGTAAGGGTAAGGGTAAGTGTGAGCTTAAGGGTAAAAGCAAGGGTAAGGGTAAGGGTAAGGGTAAGGGTAAGGGTAAGGGTAAGGGTAAGGGTAAGGGTAAGGGTAAGGGTAAGGGTAAGGGTAAGGGTAAGGGTAAGGGTAAGGGTAAGGGTAAGGGTAAGGGTAAGCTTAAGGGTAAAAGCAAGGGTAAGGGTAAGGGTAAGGGTAAGGGTAAGGGTAAGGGTAAGGGTAAGGGTAAGGGTAAGGGTAAGGGTAAGGGTAAAGGTAAGGGTAAGCCTAAGGGTAAAAGCAAGGGTAAGGGTAAGGGTAAGGGTAAGGGTAAGAGTAAGGGTAAGGGTAAGGGTAAGGGTAAGCTTAAGGGTAAAAGCAAGGGTAAGGGTAAGGGTAAGGGTAAGGGTAAGCCTAAGGGTAAAAGCAATGGTGAGGGTAAGGGTAAGGGTAAGGGTAAGGGTAAGGGTAAGCTTAAGGGTAAAAGCAAGGGTAAGGGTAAGGGTTAGGGTAAGGGTAAGGGTAAGGGTAAGGGTAAGGGTAAGCTTAAAGGTAAAAGCAAGGGTAAGGGTAAGGGTAAGGGTAAGGGTAAGGGTAAGGGTAAGGGTAAGGGTAAGGGTAAGGGTAAGGGTAAGGGTAAGCTTAAGGGTAAAAGCAAGGGTAAGGGTAAGGGTAAGGGTAAGGGTAAGGGTAAGGGTAAAGGTAAGGGTAAGCCTAAGGGTAAAAGCAAGGGTAAGGGTAAGGGTAAGGGTAAGGGTAAGGGTAAGGGTAAGGGTAAGGGTAAGGGTAAGGGTAAGGGTAAGGGTAAGGGTAAGGGTAAGGGTAAGGGTAAGGGTAAGGGTAAGCTTAAGGGTAAAAGCAAGGGTAAGGGTAAGGGTAAGGGTAAGGGTAAGCCTAAGGGTAAAGGCAAGGGTAAGGGTAAGGGTAAGGGTAAGGGTAAGGGTAAGCTTAAGGGTAAAAGCAAGGGTAAGGGTAAGGGTAAGGATAAGGGTAAGGGTAAGGGTAAGGGTAAGCTTAAGGGTAAAAGCAAGGGTAAGGGTAAGGGTAAGGGTAAGGGTAAGGGTAAGGGTAAGGGTTAAGGTAAGGGTAAGCCTAAGGGTAAAAGCAAGGGTAAGGGTAAGGGCCTTACCCTTACCCTTACCCTAAGGGTTAGGGTAAGGGTAAGGGTAAGGGTAAGGGTAAGGGTAAGCTTAAGGGTAAAAGCAAGGGTAAGGGTAAGGGTAAGGGTAAGGGTAAGGGTAAGGGTAAGGGTAAGGGTAAGGGTAAGGGTAAGGGTAAGGGTAAGGGTAAGGGTAAGCCTAAGGGTAAAAGCAAGGGTAAGGGTAAGGGTAAGGGTAAGGGTAAGGGTAAGCTTAAGGGTAAAAGCAAGGGTAAGGGTAAAGCTAAGGGTAAGGGTAAGGGTAAGGGTAAGCTTAAGGGTAAAAGCAAGGGTAAGGGTAAGGGTAAGGGTAAGGGTAAGGGTAAGGGTAAGGGTAAAGGTGAGGGTAAGCCTAAGGGTAAAAGCAAGGGTAAGGGTAAGGGTAAGGTTAAGGGTAAGGGTAAGGGTAAGGGTAGGGGTAAGAGTAAGGGTAAGGGTAAGCTTAAGGGTAAAAGCAAGGGTAAGGGTAAGGGTAAGGGTAAGGGTAAGGGTAAGGGTAAGCTTAAGGGTAAAAGCAAGGGTAAGGGTAAGGGTAAGGGTAAGGGTAAGGGTAAGGGTAAGGGTAAGGGTAAGGGTAAGGGTAAGGGTAAGGGTAAGGGTAAGGGTAAGGGTAAGGGTAAGGGTAAGGGTAAGGGTAAGGGTAAGGGTAAGGGTAAGGGTAAGGGTAAGGGTAAGGGTAAGGGTAAGGGTAAGGGTAAGCTTAAGGGTAAAAGCAAGGGTAAGGGTAAGGGTAAGGGTAAGGGTAAGGGTAATGGTAAGGGTAAAGGTAAGGGTAAGCCTAAGGGTAAAAGCAAGGGTAAAGGTAAGGGTAAGGGTAAGGGTAAGGGTAAGGGTAAGGGTAAGGGTAAGGGTAAGGGTAAGGGTAAGGGTAAGCTTAAGGGTAAAAGCAAGGGTAAGGGTAAGGGTAAGGGTAAGGGTAAGGGTAAGCTTAAGGGTAAGGGTAAGGGTAATGGTAAGGGTAAGCTTAAGGGTAAAAGCAAGGGTAAGGGTAAGGGTAAGGGTAAGGGTAAGGGTAAGCTTAAGGGTAAAAGCAAGGGTAAGGGTAAGGGTAAGGGTGAGAGTAAGGGTAAGGGTAAGGGTAAGCTTAAGGGTAAGGGTAAGGGTAAGGGTAAGGGTAAGCTTAAGGGTAAAAGCAAGGGTAAGGGTAAGAGTAAGGGTAAGGGTAAGGGTAAGGGTAAGGGTAAGGGTAAGGGTGAGCTTAAGGGTAAAAGCAAGGGTAAGGGTAAGGGTAAGGGTAAGGGTAAGGGTAAGGGTAAGGGTAAGGGTAAGGGTAAGGGTAAGCTTAAGGGTAAAAGCAAGGGTAAGGGTAAGGGTAAGGGTAAGGGTAAGGGTAAGGGTAAGGGTAAGGGTAAAGGTAAAGGTAAGGGTAAGCCTAAGGGTAAAAGCAAGGGTAAGGGTAAGGGTTAGGGTAAGGGTAAGAGTAAGGGTAAGGGTAAGGGTAAGGGTAAGCTTAAGGGTAAAAGCAAGGGTAAGGGTAAGGGTAAGGGTAAGGGTAAGCCTAAGGGTAAAAGCAAGGGTAAGGGTAAGGGTAAGGGTAAGGGTAAGCTTAAGGGTAAAAGCAAGGGTAAGGGTAAGGGTAAGGGTAAGGGTAAGGGTAAGGGTAAGCTTAAGGGTAAAAGCAAGGGTGAGGGTAAGGGTGAGGGTAAGGGTAAGGGTAAGGGTAAGGGTAAGGGTAAGGGTAAGGGTAAGGGTAAGGGTAAGGGTAAGGGTAAGGGTAAGGGTAAGGGTAAGGGTAAGCTTAAGGGTAAAAGCAAGGGTAAGGGTAAGGGTAAGGGTAAGGGTAAGGGTAAGGGTAAGGGTAAGGGTAAGGGTAAGGGTAAGGGTAAGGGTAAGCTTAAGGGTAAAAGCAAGGGTAAGGGTAAGGGTAAGGGTAAGGGTAAGGGTAAAGGTAAGGGTAAGCCTAAGGGTAAAAGCAAGGGTAAGGGTAAGGGTAAGGGTAAGGGTAAGGGTAAGGGTAAGGGTAAGGGTAAGGGTAAGGGTAAGGGTAAGGGTAAGGGTAAGGGTAAGGGTAAGGGTAAGGGTAAGGGTAAGGGTAAGGGTAAGGGTAAGGGTAAGGGTAAGGGTAAGCTTAAGGGTAAAAGCAAGGGTAAGGGTAAGGGTAAGGGTAAGGGTAAACCTAAGGGTAAAAGCAAGGGTAAGGGTAAGGGTAAGGGTAAGGGTAAGGGTAAGCTTAAGGGTAAAAGCAAGGGTAAGGGTAAGGGTAAGGGTAAGGGTAAGGGTAAGGGTAAGCTTAAGGGTAAAAGCAAGGGTAAGGGTAAGGGTAAGGGTAAGGGTAAGGGTAAGGGTAAGGGTAAAGGTAAGGGTAAGCCTAAGGGTAAAAGCAAGGGTAAGGGTAAGGGTAAGGGTAAGGGTAAGGGTAAGGGTAAGGGTAAGGGTAAGGGTAAGGGTAAGCTTAAGGGTAAAAGCAAGGGTAAGGGTAAGGGTAAGGGTAAGGGTAAGGGTAAGCTTAAGGGTAAGGGTAAGGGTAAGGGTAAGGGTAAGCTTAAGGGTAAAAGCAAGGGTAAGGGTAAGGGTAAGGGTAAGGGTAAGCTTAAGGGTAAAAGCAAGGGTAAGGGTAAGGGTAAGGGTAAGGGTAAGGGTAAGGGTAAGGGTAAGGGTAAGGGTAAGGGTGAGCTTAAGGGTAAAAGCAAGGGTAAGGGTAAGGGTAAGGGTAAGGGTAAGGGTAAGGGTGAGAGTAAGGGTAAGGGTAAGGGTAAGCTTAAGGGTAAGGGTAAGGGTAAGGGTAAGGGTAAGCTTAAGGGTAAAAGCAAGGGTAAGGGTAAGAGTAAGGGTAAGGGTAAGGGTAAGGGTAAGGGTAAGGGTAAGGGTAAGGGTAAGGGAGAGCTTAAGGGTAAAAGCAAGGGTAAGGGTAAAGGTAAGGGTAAGGGTAAGGGTAAGGGTAAGGGTAAGGGTAAGGGTAAGGGTAAGGGTAAGCTTAAGGGTAAAAGCAAGGGTAAGGGTAAGGGTAAGGGTAAGGGTAAGGGTAAGGGTAAGGGTAAGGGTAAAGGTAAAGGTAAGGGTAAGCCTAAGGGTAAAAGCAAGGGTAAGGGTAAGGGTAAGGGTAAGGGTAAGAGTAAGGGTAAGGGTAAGGGTAAGGGTAAGCTTAAGGGTAAAAGCAAGGGTAAGGGTAAGGGTAAGGGTAAGGGTAAGCCTAAGGGTAAAAGCAAGGGTAAGGGTAAGGGTAAGGGTAAGGGTAAGCTTAAGGGTAAAAGCAAGGGTAAGGGTAAGGGTAAGGGTAAGGGTAAGGGTAAGGGTAAGCTTAAGGGTAAAAGCAAGGGTGAGGGTAAGGGTGAGGGTAAGGGTAAGGGTAAGGGTAAGGGTAAGGGTAAGGGTAAGGGTAAGGGTAAGGGTAAGGGTAAGGGTAAGGGTAAGGGTAAGGGTAAGCTTAAGGGTAAAAGCAAGGGTAAGGGTAAGGGTAAGGGTAAGGGTAAGGGTAAGGGTAAGGGTAAGGGTAAGGGTAAGGGTAAGCTTAAGGGTAAAAGCAAGGGTAAGGGTAAGGGTAAGGGTAAGGGTAAGGGTAAAGGTAAGGGTAAGCCTAAGGGTAAAAGCAAGGGTAAGGGTAAGGGTAAGGGTAAGGGTAAGGGTAAGGGTAAGGGTAAGGGTAAGGGTAAGGGTAAGGGTAAGGGTAAGGGTAAGGGTAAGGGTAAGGGTAAGGGTAAGGGTAAGGGTAAGGGTAAGGGTAAGGGTAAGGGTAAGGGTAAGCTTAAGGGTAAAAGCAAGGGTAAGGGTAAGGGTAAGGGTAAGGGTAAACCTAAGGGTAAAAGCAAGGGTAAGGGTAAGGGTAAGGGTAAGGGTAAGGGTAAGCTTAAGGGTAAAAGCAAGGGTAAGGGTAAGGGTAAGGGTAAGGGTAAGGGTAAGGGTAAGCTTAAGGGTAAAAGCAAGGGTAAGGGTAAGGGTAAGGGTAAGGGTAAGGGTAAGGGTAAGGGTAAAGGTAAGGGTAAGCCTAAGGGTAAAAGCAAGGGTAAGGGTAAGGGTAAGGGTAAGGGTAAGGGTAAGGGTAAGGGTAAGGGTAAGGGTAAGCTTAAGGGTAAAAGCAAGGGTAAGGGTAAGGGTAAGGGTAAGGGTAAGGGTAAGCTTAAGGGTAAGGGTAAGGGTAAGGGTAAGGGTAAGCTTAAGGGTAAAAGCAAGGGTAAGGGTAAGGGTAAGGGTAAGGGTAAGCTTAAGGGTAAAAGCAAGGGTAAGGGTAAGGGTAAGGGTAAGGGTAAGGGTAAGGGTAAGGGTAAGGGTAAGCTTAAGGGTAAGGGTAAGGGTAAGGGTAAGGGTAAGCTCAAGGGTAAAAGCAAGGGTAAGGGTAAGGGTAAGGGTAAGGGTAAGGGTAAGGGTAAGGGTAAGCTTAAGGGTAAGGGTAAGGGTAAGGGTAAGCTTAAGGGTAAAAGCAAGGGTAAGGTTAAGGGTAAGGGTAAGGGTAAGGGTAAGGGTAAGGGTAAGCTTAAGGGTAAGGGTAAGGGTAAGGGTAAGGGTAAGCTTAAGGGTAAAAGCAAGGGTAAGGGTAAGGGTAAGGGTAAGGGTAAGGGTAAGGGTAAGGGTAAGGGTAAGAGTAAGGGTAAGGGTAAGGGTAAGGGTAAGGGTAAGGGTAAGGGTAAGGGTAAGCTTAAGGGTAAGCTTAAGGGTAAAAGCAAGGGTAAGGGTAAGGGTAAGGGTAAGGGTAAGGGTAAGCTTAAGGGTAAAAGCAAGGGTAAGGGTAAGGGTAAGGGTAAGGGTAAGGGTAAGGGTAAGGGTAAGGGTAAGGGTAAGGGTAAGGGTAAGGGTAAGAGTAAGGGTAAAAGCAAGGGTAAGGGTAAGGGTAAGGGTAAGGGTAAGGGTAAAGGTAAGGGTAAGCCTAAGGGTAAAAGTAAGGGTAAGGGTAAGGGTAAGGGTAAGGGTAAGGGTAAGGGTAAGGGTAAGGGTAAGGGTAAGGGTAAGGGTAAGGGTAAGCTTAAGGGTAAAAGCAAGGGTAAGGGTAAGGGTAAGGGTAAGGGTAAGGGTAAGGGTAAGGGTAAGGGTAAGGGTAAGGGTAAGGGTAAGCTTAAGGGTAAAAGCAAGGGTAAGGGTAAGGGTAAGGGTAAGGGTAAGGGTAAGGGTAAGGGTAAGGGTAAGGGTAAGGGTAAGGGTAAGGGTAAGGGTAAGGGTAAGGGTAAGCTCAAGGGTAAAAGCAAGGGTAAGGGTAAGGGTAAGGGTAAGGGTAAGGGTTAGGGTAAGGGTAAAGGTAAGGGTAAGCCTAAGGGTAAAAGCAAGGGTAAGGGTAAGAGTAAGGGTAAGGGTAAGGGTAAGGGTAAGGGTAAGGGTAAGGGTAAGGGTAAGAGTAAGGGTAAGGGTAAGGGTAAGCTTAAGGGTAAAAGCAACGGTAAGGGTAAGGGTAAGGGTAAGGGTAAGCCTAAGGGTAAAAGCAAGGGTAAGGGTAAGGTTAAGGGTAAGGGTAAGGGTAAGCTTAAGGGTAAAAGCAAGGGTAAGGGTAAGGGTAAGGGTAACTACCCTTACCCTTGCTTTTACCCTTAGGCTTACCCTTACCTTTACCCTCACCCTTACCCTTACCCTTACCCTTACCCTTACCCTTACCCTTGCTTTTACCCTTAAGCTTACCCTTACCCTTACCCTTACCCTTACCCTTACCCTTTCCCTTACCTTTACCCTTACCCTTTCCCTTGCTTTTACCCTTAAGCTTACCCTTACCCTTACCCTTACCCTTACCCTTACCCTTACCCTTACCCTTACCCTTACCCTTGCTTTTACCCTAAAGCTTACCCTTACCCTTACCCTTACCCTTACCCTTACCCTTGCTTTTACCCTAAAGCTTACCCTTACCCTTACCCTTACCCTTACCCTTACCCTTACCCTTACCCTTACCCTTACCCTTGCTTTTACCCTTAAGCTTACCCTTACCCTTACCCTTACCCTTACCCTTACCCTTACCCTTACCCTTGCTTTTACCCTTAAGCTTACCCTTACCCTCACCCTTACCCTTACCCTTACCCTTACCCTTACCCTTACCCTTACCCTTACCCTTACCCTTACCCTTACCCTTACCCTTACCCTTACCCTTACCCTTACCCTTACCCTTACCCTTACCCTTACCCTTACCCTTACCCTTACCCTTACCCTTACCCTTACCCTTACCCTTACCCTTGCTTTTACCCTTAGGCTTACCCTTACCTTTACCCTTACCCTTACCCTTACCCTTACCCTTACCCTTACCCTTACCCTTGCTTTTACCCTTAAGCTTACCCTTACCCTTACCCTTACCCTTACCCTTACCCTTACCCTTACCCTTACCCTTGCTTTTACCCTTAAGCTTACCCTTACCCTTACCCTTACCCTTACCCTCACCCTTACCCTCACCCTTGCTTTCAACCTTAAGCTTACCCTTACCCTTACCATTACCCTTACCCTTACCCTTACCCTTGCTTTTACCCTTAAGCTTACCCTTACCCTTACCCTTACCCTTACCCTTACCCTTACCCTTACCCTTACCCTTGCTTTTACCCTTAGGCTTACTCTTACCCTTACCCTTACCCTTACCCTTGCTTTTACCCTTAAGCTTACCCTTACCCTTACCCTTACCCTTACCCTTACCCTTACCCTTACCCTTACCCTTACCCTTACCCTTACCCTTACCCTTACCCTTACCCTTACCCTTACCCTTGCTTTTACCCTTAGGCTTACCCTTACCTTTACCCTTACCCTTACCCTTACCCTTACCCTTACCCTTACCCTTACCCTTACCCTTTCCCTTACCCTTACCCTTACCCTTGCTTTTACCCTTAAGCTTACCCTTACCCTTACCCTTACCCTTACCATTACCCTTACCCTTACCCTTACCCTTACCCTTACCCTTACCCTTACCCTTACCCTTACCCTTACTTTTACCCTTAAGCTTACCCTTACCCTTACACTTACCCTTACCCTTACCCTTACCCTTACCCTTACCCTTACCCTTGCTTTTACCCTTAAGCTTACCCTTACCCTTACCCTTACCCTTACCCTTAAGCTTACCCTTACCCTTACCCTTACCCTTACCCTTACCCTTACCCTTACCCTTACCCTTGCTTTTACCCTTAAGCTTACCCTTACCCTTACCCTTACCCTTACCCTTACCCTTGCTTTTACCCTTAAGCTTACCCTTACCCTTACCCTTACCCTTACCCTTAAGCTTACCCTTACCCTTACCCTTACCCTTACCCTTACCCTTACCCTTACCCTTACCCTTACCCTTACCCTTACCCTTACCCTAACCCTTACCCTTACCCTTGCTTTAACCCTTAAGCTTACCCTTACTCTTACCCTTACCCTTACCCTTACCCTTAAGCTTACCCTTACCCTTACCCTTACCCTTACCCTTACCCTTGCTTTTACCCTTAAGCTTACCCTTACCCTTACCCTTACCCTTACCCTTAAGCTTACCCTTACCCTTACCCTTACCCTTACCCTTACCCTTACCCTTACCCTTACCCTTACCCTTACCCTTACCCTTGCTTTTACCCTTAAGCTTACCCTTACCCTTACCCTTACCCTCACCCTTAAGCTTACCCTTACCCTTACCCTTACCCTTACCCTTACCCTTACCCTTACCCTTACCCTTACCCTTACCCTTGCTTTTACCCTTAAGCTTACCCTTACCCTTACCCTTACCCTTACCCTTACCCTTGCTTTTACCCTTGAGCTTACCCTTACCCTTACCCTTACCCTTACCCTTAAGCTTACCCTTACCCTTACCCTTACCCTTACCCTTATCCTTACCCTTACCCTTACCCTTACCCTTGCTTTTACCCTTAAGCTTACCCTTACCCTTACCCTTACCCTTACCCTTACCCTTACCCTTACCCTTACCCTTACCCTTACCCTTACCATTACCCTTACCCTTACCCTTACCCTTGCTTTTACCCTTAGGCTTACCCTTACCTTTACCCTTACCCTTACCCTTACCCTTACCCTTACCCTTACCCTTACCCTTACCCTTGCTTTTACCCTTAAGCTTACCCTTACCCTTACCCTTTCCCTTACCCTTACCCTTACCCTTGCTTTTACCTTTAAGCTTACCCTTACCCTTACCCTTACCCTTACCCTTACCCTTGCTTTTACCCTTAGGCTTACCCTCACCCTTACCCTTACCCTTACCCTTGCTTTTACCCTTAAGCTTACCCTTACCCTTACCCTTACCCTTACCCTTACCCTTACCCTTACCCTTACCCTTACCCTTACCCTTACCCTTACCCTTACCCTTACCCTTACCTTTACCCTTACCCTTACCCTTACCCTTACCCTTACCCTTACCCTTACCCTTACCCTTACCCTTGCTTTTACCCTTAAGCTTACCCTTACCCTTACCCTTACCCTTACCCTTACCCTTACCCTTACCCTTACCCTCACCCTTGCTTTTACCCTTAAGCTTACCCTTACCCTTACCCTTACCCTTACCCTTACCCCTACCCTTACCCTTGCTTTTACCCTTAAGCTTACCCTTACCCTTACCCTTACCCTTACCCTTGCCCTTACCCTTGCTTTTACCCTTAGGCTTACCCTTACCCTTACCCTTACCCTTACCCTTGCTTTTACCCTTAAGCTTACCCTTACCCTTACCCTTACCCTTACCCTTACTCTTACCCTTACCCTTACCCTTACCCTTACCCTTGCTTTTACCCTTAGGCTTACCCTTACCTTTACCCTTACCCTTACCCTTACCCTTACCCTTACCCTCACCCTTACCCTTACCCTTGCTTTTACCCTTAAGCTTACCCTTACCCTTACCCTTACCCTTACCCTTACCCTTACCCTTACCCTTACCCTTACCCTTACCCTTACCCTTGCTTTTACCCTTAAGCTTACCCTTACCCTTACCCTTACCCTTACCCTTACCCTTACCCTTACCCTTACCCTTACCCTTACCCTTACCCTTACCCTTGCTTTTACCCTTAAGCTTACCCTTACCCTTACCCTTACCCTTACCCTTAAGCTTACCCTTACCCTTACCCTTACCCTTACCCTTACCCTTACCCTTACCCTTACCCTTACCCTTACCCTTGCTTTTACCCTTAAGCTTACCCTTACCCTTACCCTTACCCTTACTCTTACCCTTGCTTTTACCCTTACCCTTATCCTTACCCTTAAGCTTACCCTTACCCTTACCCTTACCCTTACCCTTACCCTTACCCTTACCCTTACCCTTACCCTTACCCTTGCTTTTACCCTTAAGCTTACCCTTACCCTTACCCTTACCCTTACCCTTACCCTTACCCTTGCTTTTACCCTTAGGCTTACCCTTACCTTTACCCTTACCCTTACCCTTACCCTTACCCTAACCCTTACCCTTACCCTTACCCTTACCCTTACCCTTACCCTTGCTTTTACCCTTAAGCTTACCCTTACCCTTACCCTTACCCTTACCCTTACCCTTACCCTTACCCTTACCCTTACCCTTACCCTCACCCTTGCTTTTACCCTTAAGCTTACCCTTACCCTTACCCTTACCCTTACCCTTACCCTTACCCTTACCCTTACCCTTACCCTTACCCTTACCCTTACCCTTACCCTTACCCTTACCCTTACCCTTACCCTTACCCTTACCCTTACCCTTACCCTTACCCTTACCCTTACCCTTGCTTTTACCCTTAAGCGTACCCTTACCCTTACCCTTACCCTTACCCTTACCCTTACCCTTACCCTTACCCTTACCCTTACCCTTACCCTTACCCTTACCCTTACCCTTACCCTTGCTTTTACCCTTAGGCTTACCCTTACCTTTACCCTTACCCTTACCCTTACCCTTACCCTTACCCTTACCCTTGCTTTTACCCTTAAGCTTACCCTCACCCTTACCCTTACCCTTACCCTTACCCTTACCCTTGCTTTTACCCTTAAGCTTACCCTTACCCTTACCCTTACCCTTACCCTTACCCTTGCTTTTACCCTTAGGCTTACCCTTACCCTTACCCTTACCCTTAAGCTTACCCTTACCCTTACCCTCACCCTTACCCTTACCCTTACCCTAACCCTTACCCTTACCCTTACCCTTACCCTTGCTTTTACCCTTAAGCTTACCCTTACCCTTACCCATACACTTACCCTTACCCTTACCCTTACCCTTACCCTTGCCCTAACCCTTACCCTTACCCTTGCTTTTACCCTTAGGCTTACCCTTACCTTTACCCTTATCCTTACCCTTACCCTTAAGCTTACCCTTACCCTTACCCTTACCCTTACCCTTACCCTTAACCTTACCCTTACCCTTACCCTTACCCTTACCCTTGCTTTTACCCTTAAGCTTACCCTTACCCTTACCCTTACACTTACCCTTACCCTTACCCTTACCCTTACCCTTACCCTTACCCTTACCCTTACCCTTACCCTTACCCTAACCCTTACCCTTTCCCTTGCTTTTACCCTTAGGCTTACCCTTACCTTTACCCTTACCCTTACCCTTACCCTTACCCTTACCCTTACCCTTACCCTTACCCTTACCCTTACCCTTACCCTTACCCTTACCCTTGCTTTTACCCTTGAGCTTACCCTTACCCTTACCCTTACCCTTACCCTTACCCTTACCCTTACCCTTACCCTTACCCTTGCTTTTACCCTTAAGCTTACCCTTACCCTTACCCTTACCCTTACCCTCACCCTTACCCTTACCCTTACCCTTGCTTTTACCCTTAAGCTTACCCTTACCCTTACCCTTACCCTTACCCTTACCCTTACCCTTACCCTTACCCTTACCCTTACCCTTACCCTTGCTTTTACCCTTAAGCTTACCCTTACCCTTACCCTTACCCTTACCCTTACCCTTACCCTTACCCTTACCCTTACCCTTACCCTTAACCTTACCCTTACCCTTACCCTTACCCTTACCCTTACCCTTGCTTTTACCCTTAGGCTTACCCTTACCTTTACCCTTACCCTTACCCTTGCTTTTACCCTTAAGCTTACCCTTACCCTTACCCTTACCCTTACCCTTACCCTTACCCTTACCCTTACCCTTACCCTTGCTTTTACCCTTAAGCTTACCCTTACCCTTACCCTTACCCTTACCCTCACCCTTACCCTCACCCTTGCTTTCAACCTTAAGCTTACCCTTACCCTTACCCTTACCCTTACCCTTACCCTTACCCTTGCTTTTACCCTTAAGCTTACCCTTACCCTTACCCTTACCCTTACCCTTACCCTTACCCTTACCCTTACCCTTGCTTTTACCCTTAGGCTTACCCTTACCCTTACCCTTACCCTTACCCTTGCTTTTACCCTTAAGCTTACCCTTACCCTTACCCTTACCCTTACCCTTACCCTTACCCTTACCCTTACCCTTACCCTTACCCTTACCCTTACCCTTACCCTTACCCTTGCTTTTACCCTTAGGCTTACCCTTACCTTTACCCTTACCCTTACCCTTACCCTTACCCTTACCCTTACCCTTACCCTTTCCCTTACCCTTACCCTTACCCTTGCTTTTACCCTTAAGCTTACCCTTACCCTTACCCTTACCCTTACCCTTACCCTTACCCTTACCCTTACCCTTACCCTTACCCTTACCCTTACCCTTACCCTTACCCTTACTTTTACCCTTAAGCTTACCCTTACCCTTACACTTACCCTTACCCTTACCCTTACCCTTACCCTTACCCTTGCTTTTACCTTAAGCTTACCCTTACCCTTACCCTTACCTTACCCTTAAGCTTACCCTTACCCTTACCCTTACCCTTACCCTTACCCTTACCCTTACCCTTACCCTTACCCTTGCTTTACCCTTAAGCTTACCCTTACCCTACCCTTACCCTTACCCTTACCCTTGCTTTTACCCTTAAGCTTACCCTTACCCTTACCCTTACCCTTACCCTTAAGCTTACCCTTACCCTTACCCTTACCCTTACCCTTACCCTTACCCTTACCCTTACCCTCACCCTTACCCTTACCCTTACCCTTACCCTTACCCTTACCCTTACCCTTACCCTTACCCTTGCTTTTACCTTATGCTTACCCTTACCCTTACCCTTACCCTTACCCTTACCCTTAAGCTTACCCTTACCCTTACCCTTACCCTTACCCTTACCCTTGCTTTTACCCTTAAGCTTACCCTTACCCTTACCCTTACCCTTACCCTTAAGCTTACCCTTACCCTTACCCTTACCCTTACCCTTACCCTTACCCTTACCCTTACCCTTACCCTTACCCTTACCCTTGCTTTTACCTTAAGCTTACCCTTACCCTTACCCTTACCCTCACCCTTAAGCTTACCCTTACCCTTACCTTTACCCTTACCCTTACCCTTACCCTTACCCTTACCCTTACCCTTGCTTTTACCCTTAAGCTTACCCTTACCCTTACCCTTACCCTTACCCTTACCCTTGCTTTTACCCTTGAGCTTACCCTTACCCTTACCCTTACCCTTACCCTTAAGCTTACCCTTACCCTTACCCTTACCCTTACCCTTATCCTTACCCTTACCCTTACCCTTACCCTTGCTTTTACCCTTAAGCTTACCCTTACCCTTACCCTTACCCTTACCCTTACCCTTACCCTTACCCTTAGCCTTACCCTTACCCTTACCCTTACCCTTACCCTTACCCTTACCCTTACCCTTGCTTTTACCCTTAGGCTTACCCTTACCTTTACCCTTACCCTTACCCTTACCCTTACCCTTACCCTTACCCTTACCCTTACCCTTGCTTTTACCCTTAAGCTTACCCTTACCTTACCCTTTCCCTTACCCTTACCCTTACCCTTGCTTTACCTTTAAGCTTACCCTTACCCTTACCCTTACCCTTACCCTTACCCTTGCTTTTACCCTTAGGCTTACCCTTACCCTTACCCTTACCTTACCCTTGCTTTTACCCTTAAGCTTACCCTTACCCTTACCCTTACCCTTACCCTTACCCTTACCCTTACCCTTACCCTTACCCTTACCCGTACCCTTACCCTTACCCTTACCCTTACCTTTACCCTTACCTTACCCTTACCCTTACCCTTACCCTCACCCTTACCCTTACCCTTGCTTTTACCCTTAAGCTTACCCTTACCCTTACCCTTACCCTTACCCTTACCCTTACCCTTACCCTTACCCTCACCTTGCTTTTACCCTTAAGCTTACCCTTACCCTTACCCTTACCCTTACCCTTACCCTTACCCTTACCCTTGCTTTTACCCTTAAGCTTACCCTTACCCTTACCCTTACCCTTACCCTTGCCCTTACCCTTGCTTTTACCCTTAGGCTTACCTTACCCTTACCCTTACCCTTACCCTTACCCTTACCCTTGCTTTTACCCTTAAGCTTACCCTTACCCTTACCCTTACCCTTACCCTTACTCTTACCCTTACCCTTACCCTTACCCTTACCCTTACCCTTGCTTTACCCTTAGGCTTACCCTTACCTTTACCCTTACCCTTACCCTTACCCTTACCCTTACCCTCACCCTTACCCTTACCTTTGCTTTTACCCTTAAGCTTACCCTTACCCTTACCCTTACCCTTACCCTTACCCTTACCCTTACCCTTACCCTTACCCTTACCCTTGCTTTTACCCTTAAGCTTACCCTTACCCTTACCCTTACCCTTACCCTTACCCTTACCCTACCTTACCCTTACCCTTACCCTTACCCTTACCCTTACCTTACCCTTGCTTTTACCCTTAAGCTTACCCTTACCCTTACCCTTACCCTTACCCTTAAGCTTACCCTTACGCTTACCCTTACCCTTACCCTTACCCTTACCCTTACCCTTACCCTTACCCTTGCTTTTACCCTTAAGCTTACCCTTACCCTTACCCTTACCCTTACTCTTACCCTTGCTTTTACCCTTACCCTTATCCTTACCCTTAAGCTTACCCTTACCCTTACCCTTACCCTTACCCTTACCCTTACCCTTACCCTTACCCTTACCCCTACCCTTGCTTTTACCCTTAAGCTTACCCTTACCCTTACCCTTACCCTTACCTTACCCTCACCCTTGCTTTTACCCTTAGGCTTACCCTTACCTTACCTTACCCTTACCCTTACCCTTACCCTTACCCTTACCCTTACCCTTACCCTTACCCTTACCCTTGCTTTTACCCTTAAGCTTACCCTTACCCTTACCCTTACCCTTACCCTTACCCTTACCCTTACCCTCACCCTTGCTTTTACCCTTAAGCTTACCCTTACCCTTACCCTTACCCTTACCCTTACCCTTACCCTTACCCTTACCCTTACCCTTACCCTTACCCTTACCCTTACCCTTACCCTTACCCTTACCCTTACCCTTACCCTTACCCTTACCCTTACCTTACCCTTACCCTTGCTTTTACCCTTAAGCTTACCCTTACCCTTACCCTTACCCTTACCCTTACCCTTACCCTTACCTTACCCTTACCCTTACCCTTACCCTTACCCTTACCCTTACCTTACCCTTACCCTTACCCTTGCTTTTACCCTTAGGCTTACCCTTACCTTTACCCTTACCCTTACCCTTACCCTTACCCTTACCCTTACCCTTGCTTTTACCCTTAAGCTTACCCTTACCCTTACCTTACCCTTACCCTTACCCTTACCCTTACCCTTACCCTTACCCTTGCTTTTACCCTTAAGCTTACCCTTACCCTTACCCTTACCCTTACCCTTACCCTTGCTTTTACCCTTAGGCTTACCCTTACCCTTACCCTTACCCTTAAGCTTACCCTTACCCTTACCCTTACCCTTACCCTTACCCTTACCCTTACCCTTACCCTTACCCTTGCTTTTACCCTTAAGCTTACCCTTACCCTTACCCTTACACTTACCCTTACCCTTACCCTTACCCTTACCCTTGCCCTAACCCTTACCCTTACCCTTGCTTTTACCCTTAGGCTTACCCTTACCTTTACCCTTACCCTTACCCTTACCCTTAAGCTTACCCTTACCCTTACCCTTACCCTTACCCTTACCCTTACCCTTACCCTTACCCTTACCCTTACCCTTACCCTTACCCTTACCCTTGCTTTACCCTTAAGCTTACCCTTACCCTTACCCTTACACTTACCCTTACCTTACCCTTACCCTTACCCTTACCCTTACCCTTACCCTAACCCTTACCCTTTCCCTTGCTTTTACCCTTAGGCTTACCCTTACCTTTACCCTTACCCTTACCCTTACCCTTACCCTTACCCTTACCCTTACCCTTACCCTTACCCTTACCCTTACCCTTGCTTTTACCCTTGAGCTTACCCTTACCCTTACCCTTACCCTTACCCTTACCCTTACCCTTACCCTTACCCTTACCCTTGCTTTTACCCTTAAGCTTACCCTTACCCTTACCCTTACCCTTACCCTTACCCTCACCCTTACCCTTACCCTTACCCTTGCTTTTACCCTTAAGCTTACCCTTACCCTTACCCTTACCCTTACCCTTACCCTTACCCTTACCCTTACCTTACCCTTACCCTTACCCTTGCTTTTACCCTTAAGCTTACCCTTACCCTTACCCTTACCCTTACCCTTACCCTTACCCTTACCCTTACCCTTACCCTTACCCTTACCCTTACCCTTACCCTTACCCTTACCCTTACCCTTACCCTTAACCTTACCCTTACCCTTACCCTTACCCTTGCTTTACCCTTAGGCTTACCTTACCTTTACCCTTACCCTTACCCTTACCCTTACCCTTTCCCTTGCTTTAACCCTTAAGCTTACCCTTACCCTCACCCTTACCCTTACCCTTACCCTTGCTTTTACCTTAAGCTTACTCTTACCCTTACCCTTACCCTTACCCTTACCCTTGTTTTACCCTTAGGCTTACCCTTACCCTTACCCTTACCCTTAACCTTGCTTTTACCCTTAAGCTTACCCTTACCCTTACCCTTACCCTTACCCTTACCCTTACCCTTACCCTTACCCTTACCCTTACCTTCACCCTTACCCTTGCTTTTACCCTTAGGCTTACCCTAACCTTTACACTTACCCTTACCCTTACCCTTACCCTTACCCTTACCCTTACCCTTACCCTTACCCTTGCTTTTACCCTTAAGCTTACCCTTACCCTTACCCTTACCCTTACCTTACCCTTACCCTTACCCTTGCTTTTACCCTTAAGCTTACCCTTACCCTTACCCTTACCCTTACCCTCACCCTTACCCTTACCCTTACCCTTGCTTATACCCTTGAGCTTACCCTTACCCTTACCCTTACCCTTACCCTTACCCTTACCCTTACCCTTTTCCTTACCCTTACCCTTACCCTTACCCTTACCCTTGCTTTTACCCTTAGGCTTAGGCTTACCCTTACCTTTACCCTTACCCTTACCCTTACCCTTACCCTTGCTTTTACCCTCAAGCTTACCCTTACCCTTACCCTTACCCTTACCCTAACCCTTACCCTTGCTTTTACCCTTAAGCTTACCCTTACCCTTACCCTTACCCTTACCCTTACCCTTACCCTTACCCTTACCCTTACCCTTACCCTTACCCTTACCCTTACCCTTACCCTTGCTTTTACCCTTAAGCTTACCCTTACCCTCACCCTTACCCTTACCCTTACCCTTACCCTTACCCTTACCCTTACCCTTACCCTTACCCTTACCCTTACCCTTACCCTTGCTTTTACCCTTAAGCTTACCCTTACCCTTACCCTTACCCTTACCCTTACCCTTACCCTTACCCTTACCCTTACCCTTGCTTTTACCCTAAGGCTTACCCTTACCTTTACCCTTACCCTTACCCTTACCCTTGCTTTTACCCTTAAGCTTACACTTACCCTTACCCTTACCCTTACCCTTACCCTTACCCTTGCTTTTACCCTTAAGCTTACCCTTACCCTTACCCTTACCCTTACCCTTACCCTTACCCTTACCCTTACCCTTGCTTTTACCCTTACCCTTACCCTTGCTTTTACCCTTAGGCTTACCCTTACCCTTACCCTTACCCTTACCCTTACCCTTACCCTTACCCTTACCCTTACCCTTACCCTTGCTTTTACCCTTAAGCTTACCCTTACCCTTACCCTTACCCTTACCCTTACCCTTACCCTTACCCTTACCCTTACCCTTACCCTTACCCTTACCCTTACCCTTACCCTTGCTTTTACCCTTAAGCTTACCCTTACCCTTACCCTTACCCTTACCCTTACCCTTACCCTTACCCTTACCCTTACCCTTACCCTTACCCTTACCCTTACCCTTACCCTTACCCTTACCCTTACCCTTACCCTTACCCTTACCCTTACCCTTACCCTTACCCTTACCCTTACCCTTACCCTTACCCTTGCTTTTACCCTTAAGCTTACCCTTACCTTTACCCTTACCCTTACCCTTACCCTTACCCTTACCCTTACCCTTACCCTTACCCTTACCCTTACCCTTACCCTTACCCTTACCCTTACCCTTGCTTTTACCCTTAAGCTTACCCTTACCCTTACCCTTACCCTTACCCTTACCCTTACCCTTACCCTTACCCTTACCCTTACCCTTACCCTTACCCTTACCCTTACCCTTACCCTTACCCTTACCCATACCCTTGCTTTTACCCTTAGGCTTACCCTTACCTTTACCCTTACCCTTACCCTTACCCTTACCCTTACCCTTACCCTTACCCTTACCCTTGCTTTTACCCTTAAGCTTACCCTTACCCTTACCCTTACCCTTACCCTTACCCTTACCCTTGCTTTTACACTTAAGCTTACCCTTACCCTTACCCTTACCCTTACCCTTACCCTTGCTTTTACCCTTAGGCTTACCCTTACCCTTACCCTTACCCTTACCCTTACCCTTACCCTTACCCTTACCCTTACCCTTACCCTTACCCTTACCCTTACCCTTACCCTTACCCTTACCCTTACCCTCACCCTTGCTTTTACCCTTAAGCATACCCTTACCCTTACCCTTACCCTTACCCTTACCCTTACCCTTACCCTTACCCTTACCCTTTCCCTTACCCTTACCCTTACCCTTACCCTTGCTTTTACCCTTAGGCTTACCCTTACCTTTACCCTTACCCTTACCCTTACCCTTACCCTTACCCTTACCCTTACCCTTGCTTTCACCCTTAAGCTTACCCTTACCCTTACCCTTACCCTTACCCTTGCTTTTACCCTTAAGCTTACCCTTACCCTTACCCTTACCCTTACCCTTACCCTTACCCTTACCCTTACCCTTGCTCTTACCCTTAAGCTTACCCTTACCCTTACCCTTACCCTTACCCTTACCCTTACCCTTACCCTTACCCTTACCCTTACCCTTGCTTTTACCCTTAAGCTTACCCTTACCCTTACCCTTACCCTTACCCTTACCCTTACCCTTACCCTTACCCTTACCCTTACCCTTACCCTTACCCTTACCCTTACCCTTACCCTTACCCTTACCCTTACCCTTACCCTTGCTTTTACCCTTAGGCTTACCCTTACCTTTACCCTTACCCTTACCCTTACCCTCACCCTTACCCTTACCCTTACCCTTACCCTTGCTTTTACCCTTAAGCTTACCCTTACCCTTACCCTTACCCTTACCCTTACCCTTACCCTTACCCTTACCCTTACCCTTACCCTTACCCTTACCCTTGATTTTACCCTTAGGCTTACCCTTACCTTTACCCTTACCCTTACCCTTACCCTTACCCTTACCCTTACCCTTACCCTTACCCTTACCCTTACCCTTACCCTTACCCTTACCCTTACCCTTACCCTTACCCTTACCCTTACCCTTACCCTTGCTTTTACCCTTAAGCTTACCCTTACCCTTACCCTTACCCTTACCCTTACCCTTACCCTTACCCTTACCCTTACCCTTACCCTTGCTTTTACCCTTAAGCTTACCCTTACCCTTACCCTTACCCTTACCCTTACCCTCACCCTTACCCTTACCCTTACCCTTACCCTTGCTTATACCCTTAAGCTTACCCTTACCCTTACCCTTACCCTTACCCTTACCCTTACCCTTACCCTTACCCTTACCCTTACCCTTACCCTTACCCTTACCCTTACCCTTGCTTTTACCCTTAGGCTTACCCTTACCTTTACCCTTACCCTTACCCTTACCCTTACCCTTACCCTTACCCTTACCCTTACCCTTACCCTTACCCTTACCCTTACCCTTGCTTTTACCCTTAAGCTTACCCTTACCCTTACCCTTACCCTTACCCTTACCCTAACCCTTACCCTTGCTTTTACCCTTTAGCTTACCATTACCCTTACCCTTACCCTTACCCTTACCCTTACCCTTACCCTTACCCTTACCCTTACCCTTACCCTTACCCTTGCTTTTACCCTTAAGCTTACCCTTACCCTTACCCTTACCCTTACCCTTACCTTCACCCTTACCCTTACCCTTACCCTTACCCTTACCCTTGCTTTTACCCTTAAGCTTACCCTTAAACTTACCCTTACCCTTACCCTTACCCTTGCTTTTACCCTTAGGCTTACCCTTACCTTTACCCTTACCCTTACCCTTACCCTTACCCTTACCCTTACCCTTAACCTAACCCTTACCCTTGCTTTTACCCTTAAGCTTACCCTTACCCTTACCCTTACCCTTACCCTTACCCTTACCCTTGCTTTTACCCTTAAGCTTACCCTTACCCTTACCCTTACCCTTACCCTTGCTTTTACCCTAAGGCTTACCCTTACCCTTACCCTTACCCTTACCCTTGCTTTTACCCTTAAGCTTACCCTTACCCTTACCCTTACTCTTACCCTTACCCTTACCCTTACCCTTACCCTTACCCTTACCCTTACTCTTACCCTTACCCTTACCCTTGCTTTTACCCTTAGGCTTACCCTTACCTTTACCCTTACCCTAACCCTTACCCTTACCCTTACCCTTACCCTTACCCTTGCTTTTACCCTTAAGCTTACCCTTACCCTTACCCTTACCCTTACCCTTACCCTTACCCCTACCCTTGCTTTTACCCTTAAGCTTACCCTTACCCTTACCCTTACCCTTACCCTTACCCTTACCCTTACCCTTACCCTTACCCTTACCCTTACCCTTACCCTTACCCTTACCCTTACCCTTACCCTTACCCTTACCCTTACCCTTACCCTTACCCTTACCCCTACCCTTACCCTTGCTTTTACCCTTAAGCTTACCCTTACCCTTACCCTTACCCTTACCCTTACCCTAACCCTTACCCTTGCTTTTACCCTTAAGCTTACCCTTACCCTTACCCTTACCCTTACCCTTACCCTTACCCTTACCTTTACCCTTACCCTTACCCTTACCCTTACCCTTACCCTTACCCTTACCCTTACCCTTACCCCTACCCTTACCCTTGCTTTTACCCTTAAGCTTACCCTTACCCTTACCCTTACCCTTACCCTTACCCTAACCCTTACCCTTGCTTTTACCCTTAAGCTTACCCTTACCCTTACCCTTACCCTTACCCTTACCCTTACCCTTACCCTTACCTTTACCCTTACCCTTACCCTTACCCTTACCCTTACCCTTACCCTTAACCTTACCCTTATCCTTGCTTTTACCCTTAAGCTTACCCTTACCCTTACCCTTACCCTTACCCTAACCCTTACCCTTGCTTTTACCCTTAAGCTTACCCTTACCCTTACCCTTACCCTTACCCTTACCCTTACCCTTACCTTTACCCTTACCCTTACCCTTACCTTTACCCTTACCCTTACCCTTACCCTTACCCTTACCCTTACCCTCAACCTTACCCTTACCCTTGCTTTTACCCTTAAGCTTACCCTTACCCTTACCCTTACCCTTACCCTTACCCTTACCCTTACCTTTACCCTTACCCTTACCCTTACCCTTGCCCTTACCCTTACCCTTAACCTTACCCTTACCCTTGCTTTTACCCTTAAGCTTACCCTTACCCTTACCCTTACCCTTACCCTTACCCTTACCTTTACCCTTACCCTTGCTTTTACCCTTAGGCTTACCCTTACCTTTACCCTTACCTTTACCCTTACCCTTACCCTTACCCTTACCCTTGCTTTTACCCTTAAGCTTACCCTTACCCTTACCCTTACCCTTACCCTTACCCTTACCCTTGCTTTTACCCTTAAGCTTACCCTTACCCTTACCCTTACCCTTACCCTTACCTCACCCTTACCAAGGGTAAGGGTAAGGGTAAGGGTAAGGGTAAGGGTAAGGGTAAGGGTAAGGGTAAGGGTAAGGGTAAGGGTAAGGGTAAGGGTAAGGGTAAGGGTAAGCTTAAGGGTAAAAGCAAGAGTAAGGGTAAGGGTAAGGGTAAGGGTAAGGGTAAGGGTAAGGGTAAGGGTAAGCTTAAGGGTAAAAGCAAGGGTAAGGGTAAAGGTAAGGGTAAGGGTAAGGGTAAGGGTAAGGGTAAGGGTAAGGGTAAGGGTAAAGGGAAGGGTAAGCCTAAGGGTAAAAGCAAGGGTAAGGGTAAGGGTAAGGGTAAGGGTAAGGTTAAGGGTAAGGGTTAGGGTAAGCTTAAGGGTAAAAGCAAGGGTAAGGGTAAGGGTAAGGGTAAGGGTAAGCTTAAGGGTAAAAGCAAGGGTAAGGGTAAGGGTAAGGGTAAGGGTAAGGGTAAGGGTAAAGGTAAGGGTAAGGGTAAGGGTAAGGGTAAGGGTAAGGGTAAGGGTAAGGGTAAGGGTAAGGGTAAGCTTAAGGGTAAGGGTAAGGGTAAGGGTAAGGGTAAGCTTAATGGTAAAAGCAAGGGTAAGGGTAAGGGTAAGGGTAAGGGTAAGCTTAAGGGTAAAAGCAAGGGTAAGGGTAAGGGTAAGGGTAAGGGTAAGGGTAAGGGTAAAGGTAAGGGTAAGGGTAAGCTTAAGGGTAAGGGTAAGGGTAAGGATAAGGGTAAGCTTAAGTGTAAAAGCAAGGGTAAGGGTAAGGGTAAGGGTAAGGGTAAGAGTAAGGGTAAGCTTAAGGGTAAGGGTAAGGGTAAGGGTAAGGGTAAGCTTAAGGGTAAAAGCAAGGGTAAGGGTAAGGGTGAGGGTAAGGGTAAGGGTAAGGGTAAGGGTAAGCTTAAGGGTAAGGGTAAGGGTAAGGGTAAGGGTAAGCTTAAGGGTAAAAGCAAGGGTAAGGGTAAGGGTAAGGGTAAGGGTAAGGGTAAGGGTAAGGGTTAGGGTAAGGGTAAGGGTAATGGTAAGGGTAAGGGTAAGGGAAAGCTTAAGGGTAAGGGTAAGGGTAAGGGTAAGGGTAAGCTTAAGGGTAAAAGCAAGGGTAAGGGTAAGGGTAAGGGTAAGGGTAAGGGTAAGGGTAAGCTTAAGGGTAAAAGCATGGGTAAGGGTAAGGGTAAGGGTAAGGGTAAGTGTAAGGGTAAGGGTAAGGGTAAGGGTAAGGGTAAGGGTAAGGGTAAGGGTAAGGGTAAGGGTAAGCTTAAGGGTAAGGGTAAGGGTAAGGGTAAGCTTAAGGGTAAAAGCAAGGGTAAGGGTAAGGGTAAGGGTAAGGGTAAAGGAAAGGGTAAGCCTAAGGGTAAAAGCAAGGATAAGGGTAAGGGTAAGGGTAAGGGTAAGGGTAATGGTAAGGGTAAGGGTAAGGGTAAGGGTAAGCTTAAGGGTAAAAGCAAGGGTAAGGGTAAGGGTAAGGGTAAGGGTAAGGGTAAGGGTAAGGGTAAGGGTAAGGGTAAGGGTAAGCTTAAGGGTAAAAGCAAGGGTAAGGGTAAGGGTAAGGGTAAGGGTAAGGGTAAGGGTAAGGGTAAGCTTAAGGGTAAAAGCAAGGGTAAGGGTAAGGGTAAGGGTAAGGGTAAGGGTAAGGGTAAGGGTTAGGGTAAGGGTAAAGGTAAGGGTAATCCTAAGGGTAAATGCAAGGGTAAGGGTAAGGGTAAGGGTAAGGGTAAGGGTAAGGGTAAGGGTAAGGGTAAGGGTAAGGGTAAGGGTAAGGGTAAGGGTAAGAGTAAGGGTAAGGGTAAGGGTAAGAGTAAGGGTAAGGGTAAGGGTAAGCTTAAGAGTAAAAGCAAGGGTAAGGGTAAGGGTAAGGGTAAGGGTAAGCCTAAGGGTAAAAGCAATGGTAAGGGTAAGGGTAAGGGTAAGGGTAAGGGTAAGCTTAAGGGTAAAAGCAAGGGTAAGGGTAAGGGTAAGGGTAAGGGTAAGGGTAAGGGTAAGCTTAAGGGTAAAAGCAAGGGTAAGGGTAAGGGTAAGGGTAAGGGTAAGGGTAAGGGTAAGGGTAAGGGTAAGGGTAAAGGTAAGGGTAAGCCTAAGGGTAAAAGCAAGGGTAAGGGTAAGGGTAAGGGTAAGGGTAAGGGTAAGGGTAAGGGTAAGCTTAAGGGTAAAAGCAAGGGTAAGGGTAAGGGTAAGGGTAAGGGTAAGGGTAAGGGTAAGTGTAAGGGTAAGGGTAAGGGTAAACTTAAGGGTAAAAGCAAGGGTAAGGGTAAGGTTAAGGGTAAGGGTAAGGGTAAGGGTAAGGGTAAGGGTAAGGGTAAAGGTAAGGGTAAGGGTAAGGGTAAGGGTAAGGGTAAGGGTAAGGGTAAGCTTAAGGGTAAAAGCAAGGGTAAGGGTTAGGGTAAGGGTAAGGGTAAGGGTAAGGGTAAGGGTAAGCTTAAGGGTAAAAGCAAGGGTAAGGGTAGGGGTAAGGGTAAGGGTAAGGGTAATGGTAAGGGTAAGGGTAAGGGTAAGGGTAAGGGTAAGGGTAAGGGTAAGGGTAAGGGTAAGGGTAAGGGTAAGCTTAAGGGTAAAAGCAAGGGTAGGGGTAAGGGTAAGGGTAAGGGTAAGGGTAAGGGTAAGCTTAAGGGTAAAAGCAAGGGTAAGGGTAAGGGTAAGGGTAACGGTAAGGGTTAGGGTAAGGGTAAAGGTAAGGGTAAGCCTAAGGGTAAAAGCAAGGGTAAGGGTAAGGGTAAGAGTAAGGGTAAGGGTAAGGGTAAGGGTAAGGGTAAGGGTAAGGGTAAGAGTAAGGGTAAGGGTAAGGGTAAGCTTAAGGGTAAAAGCAAGGGTAAGGGTAAGGGTAAGGGTAAGGGTAAGCCTAAGGGTAAAAGCAAGGGTAAGGGTAAGGGTAAGGGTAAGGGTAAGCTTAAGGGTAAAAGCAAGGGTAAGGGTAAGGGTAAGGGTAAGGGTAAGGGTAAGGGTAAGCTTAAGGGTAAAAGCAAGGGTAAGGGTTAGGTTAAGGGTAAGGGTAAGGGTAAGGGTAAGGGTAAGGGTAAGGGTAAAGGTAAGGGTAAGCCTAAGGGTAAAAGCAAGGGTAAGGGTAAGGGTAAGGGTAAGTTTAAGGGTAAGCTTAAGGGTAAAAGCAAGGGTAAGGGTAAGGGTAAGGGTAAGGGTAAGGGTAAGGGTAAGGGTAAGGGTAAGGGTAAGGGTAAGGGTAAGGGTAAGCTTAAGGGTAAGAGCAAGGGTAAGGGTAAGGGTAAGGGTAAGGGTAAGGGTAAGGGTAAGGGTAAGGGTAAGGGTAAGGGTAATGGTAAGCTAAAGGGTAAAAGCAAGGGTAAGGGTTAGGGTAAGGGTAAGGGTAAGGGTAAGGGTAAGGGTAAGGGTAAGCTTAAGGGTAAAAGCAAGGGTAAGGGTAAGGGTAAGGGTAAGGGTAAGGGTAAGGGTAAGGGTAAGGGTAAGGGTAAGGGTAAAGGTAAGGGTAAGCCTAAGGGTAAAAGCAAGGGTAAGGGTAAGGGTAAGGGTAAGGGTAAGGGTAAGGGTAAGGGTAAGGGTAAGGGTAAGGGTAAGGGTAAGGGTAAGGGTAAGCTTAAGGGTATAAGCAAGGGTAAGGGTAAGTGTAAGGGTGAGGGTAAGGGTAAGGGTAAGGGTAAGGGTAAGGGTAAGCTTAAGGGTAAAAGCAAGGGTAAGGGTAAGGGTAAGGGTAAGGGTAAGGGTAAGGGTAAGGGTAAGCTTAAGGGTAAAAGCAAGGGTAAGGGTAAGGGTAAGGGTAAGGGTAAGGGTAAGGGTAAGGGTAAGGGTAAGGGTAAGGGTAAGGGTAAGGGTAAAGTTAAGGGTAAGCCTAAGGGTAAAATCAAGGGTAAGGGTAAGGGTAAGGGTAAGGGTAAGGGTAAGGGTAAGGGTAAGGGTAAGGGTAAGGGTAAGGGTAAGGGTAAGGGTAAGCTTAAGGGTAAAAGCAAGGGTAAGGGTAAGGGTAAGGGTAAGGGTAAGGGTAAGGGTAAGGGTAAAGGTAAGGGTAAGCCTAAGGGTAAAAGCAAGGGTAAGGGTAAGGGTAAGGGTAAGGGTAAGGGTAAGGGTAAGGGTAAGGGTAAGGGTAAGGGTAAGGGTAAGGGTAAGGGTAAGGGTAAGGGTAAGCTTAAGGGTAAAAGCAAGGGTAAGGGTAAGGGTAAGGGTAAGGGTAAGGGTAAGGGTAAGGGTAAGGGTAAGCTTAAGGGTAAAAGCAAGGGTAAGGGTAAGGGTAAGGGTAAGGGTAAGGGTAAGGGTAAGGGTAAGGGTAAGCTTAAGGGTAAAAGCAAGGGTAAGGGTAAGGGTAAGGGTAAGGGTAAGCTTAAGGGTAAAAGCAAGGGTAAGGGTAAGGGTAAGGGTAAGGGTAAGGGTAAGGGTAAGGGTAAAGGTAAGGGTAAGCCTAAGGGTAAAAGCAAGGGTAAGGGTAAGGGTAAGGGTAAGGGAAAGGGTAAGGGTAAGGGTAAGGGTAAGGGTAAGGGTAAGGGTAAGGGTAAGGGTAAGGGTAAGGGTAAGGGTAAGGGTAAGCTTAAGGGTAAAAGCAAGGGTGAGGGTAAGGGTAAGGGTAAGGGTAAGGGTAAGGGTAAGGGTAAGGGTAAGGGTAAGGGTAAGGGTAAGGGTAAGGGTAAGGGTAAGGGTAAGGGTAAGGGTAAGCCTAAGGGTAAAAGCAAGGGTAAGGGTAAGGGTAAGGGTAAGGGTAAGGGTAAGCTTAAGTGTAAAAGCAAGGGTAAGGGTGAGGGTAAGGGTAAGGGTAAGGGTAAGGGTAAGCTTAAGGGTAAAAGCAAGGGTAAGGGTAAGGGTAAGGGTAAGGGTAAGGGTAAGGGTAAGGGTAAGGGTAAAGGTAAGGGTAAGCCTAAGGGTAAAAGCAAGGGTATGGGTAAGGGTAAGGGTAAGGGTAAGGGTAAGGGTAAGGGTAAGGGTAAGGGTAAGGGTAAGGGTAAGGGTAAGGGTAAGGGTAAGGGTAAGGGTAAGGGTAAGGGTAAGCTTAAGGGTAAAAGCAAGGGTAAGGGTAAGGGTAAGGGTAAGGGTAAGGGTAAGGGTAAGGGTAAGGGTAAGGGTAAGGGTAAGGGTAAGGGTAAGGGTAAGGGTAAGGGTAAGCTTAAGGGTAAAAGCAAGGGTAAGGGTAAGGGTAAGGGTAAGGGTAAGGGTAAGGGTAAGGGTAAGGGTAAGGGTAAGGGTAAGGGTAAGGGTAAGGGTAAGGGTAAGGGTAAGGGTAAGGGTAAGGGTAAGGGTAAGGGTAAGGGTAAGGGTAAGGGTAAGGGTAAGCTTAAGGGTAAAAGCAAGGGTAAGGGTAAGGGTAAGGGTAAGGGTAAGGGTAAGGGTAAGGGTAAAGGTAAGGGTAAGCCTAAGGGTAAAAGCAAGGGTAAGGGTAAGGGTAAGGGTAAGGGTAAGGGTAAGGGTAAGGGTAAGGGTAAGGGTAAGGGTAAGGGTAAGGGTAAGGGTAAGGGTAAGGGTAAGGGTAAGGGTAAGGGTAAGCTTAAGGGTAAAAGCAAGGGTAAGGGTAAGGGTAAGGGTAAGGGTAAGGGTAAGGGTAAGGGTAAGGGTAAGCTTAAGGGTAAAAGCAAGGGTAAGGGTAAGGGTAAGGGTAAGGGTAAGGGTAAGGGTAAGGGTAAGGGTAAGGGTAAGCTTAAGGGTAAAAGCAAGGGTAAGGGTAAGGGTAAGGGTAAGGGTAAGCTTAAGGGTAAAAGCAAGGGTAAGGGTAAGGGTAAGGGTAAGGGTAAGGGTAAGGGTAAGGGTAAAGGTAAGGGTAAGCCTAAGGGTAAAAGCAAGGGTAAGGGTAAGGGTAAGGGTAAGGGAAAGGGTAAGGGTAAGGGTAAGGGTAAGGGTAAGGGTAAGGGTAAGGGTAAGGGTAAGGGTAAGCTTAAGGGTAAAAGCAAGGGTGAGGGTAAGGGTAAGGGTAAGGGTAAGGGTAAGGGTAAGGGTAAGGGTAAGGGTAAGGGTAAGGGTAAGGGTAAGGGTAAGGGTAAGGGTAAGGGTAAGCCTAAGGGTAAAAGCAAGGGTAAGGGTAAGGGTAAGGGTAAGGGTAAGGGTAAGCTTAAGTGTAAAAGCAAGGGTAAGGGTAAGGGTAAGGGTAAGGGTAAGGGTAAGGGTAAGCTTAAGGGTAAAAGCAAGGGTAAGGGTAAGGGTAAGGGTAAGGGTAAGGGTAAGGGTAAGGGTAAGGGTAAAGGTAAGGGTAATCCTAAGGGTAAAAGCAAGGGTATGGGTAAGGGTAAGGGTAAGGGTAAGGGTAAGGGTAAGGGTAAGGGTAAGGGTAAGGGTAAGGGTAAGGGTAAGGGTAAGGGTAAGGGTAAGGGTAAGGGTAAGGGTAAGGGTAAGGGTAAGGGTAAGGGTAAGGGTAAGGGTAAGCTTAAGGGTAAAAGCAAGGGTAAGGGTAAGGGTAAGGGTAAGGGTAAGGGTAAGGGTAAGGGTAAGGGTAAGGGTAAGGGTAAGGGTAAGGGTAAGGGTAAGGGTAAGGGTAAGCTTAAGGGTAAAAGCAAGGGTAAGGGTAAGGGTAAGGGTAAGGGTTAGGGTAAGGGTAAGGGTAAGGGTAAGGGTAAGGGTAAGGGTAAGGGTAAGGGTAAGGGTAAGGGTAAGGGTAAGGGTAAGGGTAAGGGTAAGGGTAAGGGTAAGGGTAAGCTTAAGGGTAAAAGCAAGGGTAAGGGTAAGGGTAAGGGTAAGGGTAAGGGTAAGGGTAAGGGTAAGGGTAAGGGTAAGGGTAAGGGTAAGGGTAAGGGTAAGGGTAAGCTTAAGGGTAAAAGCAAGGGTAAGGGTAAGGGTAAGGGTAAGGGTAAGGGTAAGGGTAAGGGTAAGGGTAAGGGTAAGCCTAAGGGTAAAAGCAAGGGTAAGGGTAAGGGTAAAAGCAAGGGTAAGGGTAAGGGTAAGGGTAAGGGTAAGGGTAAGGGTAAGGGTAAGGGTAAGGGTAAGGGTAAGGGTAAGCTTATGGGTAAAAGCAAGGGTAAGGGTAAGGGTAAGGGTAAGGGTAAGGGTGAGTGTAAGCTTAAGGGTAAAAGCAAGGGTAATGGAAAGGGTAAGGGTAAGGGTAAGGGTAAGGGTAAGGGTAAGGGTAAGGGTAAGGGTAAGGGTAAGCTTAAGGGTAAAAGCAAGGGTGAGGGTAAGGGTAAGGGTAAGGGTAAGGGTAAGGGTAAGGGTAAGGGTAAGGGTAAGGGTAAGGGTAAGGGTAAGGGTAAGCCTAAGGGTAAAAGCAAGGGTAAGGGTAAGGGTAAGGGTAAGGGTAAGCTTAAGTGTAAAAGCAAGGGTAAGGGTAAGGGTAAGGGTAAGGGTAAGGGTAAGGGTAAGCTTAAGGGTAAAAGCAAGGGTAAGGGTAAGGGTAAGGGTAAGGGTAAGGGTAAGGGTAAGGGTAAGGGTAAAGGTAAGGGTAAGCCTAAGGGTAAAAGCAAGGGTATGGGTAAGGGTAAGGGTAAGGGTAAGGGTAAGGGTAAGGGTAAGGGTAAGGGTAAGGGTAAGGGTAAGGGTAAGGGTAAGGGTAAGGGTAAGGGTAAGGGTAAGGGTAAGGGTAAGGGTAAGCTTAAGGGTAAAAGCAAGGGTAAGGGTAAGGGTAAGGGTAAGGGTAAGGGTAAGGGTAAGGGTAAGGGTAAGGGTAAGGGTAAGCTTAAGGGTAAAAGCAAGGGTAAGGGTAAGGGTAAGGGTAAGGGTAAGGGTAAGGGTAAGGGTAAGGGTAAGGGTAAGGGTAAGGGTAAGGGTAAGGGTAAGGGTAAGGGTAAGGGTAAGGGTAAGGGTAAGGGTAAGGGTAAGGGTAAGGGTAAGAGTAAGGGTAAGGGTAAGGGTAAGGGTAAGGGTAAGCTTAAGGGTAAAAGCAAGGGTATGGGTAAGGGTAAGGGTAAGGGTAAGGGTAAGGGTAAGGGTAAGGGTAAGGGTAAGGGTAAGGGTAAGGGTAAGGGTAAGGGTAAGGGTAAGGGTAAGGGTAAGGGTAAGGGTAAGCTTAAGGGTAAAAGCAAGGGTAAGGGTAAGGGTAAGGGTAAGGGTAAGGGTAAGGGTAAGGGTAAGGGTAAGGGTAAGGGTAAGCCTAAGGGTAAAAGCAAGGGTAAGGGTAAGGGTAAAAGCAAGGGTAAGGGTAAGGGTAAGGGTAAGGGTAAGGGTAAGGGTAAGGGTAAGCTTGAGGGTAAAAGCAAGGGTAAGGGTAAGGGTAAGGGTAAGGGTAAGGGTAAGCTTAAGGGTAAAAGCAAGGTTAAGGGTAAGGGTAAGGGTAAGGGTAAGCCTAAGGGTAAAACAAGGGTAAGGGTAAGGGTAAGGGTAAGGGTAAGAGTAAGCTTAAGGGTAAAAGCAAGGGTAAGGGTAAGGGTAAGGGTGAGGGTAAGGGTAAGCTTAAGGGTTAAAGCAAGGGTAAGGGTAAGGGTAAGGGTAAGGGTAAGGGTAAGGGTAAGGGTAAAGGTAAGGGTAAGCCTAAGGGTAAAAGCAAGGGTAAGGGTAAGGGTAAGGGTAAGGGTAAGGGTAAGGGTAAGGGTAAGGGTAAGGGTAAGGGTAAGGGTAAGGGTAAGGGTAAGGGTAAGGGTAAGGGTAAGGGTAAGGGTAAGCTTAAGGGTAAAAGCAAGGGTAAGGGTAAGGGTAAGGGTAAGGGTAAGGGTAAGGGTAAGGGTAAGGGTAAGGGTAAGGGTAAGGGTAAGCATAAGGGTAAAAGCAAGGGTAAGGGTAAGGGTAAGGGTAAGGGTGAGGGTAAGGGTAAGGGTAAGGGTAAGGGTAAGCTTGAGGGTAAAAGCAAGGGTAAGGGTAAGGGTAAGGGTAAGGGTAAGGGTAAGGGTAAGGGTAAGGGTAAGCTCAAGGGTAAAAGCAAGGGTAAGGGTAAGGGTAAGGGTAAGGGTAAGGGTAAGGGTAAGGGTAAGGGTAAGGGTAAAGGTAAGGGTAAGCCTAAGGGTAAAAGCAAGGGAAAGGGTAAGGGTTAGGGTAAGGGTAAGGGTAAGGGTAAGGGTAAGGGTAAGGGTAAGTGTAAGGGTAAGGGTAAGGGTAAGCTTAAGGGTAAAAGCAAGGGTAAGGGTAAGGGTAAGGGTAAGGGTAAGGGTAAGGGTAAGGGTAAGGGTGAGGGTAAGGGTAAGGGTAAGCTTAAGGGTAAGGGTAAGGGTAAGGGTAAAGGTAAGGGTAAGCCTAAGGGTAAAAGCAAGGGTAAGGGTAAGGGTTAGGGTAAGGGTAAGGGTAAGGGTAAGGGTAAGGGTAAGTGTAAGGGTAAGGGTAAGGGTAAGCTTAAGGGTAAAAGCAAGGGTAAGGGTAAGGGTAAGGGTAAGGGTAAGGGTAAGGGTAAGGGTAAGGGTAAGGGTAAGCTTAAGGGTAAGGGTAAGGGTAAGGGTAAGGGTAAGCCTAAGGGTAAAAGCAAGGGTAAGGGTAAGGGTAAGGGTAAGGGTAAGGGTTAGCTTAAGGGTAAAAGCAAGGGTAAGGGTAAGGGTAAGGGTAAGGGTAAGGGTAAGGGTAAGCTTAAGGGTAAAAGCAAGGGTAAGGGTAAGGGTAAGGGTAAGGGTAAGGGTAAGGGTAAGGGTGAAGGTAAGGGTAAGCCTAAGGGTAAAAGCAAGGGTAAGGGTAAGGGTAAGGGTAAGGGTAAGGGTAAGGGTAAGGGTAAGGGTAAGGGTAAGGGTAAGGGTAAGGGTAAGGGTAAGGGTAAGCTTAAGGGTAAAAGCAAGGGTAAGGGTAAGGGTAAGGGTAAGGGTAAGGGTAAGGGTAAGGGTAAGGGTAAGGGTAAGGGTAAGGGTAAGGGTAAGGGTAAGGGTAAGGGTAAGGGTAAGGGTAAGGGTAAGGGTAAAGGTAAGGGTAAGCCTGAGGGTAAAAGCAAGGGTAAGGGTAAGGGTAAGGGTAAGGGTAAGGGTAAGGGTAAGGGAAAGGGTAAGGGTAAGGGTAAGGGTAAGGGTAAGGGTAAGGGTAAGCTTAAGGGTAAAAGCAAGGGTAAGGGTAAGGGTAAGGGTAAGGGTAAGGGTAAGGGTAAGGGTAAGCTTAAGGGTAAAAGCAAGGGTAAGGGTAAGGGTAAGGGTAAGGGTAAGGGTAAGGGTAAGGGTAAGGGTAAGGGTAAGGGTAAGGGTAAGCTTTAGGGTAAAAGCAAGGGTAAGGGTAAGGGTAAGGGTAAGGGTAAGGGTAAGGGTAAGGGTAAGGGTAAGGGTAAGGGTAAGCTTTAGGGTAAAAGCAAGGGTAAGGGTAAGGGTAAGGGTAAGGGTAAGGGTAAGGGTAAGGGTAAGGGTAAGGGTAAGGGTAAGGGTAAGGGTAAGGGTAAGCTTAAGGGTAAAAGCAAGGGAAAGGGTAAGGGTAAAGGTAAGGGAAAGGGTAAGGGTAAGGGTAAGGGTAAGGGTAAGGGTAAGCTTAAGGGTAAAAGCAAGGGTAAGGGTAAGGGTAAGGGTAAGGGTAAGGGTAAGGGTGAGGGTAAAGGTAAGGGTAAGCCTAAGGGTAAAAGCAAGGGTAAGGGTAGATACCCTTACCCTTACCCTTACCCTTGCTTTTACCCTTAAGCTTACCCTTACCCTTACCCTTAACCTTACCCTTACCCTTGCTTTTACCCTTAGGCTTACCCTTTCCCTTACCCTTACCCTTACCCTTGCTTTTACCCTTAAGCTTACCCTTACCCTTACCCTTACTCTTACCCTTATCCTTACCCTTACCCTTACCCTTACCCTTACCCTTACTCTTACCCTTACCCTTGCTTTTACCCTTAGGCTTACCCTTACCTTTACCCTTACCCTAACCCTTACCCTTACCCTTACCCTTACCCTTACCCTTGCTTTTACCCTTAAGCTTACCCTTACCCTTACCCTTACCCTTATCCTTACCCTTACCCTTACCCTTACCCTTACCCTTACCCTTACCCTTACCCTTACCCTTACCCTTACCCTTACCCTTACCCTTGCTTTTACCCTTAAGCTTACCCTTACCCTTACCCTTACCCTTACCCTTACCCTTACCCTTACCCTTACCCTTACCCTTACCCTTGCTTTTACCCTTAAGCTTACCCTTACCCTTACCCTTACCCTTACCCTTACCCTTACCCTTACCCTTACCCTTACCCTTACCCTTACCCTTACCCTTACCCTTACCCTTACCCTTGCTTTTACCCTTAGGCTTACCCTTACCTTTACCCTTACCCTTACCCTTACCCTTACCCTTACCCTTACCCTTACCCTTGCTTTTACCCTTAAGCTTACCCTTACCCTTACCCTTACCCTTAAGCTTACCCTTACCCTTACCCTTACCCTTACCCTTACCCTTACCCTTACCCTTACCCTTACCCTTACCCTCACCCTTGCTTTTACCCTTAAGCTTACCCTTACCCTTACCCTTACCCTTACCCTTACCCTTGCTTTTACCCTTAAGCTTACCCTTAAGCTTACCCTTACCCTTACCCTTACCCTTACCCTTACCCTTACCCTTACCCTTACCCTTACCCTTACCCTTACCCTTACCCTTACCCTTACCCTTACCCTTACCATTACCCTTACCCTTGCTTTTACCCTTAAGCTTACCCTTACCCTTACCCTTACCCTTACCCTTAAGCTTACCCTTACCCTTACCCTTACCCTTACCCTTACCCTTACCCTTAACCTTACCCTTGCTTTTACCCTTAAGCTTACCCTTACCCTTACCCTTACCCTTAAGCTTACCCTTACCCTTACCCTTACCCTTACCCTTACCCTTACCCTTGCTTTTACCCTTAAGCTTACCCTTACCCTTACCCTTACCCTTACCCTTACCCTTAAGCTTACCCTTACCCTTACCCTTACCCTTACCCTTACCCTTACCCTTACCCTTACCCTTGCTTTTACCCTTAAGCTTACCCTTACCCTTACCCTTACCCTTACCCTTGCTTTTACCCTTAAGCTTACCCTTACCCTTACCCTTACCCTTACCCTTAAGCTTACCCTTACCCTTACCCTTACCCTTACCCTTACCCTTGCTTTTACCCTTAAGCTTACCCTTACCCTTACACTTACCCTTACCCTTACCCTTACCCTTACCCTTACCCTTACCCTTGCTTTTACCCTTAGGCTTACCCTTACCTTTACCCTTACCCTTACCCTTACCCTTACCCTTACCCTTACCCTTACCCTTGCTTTTACCCTTAAGCTCACCCTTACCCTTACCCTTACCCTTACCCTTACCCTTACCCTTGCTTTTATCCTTAAGCTTACCCTTACCCTTACCCTTACCCTTACCCTTACCCTTGCTTTTACCCTTAGGCTTACCCTTACCATTACCCTTACCCTTACCCTTGCTTTTACCCTTAAGCTTACCCTTACCCTTACCCTTACCCTTACCCTTACCCTTACCCTTACCCTTACCCTTACCCTTACCCTTACCCTTACCCTTACCCTTACCCTTACCCTTACCCTTACCCTTACCCTTACCCTTACACTTACCCTTACCCTTACCCTTGCTTTTACCCTTAGGCTTACCCTTACCTTTACCCTTACCCTTACCCTTACATTTACCCTTGCTTTTACCCTTAGGCTTACCCTTACCTTTACCCTTACCCTTACCCTTACCCTTACCCTTGCTTTTACCCTTAAGCTTACCCTTACCCTTACCCTTACCCTTACCCTTACCCTTACCCTTACCCTTACCCTTGCTTTTACCCTTAAGCTTACCCTTACCCTTACCCTTACCCTTACCCTTACCCTTACCCTTACCCTTACCCTTACCCTTACCCTTACCCTCACCCTTGCTTTTACCCTTAAGCTTACCCTTACCCTTACCCTTACCCTTACCCTTACCCTTACCCTTGCTTTTACCCTTAAGCTTACCCTTACCCTTACCCTTACCCTTGCTTTTACCCTTAGGCTTACCCTTACCCTTACCCTTACCCTTACCCTTGCTTTTACCCTTAAGCTTACCCTTACCCTTACCCTTACCCTTACTCTTACCCTTACCCTTACCCTTACCCTTACCCTTGCTTTTACCCTTAGGCTTACCCTTACCTTTACCTTTACCCTTACCCTTACCCTTACCCTTACCCTTACCCTTACCCTTACCCTTACCCTTGCTTTTACCCTTGAGCTTACCCTTACCCTTACCCTTACCCTTACCCTTACCCTTACCCTTACCC